>JALMGJ010000001.1:83095000-83637500 GCA_023362775.1 Charina bottae | reverse complement strand
ACAATGAAACATATACTTGTTTACAATATAGTGTAGTGTTCAAACATTGGACCTGGGCCACTGAAGATCCTAGTTCAAGCCCACTTGACCACAAGGTTCACAAGATGTCACTGTCAGTTCAGCCTACACAACAGGGTTGTTGCTATGAGGATAATGAAGGGAAGCTCCCACGTACATTGTCTTGATCTCTCAAGAGAGAAAGTGAGATATAAAATGATATGTTTTTATACCTACAGTCATTGGTCTATACATGCTGTATATGCAAAGGAAGTTTAGGTTCTGACTGTTGGTAGTCAGTTTCAAGGCCCACTTTGCTTATGGTTTCTTATCTTTACCCAGGCTTGAACAGGACAGTCTTTCAAACAGGGGACTGCCTTCTACGAAATAAACCATAATAGCATCCACTGGGAAAAATAGCTGAACTTTCTCCCAGTCATTTGCTGGGGGGAGGGGTGTGGGGATATCTCCAAGTGCTGGTTTCCAGGCCATACTGCTATTGTTTCTACTTCAAAACTGAAATGGGAGAACATTTGGCATGGCTTTAAGTCTAGTCTCCTATTTTTTCCAGAATCAGCTTACTCACATTCCCTATAATTTTTTCCTTATAATTTACTTAAAATATTATAAGAGACAATGATAACCGTCTCATCTTCAGAGGACTGTCCATACCATTAAACTGCAAAGCTTTGCCTCCTCCCTTTCTCTTTCTCTTCATGTACAGCTATTGTCTTACCAATTCAACATATGCTCTCAGATGAAAACAGCTTGAGGCTTTTGATTCGAAGAGTAGTAATTTTGCAAATGCACAAAAATATAATTTAAGGATTGATTTGATTCCTCTTCTCTCTCTCCCCCCTCCAACACAATAGGTCCTTCTCCTGTTACATTGCTGCACAGGGCAGATGTTGAATTTTTCAATTTACAGGTTTGTTAAGCATCACAGAATGTTTTGGTTCTCAATCAAGAATATTCTTCCCAAGTGGTTCCAAAGACTTATGCCTGAAAATAAATGCATGTCCTTTTGTTGTTTTTTTGTTTCCTGGCTGCATGTGGATTATATGCAAAAGAAGGCAAGAGATGAAGTGATGCTGTTTACTAGACCATCATATATGTTTCAGAGCATTATAGACTTTCCAAATTCAATGGAATGTTTTAGTAAACATCTTATAAAAGATGCCATTGTAGCTTACGCTTCTAGTTTATTACATCCGTATCACCACCTTCTTCCAAAAGACTCAGTGTGATGTTCATTATTATTTATGATGGCATTTGACTTATCACAGGGCTGTACTGATGATGCTTTGCTGAATACAAGGAAGGACAACTCCCTGTCCGGAGGCACTCACAAACTGAAATGGGGTGGGCTTTTTCTTTTTCTTTCTTTTTTTGTGGCTGGGTCATTCTTTCTTTTCTTTTTCAACTGTCAAGAGCTACAAAGGGTGGGAGAGAGAAGCAATTGCATCTCTGGAGGAGCAGGTCAGATTTTTTTATATAAAAGGTAAAACAGGTGTTATAAGCCTAGTGTGAATTTTATTTTATTTAAAAAAAACAAACAGAAGTTCAAATGAGGTGAACAAAAAGGAGCATGAACTTTGGCAAGCAAGCATCCTTGCCTCTAATAACTGCCTGGACCTTGCTTTTTAACCATAACTTGGTATATTTCCTGGTCTATGGTGCACATTCTAGCAGGCAGCAGTAACAGATGTTTGCAAGGATAAGCAAGATCTATGGGAGAATTCAACATCACTTTTCTTTTTTACTCCTTGGAGCTTGTGTTTTGCTTTGTTGATTACCCATAGAAACCGTGCCTATACCTTGAAAGAGCAATCACTGCCAACAGTTAATTTGTACAGGTAAATTCTTATTAAAGGCTGACAGCCTCTTGGCTATCGACAGATGAGTAACAAGGAGAAAAACAAAAAGCTTGTTTGCAGATGACATGATACAAAGGACAACATTCTCCAGAAAGTAAAACCCGGCAAAACAGTGTTCCAAAACAATGTAAATTTATACCAGCTAAAAATTTGATTTACAGTTTGTTTTGTTTTTTAAAAATACCTTCAGACTACTTAAATGCTAAGTGAACAGTTTGCATGCACATAAAAAGAATGAGGAAGCACAGAATGAAGCTAACATTCAGCTGGATTCTTCAGTATGCAAGGATACCTTTGCAATTCCTGGCTACAAGTTATATTGTAATGTAATTTGTTTATTTATTTATTTATTTGACTTCTATTTATTTTATTTTATTTCAAAGCCATCCCACTTCTAATGATCATCCAAAGTAAAGCTTTGAAAGTATATGGAACAAAAGCATTAATTTCCATACTACTGTAAGGACATGGGAAAGTCCTTCAGATAGATTTTCTAGCCTTCTCTCTCATGGGCTTATCTGTGAGCTTCAAGTATTACCAGTGGTAGACATTAAATATATATTTCGTGTACCATAATCAGTTACCCTTCATTACCAAATGTGTTATGCGACATGGTCAGTATTCAACTTCCCTGAGTTCCCATATGGTTCTACCACAGCATGTCCATTAGACTATCTCTGGGAAGCTCACTGCTATCTGGGCACCTGTCTGTAAATACTTTCTGTCAAAACCAAAGGGGAATGAAGACAATAGGACAAATAAAGGGCAATCAGGTTGAAAAATCAAGACCAGCAACACAAGGTATGTTGGAGTTCAGTTACACCTTGTTGCTCAAGCAAACTTCTGTTGCCTCATATCCTCCTCCCTGCCCAGAAGAAGCCAATGGCTCATGTGGACCAAGCCAGTGTGAAACCGAGAGGCTTCATTGAGAAGCTATAGTGGTAGCAGTCTTTGTCCATCTTTCATAGGTTCCTACCTCTTTCTCTATTGATGCCTTTCCTTTAACCTACTACCACAATGAATCCTATAGTTAGCTGCTCAAAGAACCACTAAAGAAGAAACATCCTTTAGGTAGTTGTGGGTCTTCCGGGCTGTGTGGCCGTGTTCCAGAACACGGAAGACAGCCCGGAAGACCCACAACAGCCATTGAACTCCGGCCGTGAAAGCCTTCGACAATACATCCTTTAGGTACATTGCTACTGAAGAGCAATGAGTGGATTTTCACAGTAGACTAGACTAAGTGGGATTGGTTGGCTTATGGTTCAGTGCATTGTGGGACACTGTTTTAGCATACTGTATGAACCAGCCAGCCAACATGATAAAGCATAATATGGTTTATTGTCTCTGTACAGCATGTTATGTAAGCCCAGTAATTTTGTAGTGATTATCTAATATAGAAATGCATAGAATGGTCTGTGTGTGTGTATGTGGTGATTTCACAATGGCAAGTTCTACCAAAAACTCTTTTATGTTCATTCGGATATCTGAAATAAGCTGTTTATGGTAAAAAGCATAAAAGTGAATGTAGGTGAAAGTGGTAGATCCTGCCATCGTGATGCCACTAATCCATGTTCATTTCTTCATTTGTTAATGTCCCAAAAGAGCAGCAGGGTTTGGTCCAAACTCTCTCATTCCAAGTCTAGCACTCCTCCATTGATTTTCTCTTGGACTGGACTTAAAACATCTGACTCAGCTCACTCAGGATCCAGTCAGGGATCAGCAATAGAAGTTCAGGTGAGATGCTGCAACACATAACAGAATAAACACCAACATTCTTCAGTGTAAATTTATTGATCACCATTGCTTCCAAAGATAAAAATAACCAAATAAAGTGACAAACCTCTCAAAGATGTTACTAATCCTGCATGAGCTTACTAACATTTCATGTGAGATCTCACAACATGCTAGTTTTCTCATACAGGATCTTGTGAGGTCATTTTGTTGTTTATTCGTTCAGTCGCTTCCGACTCTTCATGACTTCATGGACCAGCCCACGCCAGAGCTTCCTGTCGGCCGTCACCATCCCCAGATCCCCCATGGTTGAGTCTGTCACCTCCAGAATATCATCAATCCATCTTGCCCTTGGTCGGCCCCTCTTCCTTTTCCTTCCACTTTCCCTAGCATCAGCTTCTTCTCCAGGGTATCCTGTCTTCTCATTATGTGGACAAAGTACTTCAGTTTTGCCTTTAATATCATTCCCTCAAGTGAGCAGTCTGGCTTTATTTCCTGGAGTATGATCTTCTTGCAGTCCAAGGCACTCTCAGAATTTTCCTCCAACACCACAGTTCAAAAGCATCTATCTTCCTTCGCTCAGCCTTCCTTATGGTCCAGCTCTCACAGCCATAGGTTACTACAGGGAATACCATTGCTATAACTATGCGGACCTTTGTTGTCAGTGTGATGTCTCTGCTCTTAACTATTTTATCAAGATTTGCCATTGCTCTCCTGCCAAGAAGTAGATGTCTTCTGATTTCCTGGCTGCAGTCAGCATCTGCAGTAATCATTGCGCCTAGAAATACAAAGTCTGTCACTGCTTCCACTGATTCTCCCTCTATTTGCCAGTTATCAATCAAGCTGGTTGCCATAATCTTGGTTTTTTTGAGGTTTAACTGCAACCCAGCTTTTGCACTTTTGCACTACCTATTCACAAGTTGAATAGGTAGGGTGAGAGTATACAACCCTGCCGTACTCCTTTCCCAATCTTAAACCAGTCTGTTGTTCCGTGATCTGTTCTTACCGTTGCTACTTGGTCGTTATACAGATTCCTCAGGAGGCAGACAAGATGACTTGGTATCCCCATACCACCAAGAACTTGCCACAATTTGTTATGATCCAAACAGTCAAAGGCTTTAGAATAGTCAATAAAACAAAAATAGATGTTTTTCTGAAACTCCCTGGCTTTCTCCATTATCCAGCAGATATTGGCAATTTGGTCTCTAGTTCCTCTGCCTTTTCTAAACCCAGCTTGTACATCTGGCAATTCTCGCTCCATGAATTGCTGGAGTCTACCTTGCAAGATCTTGAGCATTACCTTACTGGCATGTGAAATAAGTGCCACTGTTCGATAGTTTGAACATTCTTTAGTGCTTCCCTTTTTTGGTATGGGGATATAAGTTGATTTTTTCCAATCTGATGGCCATTCTTGTGTTTTCCAAATTTGCTGGCATATGGCATGCATCACCTTGACAGCATCATCTTGCAAGATTTTAAAAAGTTCAGCTGGGATACCGTCGTCTCCTGCTGCCTTGTTATTAGCAATGCTTCTTAAGGCCCATTCAACCTCACTCTTCAGGATGTCTGGCTCTAACTCACTGACCACACCGTCAAAGCTATCTCCAATATTATTATCCTTCCTATACAGATCTTCCGTATATTCTTGCCACCTTTTCTTGATCTCTTCTGCTTCTGTTAGGTCCTTGCCATCTTTGTTTTTGATCATACCCATTTTTGCCTGGAATTTTCCTCCGATGTTTCTAATTTTCTGGAAGAGGTCTCTTGTCCTTCCTATTCTATTGTCTTCTTCCACTTCCACACATTGCTTGTTTAAAAATAATTCCTTATCTCTTCTGGCTAACCTCTGGAATTTTGCATTGAATTGGGCATATCTCCCCCTATCACTGTTGCCTTTTGCTTTCCTTCTTTCTTGGGCTACTTCCAGTGTCTCAGCAGACAGCCATCTTGCCTTCTTGGTTTTCTTTTTCTTTGGGACGTTTTTTGTTGCCGCCTCCTGAACAATGTTGCGAACTTCTGTCCATAGTTCTTCCGGGACCCTATCTACTAAATCTAGTCCCTTAAATCTATTCTTCACCTCCACTGCATATTCCTTAGGAATATTAGTGAGCTCATATCTAACTGATCTGTGGGTCTTCCCTATTCTCTTTAGTCTGATTCTAAATTTTGCAATAAGAAGTTCATGATCTGAACTACAGTCAGCTCCAGGTCTTGTTTTTACCGACTGTATAGATGTCCACCACCTTTGGCTGCAAAGGATGTAGTCAATCTGATTTCGGTGTCGACCATCTGGTGAAGTCCATGTATAAAGTCGCCTTTTAGGTTGTTGGAAGAAAGTGTTTGTTATGCACAGTGAGTTGTCTTGGCAAAATTCTATCAGCCTATGTCCTGCTTCATTTTGTTCTCCCAGACCATGCTTGCCTGTAATTCCAGGTGTCGTCTGACTACCCACCTTAGCGTTCCAGTCTCCTGTAATGAAAATAACATCTCTTTTTGGTGTATTATCCAGTAGGTGCTGCAGATCCTCATAGAACTGATCTACTTCTGCTTCTTCAGCATCTGTGGTTGGGGCGTATATTTGGATCACTGTGATGTTAAATGGCTTACCCTGAATTCGAATTGAGATCATTCTATCGTTTTTTGGATTGTATCCAAGCACTGCTTTAGCCACTTTATTATTAATTATGAAGGCTACTCCATTTCTTCTGTGGTCCTCTTGTCCACAGTAGTAGATCTGGTGGTCATCTGATGTGAAGTGGCCCATTCCAGTCCATTTCAGTTCACTGACACCCAAAGTGTCTATATTTAATCTTGGCATCTCATCAATAACCACATCCAATTTGCCCCGGCTCATAGATCTTACATTCCAGGTTCCTATGGTGTGTTGATCTTTAGAACATCGGATTCTTCATTCACCACCAGCACCGTCGGCCGCTAGCCGTCCTTTCAGCTTTGAGGTAGCTGCATCATCACATCTGGGGCTAGTTGAATGTATCCTCTGTTCCTCCCCAGTAGCATTTTGACCATCTTCCGACCTGGGAGTCCCATCTTCCGATGGTATACCAAAATATCTCTGGTTGTACTGATCCATTTAGTTTTCACAGCAAGAATACTGGGGTGGGTTGCCATTACCTTCCCCAGGGATCGTATTTAGTCTGACCTCTCTGCCATGACCTCCCCGTCTTGGGTATCCCTTCACGGTTTAGCTCATGGTTTCATTGAGGTGCTCAAGCTCCAGCACCACGACAAGGTAACGATCTCCTTTGCTGGAGTGTGAGGTCATAATGATTTAATAATCTTGCAGTAGCAATCTGGGAGTAGAATGATTACTATTGCTTGTGCTAGACCAGAGCTTTCCAAACTGTGTGTCGTAACACAAAAGTTTGTCGCCACACACAGTCTGGTGTGTCGCCACACAACCCGGAAGCGCTGATCATCATCAGCGCTTCCGGGTTTTCCCATGGTGACACACCAACTGCAGCACGCAAAACCCGAAAGCAGCAGCAGCGCTTCCGGGTTTTTGCGCGCTGCTGCACTTCTGGGTTTTCCCGCGGCGACACACCAACGCCGGTTGGTGTGTCGCCATGGGAAAAACTTTGGAAAGCCCTGTGCTAGACAATTCATCCTTCAGAGCCAAATTTTTGTTCATCATACCCCTGCTTTTGAAAATACAAACAACTGAGAGAGAACCCTGCCCTGAGAAAGAAATACCGCTTTCTATAAAGTAGCTCTGTACTACTTTTACTCTGACTCTCTATTGTATGTGCGTGTACACACACACGCACATATATGAAAAGAAAACTCTTAAATGTCTCTCCCTTGAGAACTAGAGAAAGGCAAACCCTCAAAATACCTTACCTCCTCCCAAGTTAATGTATTCTTAATACAAGATGCAAGCCGTCGGGTTCTACTAACTAAAGCTAATTTCTCCAAGCAGTTTATTCATGAAGGAGACAATGTGATTTGAGATTTAATCAAGTTCAAATTAGTTTTTGTGATTAGCTGGTTTGGGCTGTTAAGGTAGCGTAATAATGATATCATTATTCCCAGCCAAGCAGTCATTCACATGAGTCTCTCCCCCCCCCCTACATCTGATGTGACTCGGCAAGTGGTTTGTCAGGATCCTTCCTTTTGCTGAAGCCCCTCTTCAACAGAGGCTGAACCGCTGAATTTGTATTTGGCCCCAATTCCAGCCAGTGCAAAACAGGGACAGGGTTGATTGGTGAGCAGCACAGGAGCTGTGGGGAAAGGAAAAACATTTCCACAAAAGAAAATGTATGAAAAGGCCACATGTGACAGAAGGGGTGGGTGGGGAGGAAGTATATAAAAATGCAAATTTTTCTTCCTAAACTTTATCTTTAGATGGGG
This sequence comes from Charina bottae, assembly GCA_023362775.1. Classification (NCBI taxonomy): domain Eukaryota; kingdom Metazoa; phylum Chordata; class Lepidosauria; order Squamata; family Charinaidae; genus Charina; species Charina bottae. The sequence goes on along the minus strand of JALMGJ010000001.1, from coordinate 83,629,527 downwards.
GGGGGGGAAGCCTTAAGTGAGAACTTCAACAAAGCTATAAGAAGGGGGGGGGGAAAGATGACAGGTTTGAGTTTCAGAAAATTTAAGACAGCCTCAAGGATTAGACACTTTAGGTCGTCTCTGCAGACATTTCTTAGGGGAGTTAATTCCATTTGACATGCAAGACCAAAGTGAGATTACAGGCCCACAGCCCCATGGCGAGGTGGATGTTGGAGCTAAAAGCCGGGATTTGAATAATTGTGCAGGCTTACTCCAAGAATCAGAAGAGAACAGAATGAATGGATTATTAGAAGGAACTTTGTACATTTTTAAACGGCCGGACTTAATAGTAATAATAAAAGAAACAGACTTGGTGTATGACTGATGTTATGGACTTCTGAACACGCTCTCAGTCTCTTCATGTTTTCAGTAGGATCTGTCAAATATAGGGAGGGGGAGAGAAACAGAAGCTGTAAGGGAAAATGGATAATGAAAAATGGGTCTAGTGTGATTTTATGGAAGGAAGCAAGTTTTCCTGAAGAAAGTTTAGCTTAATCGATTCAGGGCTTCACCCTCTTCATTCAAACACACACATCCACATACAGCACACACACACACACACAAATATTGATGCAGTTTAAAAACTTTTGGAAACACTGGAGAACAGGGACATGGGGGGGCAGGGAGAGATTAGTTTTGCTGTTGCTTTTTGTATCAGAGTTTCAGTTAGCATTTATTATGAGAAGAATTACTAAGCCACACATTTTTAAAATAAATTTGACCTCATCCCTTTGTGTCTGTGGAAATGCTTGTCTGTAAAAGGAGGTAATAGCTGACTGCTCAGATGTCCTTAATTAACTGTCCACTGAGAATTATTGAAATACTTATATAATTCTTATTTAGTGCTCATTAAAAGGAGGGATACAAGTGCTGGACAATGAGATGCTTGCCAGGACTTTGAGGTAGAGGAAGTTAGTACACTAATGGCAAAGAATTATGAAAGCCTGTCCATCAGCAGAAGTACACTAGACTTTTCACTTTTTAAAAAGAAGCACTGACCGACTCAGTCCTGAAAGTATTTGTTGTTGTTTTTTTAAAAAAAATCCTACTCAGAACACCCCCTGTATATCGTCTGTGTTAACTAGACCATAAATACGGTAGGTGATGCAGCTCATTCAAAAGAAGGCAAAAGTATGCTCTTGGCTGGCAGATCATCATCTATCATAATTGTTGGAATCGTCTCAGTTGGGTTCAGTCACTGCTCACATGGCTCCCAGTCAGGAACTGCGGCTCTGCAGGGCAGTTCACACTGGGCCCCAATGCATATGCTAAATCTGCATAAGTTGTGACTCATAGATATCTGGTAGCCATGTGGCCATTTCAAGAGGCTTGTGCTCTCTCCCTCTCCCTCTCCCTCTCCCTCTCCCTCTCCCTCTCCCTCTCCCTCTCCCTCTCCCTCTCCCTCTCCCCCTCTCCCTCTCCCTCTCCCCCTCCCTCTCTCCCTCTCCCTCTCTCTCTGTGTGTGTGTGTGTGTGTGTGTGTGTGTGTGTGTGTTCAGCAAGCATAACTTCCAGGAATCTCTGAGCTAGACCACAATTCCCTCTTTTGGCAAGATGTTGTATTTGACTAAGCCACCAAATCAAAAATCCAGGAGGACCCCCAAATTGTGCACCAGGTCCATCTGGGGCAGTGCAACAACAATGGTAGATTCCCAGATATGGAGGAGCCCCGCACCGACAGTCATTCCGTCTTACCAGAGTTCAGCTGAAGCCTGTTGTTCCCCATCCAGACCCTCACAGCCTCCAGGCACCACAAAAGAACATCCACAGCATCATTTGGTTCACCCGGGATGGAGATGTACAATTGGGTATCATCAGCATACTGATGATACCTCATCCTGTGATGACGGATGATCTCACCCAGCAGCTTCATGTAGATCTTAAAAGGAAGTGGAGAGAGCACCGAACCCTGAGGTGCCCCACAGAACAGGGGTCACAGGTCGGACCTCTCTCCCCCTTTCAACACCGATTGGGATCTGTCTCAGAGGAGGGAGGTGAACCAGCACAAAACTGCTTTCCTGGCTCTCCACAGTATTCTCAGGAGTCTTCTCCAATGCCAAAGTTCAAAGATGTCAATACTTTTCCTATCCTGCTTCTTCAAAGTCCAACTTTTGCTTTTATAGAGTGTCACAGGAAATACCATTGCTTGCATGATTCTGATCTTTGTAGGTATGGACACATTGTGGCATTTGAATAACTTTTCCAAGGCTTTCATGGCTGCTCTACCAAGTGCTAGTCTGCAATGCATTTGTTGACTGCTTGTTCCTTTACTGTTGATGGTTGATCCTAAAAGGCAGAAGCTATGCACCATTTCAATATCTTCATTGTCAGTTCTAAGGCTGGTGGTTCTACCTGTTGTCATTAGTGTGGTTTTCTTTATATTTAATTTTAGTCCCATTTTTTTCACTCTGCTCCTTGATGTTTATTACTGGACCTTGCAGATCCGTTGCATTTTCGGCTATCAGGATAGTATCATCAGCATTGTGCAGCTTATTGATGTTTCTTCCTCCAATTTTAAAACTACACTCATATTCTTCCAATCCAGATTCCCTTAATATGTATTCAGCATATAGGTTGAATAAATAAGGGGAGAGCATACAGTTTTGTCCCACTCCTTTGCATGCAGGAGTTAAAAACCAAGGAGGATCCCCCAAGTTACAAATCACATAAGCATAAGGGAATGCAACTCTGTCCAGAACTGAAAATGGAATATCCCTGGAGTCAGAGGATTTGCTAACCCAACCTCGTCCATCCTACTATGATTTAGCCTAAGCTTGTTTTCCTCATCCAAACCTAATAACCTCCATAAGTAGTATGAAAGAACCTCAATTGCATCACTGACCTGGGGTTGAGAGATAAAGGTTGGTATCATCAGCATACTAATGACACCTGATCCTTTGTCACTAGGTGACCTTCTCCAGTGGTTTCATGTAGATGTTGAAGAGGAATGGAGAAATTTTTGATCCCTGTGGCACCCTGTACTCAAGGAGACTTGGTCTCAACCTCTACTTCCACATTACCACTAACTGGATCCTTCTCCTTAAAGAAGGAGAAAAACCATTATAACACAGTGCGCCCCGATCATCACCCAGAGGCAATCCATAAAAACATCATGGTCAATGGTATCCATGATCAATAGCCACTGAGAGGTCCAGCAGCACCATAAGGCTCTCATTCCCCCTATGATAGCTATAATTTAAATAAAGGAAATCTAGGGAGTTATGTTTTCATAAGGTATTTCTTAATGTTTTAATCAATTTGCTTAAAATATCTTAAAGCTACCAAAACAGTAATACCTCAGAGTCAATATATCAGTCTTGATCATGTTTATATTCATCTTTCCCCATCAACTCAATAGGATTTTTAATGATTTATTCATATCAAGTTTGATGGGGCATTTAAAAAACTGATATACAGTATTTATATCCACAAATGAGCTTCCTTGACATAATTATATACAGATATGTAAAAGAATTAAAGCAACAAGTGAAATTGAAATGTTTACAAATTGATTGATACCCTTAGGTTCTCCCCTTTAATCTTCTTCCTACAGAAACAATAAAATCCTTCCTTCCTTCTTCTCCTTTCCCCTACCATGAAGACAGAAACCTCAGGGATGCAGGTTTTCTGTTGAAGCATGTAACTTCCTAAAAAAGGATACTTGTCCTTTTGGACCTTCGACATCTGCTTCTAGGCACTCTTAATGATTCTGCTAAATAAGGACCCCAGTGAATGAAGTGGAGGATTCCAATCAAGATTATCTCAATATTTTCCCCTTACAGGCTCTATTTGTGTTCAGTTGAATAAAAATCAGGAGCCTTGAAGAGGTAGGATTACTATCTTCCAAATCTGTTCACATGAGTGTTAGTAAAACTCTCCATGGATTCAAGAAACAAAGTAGGATTCACCTTGTGCTCAAATGAATGTGTGTAGAAGCCCCCTTCAAACATAATTGCTCAAAGTGGGTAGTTAGGAATATGGATCACAGGAACACTTGGAGAAAAGTTAATGTGCCCTATTTCACCCACGCTAGACTTTCAGCCTTCGTTGAGGCAGGCTGAACACTTATGTGAGGGAAAGAAAGATTAGTGCTAGGTGATTGTCAGGTCTACTTTCTAATTATAGGGAATGATACACCAGGAGGTCTCCAGTCACAGTGTTTTTGGAGAGAGATGTTGAATCTTTTGCTTTCAAATGTCACCTAGTTTTGTCTAAAAATAAAAGTAACTGGCTTCCTTACATTCAAAAAGCAAGCCAAAACTCCACAGAATTTAAAGAACCCTAGATCCTAAGCATCCTACATCTATATCTTTGACATTTGAGAGGATTCATATTGTCAGAAGGCTCTAGTGTGCCAGCAATCTTCATCTCATTTGACCAAAAAGTTAAAAAAAGGGAAAAAGAGTTCTAGCCCTTAATAGAAGGCAGGAAGCTTTAGTTTTAAAGCCTTACTTCAGATTCTGGTTTGAATTAATTTAGGCAGATGATGATTCACTCCAAGTCAAAATGGACTATTTTTCCAAATCATCAAATTGGGCCTAAAGAGAATCTTGTGATTGGTGCACAACCTTTGTGTGCAACAATATACCCACAAATAGAGCTGTTCTTGAATATACCAATATATATTCAAATGGTCACGAAAGGCTTTGAATTCTCCCGATGTGGATTGCTAATTTTTTATTACAAAAGCTGCAAGAAAAAGCAACCATGATTAGGATGGGGAGACGAGGACAATAGCTTGGTATTCCTCAAATCACAGTAATTATGTTATTTAATGTGATCCAGCAACATGCAAATAACATTGAAGTTGTTTTTAGGAGTAATATTAACAAAGGCACTGAGAAAAGAAATTTCAGAGTGAATAAAAAGGGGACAGGAGATAGAATGGATCTTCCAAACAGCAGATGGGAAGAAATTGCTGCTGAACTGAACTTCATCCATTTTTAAAAGAAGTAAAATAAAGCTAGAAGGATGGCATAAAATATACTGCATGAATGCTGGTATGGATAGTATCTTCTCTTATAGACTGGGATGTGGATAATTGAATGTTAAGATGAAGGGAAAATGTACAAAAGGGCCAAGCAGGCACTAAAGAATAAAAATGCAATGTGGTGAACAGTACGGAGAAGAGTTTTGCTGCTTGGCAGAACTGATTAATAAGACCAGTGACCGATGCACAGTGGATTTGCAGAGATTATAATGTTGCAAGTTTTATCCAAAAGATTGTACCAAGTTCATTTTGGGTTTGAATTTAAATAAGGCAAACTTCATCTATTACCATTCAAAGCTCCCTCTGACCTTTTGGTACATGTCAGCAGAACAGGCTTTCCATGAGAAAGGTCATTTTAATTTCAGAAAATATTTATATTCCATAATCTTCATGAATATGTGTGTGTGTGAGAGAGAGAGGGTGTGTATGAGTCAGTGTGGTAGAGAGAGCTAAAGAGAGATGCAGACAATGCCAATGAGTCACTGCTATCCTTGGGCAGGTTCCTGTTTTGAGAACTATCAGCACCCATGAAATGGTACCAACAGTACTCCAGAAACTAGTTTTATCAGCTGTCTGAAAGCATTTCATGGATTAATACCCTCAATGCCCCAGGAACTGGCACTAAAAGCACCCAAGGAAGTGCTACCATGAGAAGCCTAAGAACCGGGGGTTAAATATGGCTGCCGGTCTTTGAACATACTATTGCTGCTGAACTTCAAACACATTACTAGATAGATAGTTAGTAAAGTAACTTGGGAAAGGAAAGAAGAAAAACAGAACAAGAAATCCCCCAAATCAGCAAAGTAGGCTTGCTAGAAGTACTGCATGCAGGAAGAGACACTTTTACCAATAATTCTAAAACAAGCACAAAAGACACAAAAAGTCAGAGCCATTTCTAAGTGAGATGGATGGAATTCTGTCCTTTGGTTGCATTCATCTTTTTGGATCCTGAAAGTGGAGCTATATGGAAACTCCCTATGAAATGTCATTCATTTTCCTGAAGCTTTTGTTGCTTCCTGCAAAAAAAAAAAAATGTGTTTCACCTGATCATAAAAATTCAAACTTACTTCCCACATTTGCTTGAGATAAAGTTCATTGCCACTTTATAAAGAAAGAAAGGGGTAGGTTTCACGCATCATTACAGACAAGGGGATTGGATCAATATAAAATTGCTGAGAATAATGCTGATAAAGAAGGCTTTAGCCAAGACGTTCTAGGCATCTTCAGTTACAGAAACTCAGTTAGCAGGGCTGGGAAAGACCTCTTTCTGCCTAGAATGTAGGAATGCTGCTGCCATACATAAGAGAAAATGTTGGGTTAACAAATCAGTGGCATAACTCAGTGGAAGATATGGGTGGGCAATAATCACAAAGGTATTTTGTGCAATAAAATTGCATAATACAGTACATACAATAGGCATCATAAACTCCAGAAAACAATATTGCCCTATACTGAGACACACACATCCAAAAATCACTTGCATCATCATTCCACCCCCTGTGGAACTCTGACACCAAAACATAAAGTATGCACAGAAACCAAAAATACTATTTTGAAACACAGCCCTTGGTGTTCATCAAATTGCCAGTGACTGCAAGAAAAGAAAGTATAAATATCAGTCCTCTGTGAAAAAAGTTATGTTTAACAGGGAAAGTGGAATGAATAATTACAGGTTATACATAGATGGGAAACAAAAAACCCTTAAGAAAATAGATGAATTTCTGTGCTTGATAGAGTGTTCCCTTAAGATGGGGAAATGGTTGGTAAATTTTACTAGTAGAATGGTAGTGTGTATAGTATGTGCTGTGTTGTGAGGAAGAAATGTCTGTTGAAACAAGCAAAATGGCTGTGTATAAGAGAGTATTTCTGTCTTATGGAAGTAAGAGGTGAGTATATAAAGAGAAACATAAAAGAAAGTTGAATGCAGTGGGAATGGCACACTTAAGATTGTGGTAAAAGAAGATGAGAGGATGAAAAATGAATGGGTGCTAAAAGAATATAGATTGAATATGAGAGTCGGTGATCAGTATGAAAGGAGTATTGAGGAGGTGGTTTGATCATATAGAGAAGATGAATGAGAACTGAATTGAAAAACAAATATATGAAGGATGAGTGAATAGGTCAAGAGGAATGGGGAGAACAAGAAACTTGTAGTTGGATAGAGTCAATGAGATCCTCAAGAAAAGAGAGGTGAGAAACGTAAAGAACAAAAGATAATGAATGAAGCTGTGTACAGACATGTTAGATGATTTGCAAGAATAGAAAGGTAGGGAGAGGTCCAGTAAACAGTGTTGAAGTAAACTGGTTTTAGTGATGTTTCCTTTTCTTTATCTTTACTTGTGCCTTTCTTTGTCTTTTTCATCATTCTGCTTAAAAATGCTTATCCTGAAAGGGATTGTGATGGATTTTTATTTATTTATTTCGTGTCCAGATCAAACTTTACTCTGATGGATGTGAATGTATGAATACAGAGATAACCAATTCCTCTTTTATGGGGTATCTTTGAAATGGTGCACATTTTTAATATCTTGGAATGCAAAAATTTAATACATTGGTTAATCGCAACCCCTTTTGAGATGTTCTTTGGATAGACTCACAGTGCATGACTTTTCTTTCTATAACCTACTATACCCCTATTAATTGTCCACCTCAGGATGTACTTTTTTGGTTTCCAATGAGCAAGTTGGAATCAAGCTGGGTTCTGATATAGTGGGGGATGCTATGGTATTGTAAATAACTGGGAATTACAGCAGGGTTTCCAGACTACCAGAATGTGAAAACTCTATTCATCTTGACCAATTAGGGATTATGGCAATTATGTCACTCCTAGATAATTTCCAGCAGCAAAAGAAAAAGAATAGGGAACTTTCTGTTAATGTCCATTCTTTTTAGCAGAAGAACCTTCTCGAAATCAGTTATGAGCCAATTCTTTTCAGCAAGCCGTGCTAACATTTGGTAGTGCCATCAGCATCTGTGTGAATTTTCTGGAAGAAAAGTGGATTCGTCCTACATGCAATCAAGTGGCCATCCCTGTGCTAGACCATGTCGGCTGAAAGACAAGGAAGACTATAATTTAGGGCTTCCCCTATTCTCAATGGCCTCGTTATGTAGAATTTCACTTTAATATGATCCAAATGACAGTAAGAAATGCATTTAGGGAATGTTAAAACATTCCCCATTAAAAATTCGGTGAGCATTTTTAAATTCTAATTCATGTACGGTTAGAAGCCCCTGATAAAATCACAGCGCTGATTTGACTGCTGCACTCATCATATTAATGAGGATACTTTGTGCCTTTTAAAAACTGGGATAGCGTCCATTATGTGATTCTACATGATGTGATTGCTATCGGCTCACACTCATTTTGTAATTCAATTCCACCCCTCCCTCTGGTCAGTTTTCTATATAAGAAGAATTGCCAATGAACACGCACTGGGGGCTGAAGAACCCTACTCAAAATGAGCTGCTTCTTTTCCCCCCCTCTTCTGTTAATTTAGTGTGTGTATTGTACAAATAATGTATTTTCTTTGTGATGAATTTCTACATTTTCTTCTGGCAGAGATAGAAGAAACAGGAATTAAACCGCTGAGATGAGAGTTTTTGTGAGCACCGACTTGTAGTGCTCTATCTAATTTTGCCAATCCATTTATGGGAAGTAAAGTGAATGTGTCATTCTGGAAATTTTTCACAAAGTTGGAAAATATTCACTTTTCTCTGACCACCTGGAGCATCTCTTGGTGGGTACCAGCTGGCTACTGCTATTTTTTCCCTAGAATTCCTGGGAGTATTCCTACACAATGACACACACAGCACTCTTCCACTAGAGCAGTGTTTCTCAACCTCAGCAACTTTAAGCTGTGTGGACTTCAACTCCCAGAATTCCCCAGCCAGAACAACCAGGTTTTGCAACTAGCAGATCAATGAGATGGCAGATGCTTGGTTAGATATGAATCCAAGATGGCGACCGCAAGCAGATGCTGGCTGCTGCTCCAGGAGGAAGATCCATAACCCCCTCAAACTTTCCTGATACCCCCATAATTTTACCTTCGGGGGTCTGGAGAGGTGGTATCACTGTTTGGAGAGTGGGTGGACTTCTCCGGACGGAGCAGAGGTTGGATGAGTCGCAGGGGCTTTGGCGGTGTGACGCGGAGCTTGGCGGTTACGGCGGGGCCTAGTGGATTTGCCGGAGGCTGCCAGAGTTGAGTCTGGCTTGGAGGTGTTCGGCAGGGGCCTGACAGAGCCTGGCGCGACAGGCCGGGTCTTTTCCCAGGCATATTTTTTGAAGCTTCGCCAGAGCTTGGACGGAGGCTAGCCACGGTCTGACACTGAACTGAGAGCTGCAGCTGAAGTTGAAGTGGTGGAGGCTCAATGAGGCCGGGATCGCCCCCCCGGGACAAACAACCCCCCCAGGACAAACAACCCCTCCTGGGTCAGACAACCCCCTTTGGGACAAACAACCCCCCCGGGACAAACAACGTTGGGGGTGTGGCAAGTCCCAGCGTTATAGTGGATGGAGGCTGCCGGAGTTGGAGGCTGGCCCAGTGGAGTCTGGTGAGGGCCTGGCAGAGCCTGGCATGACGGGCTGGAGTTTTTCCCAGGCCGTTTTTTTTTTTTCCTTCAAAGCTGAGCCAGAGCTGCGTCGGAGTCCAGCCTGTGGGCTGAAGTTTTGTATCATCTTAATGAGCCCCGGCGAAGTCCAGGAAGCTCAGGAAGATTACTGGCGTGGCTGGCCCTTTGCAGGAGGGGCTGGGGAAATGCTTGGGACCCCCCCCTCGGCGAAACAATGGAGCAGACTCAACAGCGAGCCTGTACAGACCTGAGTGGACCTCCTGAGTTCTTGATGGACTCTGGGGGAGCCAGACTTAGACCCCTTTGGATTTTGGGGTTCTTTGAGGAATGGTCTGGAATAACAACCCCGTGGACTTTCTAATCGTGGACTTTACATCATTTTATGTTCCTAACTACTTGACGGATAAAGTAGAGGATCGACCACCCCCAGTCTATTAGGGCGGCAGAAGGCGGTGGGGTCCCTTGGTGTGAGTGTTGTGCCCCCCTTGTAAGTGAGAGTGATGAGGGGGGGACTAGGATTATATGAGTTGTGGGAGAGTACCTATCCCTGAGTGAGAGGCAGGGTAGGTAGGAGTGATTGGGTCCCCAGCTGTGGCTAGTGAGAGAGGCCACAGAGGGGAACAGTGAGAGTGTGTGAAGTGTGTGGGGTGGTTGGGGCTTGCCAGCACCGAGAGTGTGAGCTGGTGCGCTGGGGGCCCTGCCATTGCCCAGGAGAGACTGAGTTGAAAGGATGGATGTATGGAGAAGGGGACCTTTGCCCAAATCCAGGCTTTCCGGGGGCTCAGGAGTGGAGGTGTCTGGGCCAGGAGACTCTGGGGGCTGTAGGGAGGGGAATTTGATCGAGGTGGTGACGGGTAAGGGACAGTATGATGGGAGCTGGAGGTCAGGCCATTGTTGGGGAAGGCACCCCCGGTGTTTATTACCGGTGGCATGTTCCGGCCCTCCAAGCTCATACCCAGGCCCTGGTAAGCAGATCTTTGAGGGCCCTGATGTCTGGCTGCTGCTCCTTAATGCCAGGTCTGTGAATAATAAGGCTCCCCTCATCTGCGATTTACTCGTGGAGGAGGGGGCAGACCTGGCATGTATAACAGAGACCTGGGTGGGCCCAGAAGGGTTGCCCTTTCGGAAATGTGTCCAGCCGGGTTTCGAGTGTGGCATCAGCCGAGACAATGGGGCATGGGAGGCGGGGTGGCAGTTGTCATCTGAGAGTCTCTTGTGGCCTCCAGGGGTGCTGCTCCACAAGTGACCAGTTGTGAGTCCCTGTTTTTCAGGTTGGGTTCCCAAGCACAGTTGGGAGCGTTGCTACTGTACCAGCCTCCCTGCTGCGTAGTAACCTCCCTGCCTGAGCTGCTAGAGGCCGTCTCGGGGTTGACAGTTGAGTTCCCCAGACTTATGGTTTTGGGGGACTTCAATCTGCCGTCCCTGGGACGGGCCTCGGAGGCGGCTTGGGAGTTCATGACTACCATGGCAGCCATGGGCCTGTCTCAGATTATTCGGGACCCGACTCGGGACAGTGGTCTCACGCCGGACTTAGTTTTCTTGTCAGAGCAGTGGCAATGTGATCTGAGGGGAGAGTTAGATCTGTCCCCATTGTCATGGTCAGACCATGCCCTGGTGACCCTTAGGCTCTCTTGTGCTTCCCCACTCCGCAGGGAGGATGGACCTATTAGATTGGTCTGCCCCCGGCGACTTATGGACCCAATGAGGTTTCAGAGGGAGCTGGGGGTTATACCTGAAGATCTGCGGCACGGTCCAGCAGAGGTCTTGGCCGCAGCCTGGAATAAAGAGGCAGCTGAGGCCTTGGACAGGATCGCGCCTATGCGACCTCTCTTGCCTCATTCGACCCGTCACTCCCTGTGGTTCATGGAGGAGTTGAGGGTTTTGAAGAGGGTTAAGAGACATCTGGAGCACTGCTGGAGGAAGACGAAGACTGAGTCTGACCGGACACAATCTAGAGGCGCTATTAGGGCCTACCTTGTGGCGGTAAGAGCAGCGAAACGTGATTATTTCTCCGCTCTTATTGCATCCGCAGAATGATGCCCGATGGCCCTGTTTAAGATAACTAGATGCCTTTTGGGTCGAATGGACTTGGTGACCCATTTACAGGGCCGGTCGGAAGAGTTTGCTGAGCATCTGCAGGACACAACTGCTCAAATTCATTCCAAGTTAAACTCTAAGCATGAGGCACAATCTGGGGAGATGCCAGTGGTATGTACTTACCCTGTTATCTGGATAAAGTTTTATCCTGTTGGGCCTGATGAAGTAGACAGGATCCTCCGGATTGTAAGCGCCACCATGTGTCATGTAGACCTGTGTCCCTCCTGGCTGGTAAAGTCAGCCTGGGAGGTCACATGTGGTTGGGTCCAGGCGATGATTAATACATCTTTGGTTGAGGGGGTGTTTCCGGTGGTCTTTAAGAAGGCGCTGGTGCACCCGCTCCTCAAGAAGCCTTCCCTGGACCCCACTGTTTTAAACAACTTTCATCCTGTCTCCCACCTTCCCTTTTTGGGAAAGGTGGTTGAGAAGGTGGTGGCTCTGCAACTCCAGAGGATTCTGGATGAAACGGATTATCTAGACCCCTTTCAGTCAGGCACAGAGGTATGGGACAGAGACTGCATTGGTCGTGCTTATGGATTATCTCTGGCGGGAGCGAGATGGAGGCAGTGTATCCATTCTCGCTCTCTTGGATCTCTCAGCAGCTTTCGATACCGTCGACCACGGTATCCTTTTGGGACGACTCAGGGAGTTGGGGGTGGGCAGCGTTGTTTTACGCTGGTTCGTCTCCTTCCTCCAGGACTGTTCCCAATTGGTGGTAATAGGAGAGGAGAGATCTGGCCCTCGATCCCTCTTGTGTGGGGTGCCGCAGGGTTTGGTTCTCTCTCCTCTCCTATTTAACATCTACATGAAGCCACTGGGCAAGATCATCCGTCACCACAGGATGAGGTATCACCAGTATGCTGATGATACCCAGTTGTACATCTCTGTCCCGGGTGAAGTAAGTGTTGCAGTCAACACCCTTTCTCAGTGTCTGGAGCCTATAGGGGCCTGGATGGGGAACAACAGGCTTCAGCTGAACCCTGGTAAGACAGAGTGGCTGTGGATTGATGGCCTCTCAATTTCCAGGAAGTTGACATCTTTAACTCTGGGTGGGGTGGCACTGCCCCGTTCAGACTCAGTGCGAAACTTGGGGGTCCTCCTGGACTCACGACTCCTGCTCGAGGAGCAGGTGGCAGTCGTGGCCAGGAGGGACTTTGCACAGCTTCGTGTTGTGCACCATTTGTGCCCCTTCCTGGATCAGGAGGCCCTCCGAACAGTCACTCATGCCCTTGTCATCTCCCATATAGATTACTGCAACGCGCTCTACATGGGGCTACCCTTGAAGAGTATCTGGAAGCTTCAGCTGGTCCACAATGTGGCTGCATGGCTAGTTGTGGGTGCTATAAGATCAGCACATGTAACACTGCTACTCCGTGAGCTGCATTGGGTACCAGTTTGCTTCCGGGTCCAATTCAAGGTGTTGGTTATCACCTTTAAAGCCCTACATGGCATGGGACCAGGGTACCTGAGGGACCGTCTTATCCCGATTACATCCACCCGCCCCACCCGATCATGCAGGGAGGGCATGCTTCGGATCCCATCAACAAAAGAATTCCATCTAGTGGGGTCCAGGAGGCGTGCCTTCTCTGCGATAGCACCCACCCTGTGGAATATCTTGCCCCCTGAGGTGAGACGGGCACCCTTGCTCCTGGCCTTCAGGAAATCTTTAAAGACCTGGTTCTGCCGCCTTGCCTGGAACAAAGGAAATAATAGTTCCTCCTGGGGGTAGCTAGCTTAGCAATCTCCTCTTTTTAAGAACATATCACCTCTTGGATTTTTATTTTTTTTATTTTTATAATATATTTTAGATGTATAGGTTTTTAACTTTATATAATGTGATTGTAAACCGCCCAGAGTCTGCCATGGTAGAGATGGGCAATGATAAATCCAAATAATAAATAAATAAATAATAAATATGATTAATATAGCTACACAATTGCTATTCTTTACCTTCTTGCTGGAAATTTAATTCTAAATTCTATTTTGTCGTGTGACCCACCTGTGCTAATGAGATGACATTGTGAGATAAAGTTTTGAAAAAGTGGGAATCTCCATGAAAGACTAAACTGTCTCTTTAAAGCCTGAGAAGTTACTGGTTTGTTTACTCTGTTTTGTAATTCTGTAAGCATATACAATATTATACACCTGATCTTTGTTGGCGTGTTGAAAGATCTACAGTATATGTGTTGAAAGATCTATATGTCTTTGCTTCACTCAGAGCTGCTGATTAGGTCTGATGGTATTATTTGTGATCTGCATCCTGACTCCTCTGATTGACATCTGTGGGTCTCTTTTGATAATGAAAACTCCAAGATAAGGCTGGATTTCAGATGTTGGGAACTTTTCAATCAAAGATGGTTTGTTAATAATAAAGTAAGGAGGGCAAAGAAGAAGGCGCTGCAGTGTCTTTCTGCTGTGAATATGGTGGTGACCCATTCTTGGCCCTGCTAGGCCCCTCTGAGCAACTGTAGAGGTCAGTGGTAATTAAAGCAACAGTGTTGCAGGAAAAGTGTGAATTACTTTTACAGGAAGGCTTGGATGCTGCTACTGACTGACAAAGCACAGTGGGGAGACTCAGCTGGATATTAAAGAGTGATTGTAGCCACATCATTGTGAGGTAGCTTTCAGGAACAGTGCAAAATTGTGACTTTTTACAAGTTTACTGTGTGTAAAAAAACATTTTGTGTTCTCAGAAAGACAGGGAGACAATGAATGTTTGGAAAGGAAGAGACTGCTAGGTCACAATTTTAAGATTTGCAGACAGTGCCACAATTCAACAAAGTCCCTAGCTGACATGATTAAAGTTCCTTTTTTTAAAAAAAAATGTGCATTTTAATTTGGTCTATTATGATTGTTTTCTTTCATGAGATCGCCCAACTACAGTAACATTATTAACAACAATGTTTTTATTTTTTATTTTCTCATGTTCCTACCTGGTCAATAAATCACTATAACTATTCAGGACAGAACTGCTTACTTATGTCCTATTCTGACATTTTTGGCTTCCTTTTTCAGAGTGCTATATCTACTATATTGCACTTTCCCCATTATGTTTGGTGTACTCCACACCAAACTCAGGGATTGACAATGTGGTGCCCGGCCATTCTTAAGAGACAACTCAATTGTACTACAATCACACACATACACACATAAATTATTGTGACAGAAGGGGAAAAGTATGTATGTATGTATGTATGTATGTATGTATGTATTTATTTATTTATTTATTTATTTATTTATTTATTTATTCGATTTCTCACCGCCCAACTCCCTCAAGGGACTCTGGGTGGTTTACAAATCATCAAAATTATGAATATTAAAGATTAAAACATTAAAATAACCATTTAAAATACCATACATATAAAAATTAAGAAGGCGATGTGTTCTTTCAGCTTGGAAGGGCTATTCTAGGACTATCTTACTATACTAGCCATCCTCAGGAGTTTCTGCCCTCCTTACTGCCCCAGGCCTGTTGACAAAGCCAAGTTTTAAGTTGTTTCCTGAAGCCCAGGAACGAGGTGGACTGTCTTAACTCCGGGGGAAGAATATTTCACAGGGCAGGCGCTGCTGCAGAGAAGGCACACTTCCGTGACCCCGTGAGATGGAATTCTTTAACTGATGGGGTCCATAGCATGCCCTCCCTGCATGACCGGATGGGACAGGCCGATGTAATGGGGATAAGACAGTCCCTTAGGTAACCTGGTCCCATGCCATGAAGGGCTTTAAAGGTCATAACCAACACCTTGAATTGCACCCGGAAGCAAACTGGAACCCAGTGCAGCTCGCGTAGTAATGGTGTCACATGAGTCCGATATGGGACTTCTAAGATGATAATTATATATATGGGGATTAATTCTATTAAGAATCTAAATTTAAACTTTTCCCATACCAAGTGGCAACACCTGGCTGACCTTCTCTGTGATTACAAGGCTAAGTAGGGTTAGATCTGATTATATTTGGATGGGAGACCACAAGAAATTAACAAAAACAACAACAGAGGAAGGCAAGAGCAAATCACTTCCAAACTGTTGCCAAGAAAATAACATTGATGAATCTGTATAGATTCACCAGAATTCAACTCAAAGACATCTTTACTTTTTATATTTACACAATTAAATAACAGCCTCTTCTCTTCTCTTCTCTTCTCTTCTCTTCTCTTCTCTTCTCTTCTCTTCTCTTCTCTTCTCTTCTCATCCATGCCTACCAACTGCTTTCTTCTGGTACTGTCTACATTATGGAGCATGGACCCAGCATGTCACTTAATGACCAAGTGCAGCCCACAAGTGGGAATCATACACTCCCATCACAAAAGCAGTCAGTTGTGCAGAGGCTTTTAATTATAATAAAGTGAATCCAAGCCAAGTTATTCCTTTTCTATCTCCGTGTAGAAAGGCTTAGGTAAAAGAGAAGGGTACCAATCAAAGAGAATATTGGTAGCTCAGGGTTGAACTGTGGAGTCCTTGGTGCTCTCTGAGCCTTGTTGTTTTCTTGCAGATATTGAGTCACTTGCAAACATTAGGTCGTTGAAATGGTTGGCCAAGAATAAAACATCTTTTCAAACAGACAATGGGTCTGACTCAATACCATAGGATAGCTCTTATCAGAGCAAGCTAGATTCTATGGTTAAATACGGACGATTCCATCAAGTACCATACTCTGAGAGAACATGTGTTTGTGGAGCATCTGAAATAGAAGACATTGTGCATGTCCTATTTAACTGTCAATTATATGCCCCAGCAAGGGCTCAGTACCTACAGACACTACTTGACAGAACCATATATTGGGACTGTAACAAACGACTATGTTACTTCCTTCAGGGCACAAACACATATGTAGTCACCAGAACTGTTAAGTTTATAGTCAGAGCTGTCCAACTGAGAACACAATTTATAGAACACATTGGGGTGGCATGTAAAGGTGATGAATTCACCTAAACACATACTGTTTTGTATTTTTATTATTCATTTTATTATAAGTCTCTGCATTATCTTATACTCTTTTATCTTACGCTTTTATCTTTATCCTACCTTACAGTACCTTACCTTATCTTATCTCACTTTAGTCTATTTTATCTTATCTTGTTTTATTGTATTGTATTGTATTTTATTTATTGTATTGTATTCCACTGTGGCAGATGCATATTTTTGATATGGTCAATTGACTAATCAATAAAGTTATACCGTGTGTGTACTATGACTGAAATGATGAGGTTTTAAGGATTTGTTTATAGATAAGAAATGGAATATGGGTAGAAGAGATCATTTATTACATTTTAAGAGAACGTGATAAGTTACTAAAATGGTTTATACTTGTGATGAAGGGGGAAATAATTTCATTATATATTTCTTTTTTTTCTTTACTATATTCTTATTTTTAAATTCTTTTCTTTTCCAGATCCATCAGTCACCTGGAGCAGATCGATTGAATAAGTCCCTCCTCCTTGCAGTGAGGAGCAGCTGCAGAGAACTCCAAGGACAACAGGGAGTGATCTCTCCATGACAAGGGAGAACACAACGTCCCCCAATTCCAGATCACATTGCCACAGTCCTGAGATAAAACCCAGATCCAGTGTGTGACCCCCACTGTGAGTCAGGCTGTCAAGTGAAGGCAGGTTGAAATCCCCCAGAACCATAAGCCTGGGGAATTCCACCACCAATCCACCCATGGGGGCAAGCAGCTCAGGGAGGCTGATAAACAAGCAGCAATCCCAACCAATCCCTATAGCCCAACTTCATAAATTGGGTTTCACATCTGGCTATCTGTGAGGCAGTGTTCCTGGAGGCCTCCAGAGTTTCCCAGATGATTGATTGATTGATTATTTATCTATTTATCTATTTATCTATTTATCTATTTATCTATTTATCAGATTTATATACAGCAGCTGCCCATCTCACAAACATGACTCTGGGCGGCATACCTACCTATCCTATCTACCTATGTTTCGACTTCTATCACCGCGCCATCTCCCACGAGGGGACTCTGGGCGGTTTACAAACATAGAGATTAAAATTCCATTGTAAAAACACATAAAAATACAATATACAATTAATTATTATTATAAATTAAGTAGAAAATCCAAGAAGGCAGATCACGATCTTTAAAAGGGCTCTATGGCACCAGCCATCCCCACGAAGAACTATACAATTGTTGTGGCTAGGCAAAGAATGATGCTGAGCCCCAGAGATAAGCTCTAGATCTTTATTCTCTACCTTACACAGAATCTTACCAAACTAAGCCACCAGAACAGTTCACTGGGGGAAAAAACCGAGCATGCTAAGGTGGGCCTGGCCTTAAATTTTTTGTATGGCTGCCCAAGGCCTTCCGTGCTATGAAAGCACTTCTCACTCTGGAAAGTGCCCCCTCCTTCTTGTGCTGTGATCTCCATAACACTACCTTCTCCTTCACAGAGGCATTCTATCACACCAATAAAACAACCAGTTGAGGGAGATGGGTGGTGACGAAATTTGAAAAATAAATAAATAAATAAAACAATTAAACACAATTAAACACAGATATAAATAAAACCACGGGAGAATGGACCAGCATCCTACACACAGTGTATCCATCTCATGGGCTTCCTATTTCCCTGGGATCCCCAAGCCTGCTGAAAGAACCATGTATTCAGGGATTTGCTAAATGCCAATGGAGTTGGGGTTAATCTCACCTCAGGGAGAATGATGTTACAAAGGGCATATACAAAGGTATATAGCCATACCCCCACCTCTACCATGGAATCTCGGCTGATGCCACACCTAAAACCCAGCTGGGCACAATTCAGAGAGGGAACACACAAACACACACTCACCTTGCATCCAACCAGGTCTTGGTGATGCATGCCAGGGTGGCCCTCTCATTCATTATTTCATCATGGATGAGGGAAGCCTTTGTACTGACCAATTTGGCATTCAATAGCAAGAGACAAAACCCAGGGACAATGAAGCCCTAATGACCAGGCCTAAGTACAGGGCACAAGGGGCTGGAATATGTCATTGGTACTCAACACCAAGGCCACCTTCCCCAAGAACGGCCCACCTTTTGCTTCCCACCATACCTCTCCATACCTGTCACCACCATGATATTCCTGCTGCCCTCTCCCTCCTCCCAGGATCTATCACCCCAGCTTCTCGCTCTTCCTACCCCAGATCATAGGGCCCCATCACACAACTTGACTTGAGTACCTGTCAAACCCTGGTACCCAGGTGCTTCTGATAAAATGAATATGCCTCAGATTTACTCTATGACCAGAACTCTGCCTTTGTTTTCAGATGTCATATAACTTCCTGCTTGCTCCCAGGGAATATAAACAAGGAAAAGATATCAATTTCATGTTTCCAATAATGCTCTGTTTGTGAGCTATTCTGCAGAATATAAACATCCTCACTCTAAAGGGAAAGAACATAAAATTGTTTTTAACTTTTGGGTACAGAATTATTCTGACATTTAAACCTCAGTCAATTGCACAAAATAAAAAGAGGGAGACGGAGAGGGAGAGGAAGCCCTCTCTATTCTTGTTGGCATCTCGGCAAGGAACTGTGGCATCAAATAGCTCAAATTCCCATTTTCTAGCCTTCTTTAAAGAACAATGGTGTACTGTGCCTACATTTTCACTGCAATTGATGCTGTAAGAATTTTGCATAAATTCTCCTTCAGACAGCCAAGTTTCCTTCTGTGCTGGAGGGAATTGATTTGCAATGCAGGGCAAAAAAAGAGAAAGAACATGGACCCCTTCTCCTGCAGGGAATGACACACTGCACCAGTAACCCAGTAACATATTTCATATACTCTTCAGGATATCATTGTGAGAAGTGTGTGCTTGTTTGATGCTACAAACTGCCTTGTGCACAATGTGCCATTCACTTATTATTCATTTTATTAATTTTTAAAAGAACCCTGAGCTTCACCCCTGGAATTGGGTGGGCAACCTGTACCCTAATACTTAATGTGCCCCCCTTTTTTGTGACTTCTGGAACCTAGCTTAACCATGTGCCAAATTTGGCAATATGACAGCCCAAAACTAGCAATGTGGTGTTGTGCCATTTCAAGCAGAAAAATGTAGGCTTAACACAGTCAAGTGCAGCCCAAGCCTCCAAAATAATACTCCTGCCTTAGGAGACAATGATGTATTGATTACTTTTTTCCATTCCCATGGTATCCCGTCCCAGCAGACTGATAAGGTAGACCTAAGGTTATTCAGCCAGGCTGAATGGATATACAAACAATAAATTCCTGAATTCTTGCCCAACACTCTATATACTACACTGGCTTGATCTTTCTAATACAAAGTTATCTTCACAGGCAAGTTCAGTGTGGATCCTGGAATATATTTTTTATTATTATTATTATTATTATTATTATTATTATTATTATTATTATTATTTAGATTTATTTATCACCATCACCATTAGATATATATCCCACCTTCCTCCAGGAATGTATACTATGAATTCTATTTGTGCTAGGGAGTTTCTTTCATTGTTTGTTGTTGTTTATTCGTTCAGTCGCTTCTGACTCTTCGTGACTTCATGGACCAGCCTACGCCAGAGCTTTCTGTCAGCCGTCGCCATCCCCAGCTCCCCCACGGTCGAGTCCATCACCTCCAGAATATCATCCATCCATCTTGCCCTTGGTCAGCTCCTCTTCCTTTTGCTTTCCACTTTCCCTAACATCAGCATCTTCTCCAGGGTATCCTGTCTTCTCATTATGTAGCCAAAGTACTTCAGTTTTGCCTTTAATATCATTCCCAGCTTTTGCACTTTCTTCTTTCACCTTCATCATAAGGCTCCTCAGTTCCTCCTTGCTTTCAGCCATCAAAGTGGTATCAGATGCATATCTGAGATTGTTAATGTTTCTTCCAGAGATTTTAACTCCAGCCTTTGATTCATCAAGTCCAGCATGTCGCATGATATGTTCTGCATACAGGTGAATAGGTAGGGTGAGAGTATACAACCCTGCCGTACTCCTTTCCCAATCTTAAACCAGTCTGTTCTTCCGTGATCTGTTATTACCGTTGCTACTGTGTCGTTATACAGATTCCTCAGGAGGCAGACAAGATGACTTGGTATCCCCATACCACCAAGAACTTGCCACAATTTGTTATGATCCACACAGTCAAAGGCTTTAGAATAGTTAATAAAACAAAAATATATGTTTTTCTGAAACTCCCTGGCTTTCTCCATTATCCAGCGGATATTGGCAATTTGGTCTCTAGTTCCTCTGCCTTTTCTAAACCCAGCTTGTACTTCTGGCAATTCTCGCTCCATGAATTGCTGGAGTCTACCTTGCAGGATCTTGAGCATTACCTTACTGGCATGTGAAATAAGTGCCACTGTTCAATAGTTTGAACATTCTTTAGTGTTTCCCTTTTTTGGTATGGGGATATAAGTTGATTTTTTCCAATCTGATGGCCATTCTTGTGTTTTCCAAATTTGCTGGCATATGGCATGCATCACCTTGACAGCATCATCTTGCAAGATTTTAAACAGTTCAGCTGGGATAATGTCATCTCCTGCTGCCTTGTTACTAGCAATGCTTCTTAAGGCCCATTCAACCTCACTCTACAGGATGTCTGGCTCTAACTCACTGACCACACCGTCAAAGCTATCCCCGATATTATTATCCTTCCTGTACAGATCTTCCATATATTCTTGCCACCTTTTCTTGATCTCTTCTGCTTCTGTCAGGTCCTTGCCATCTTTGTTTTTGATCATACCCATTTTTGCCTGGAATTTACCTCCAATGTTTCTAATTTTCTGGAAGAGGTCTCTTGTCCTTCCTATTCTATTATCTTCTTCCACTTCCACACATTGCTTGTTTAAAAATAATTCCTTATCTCTTCTGGCTAACCTCTGGAATTTTGCATTTAATTGGGCATATCTCCCCCTATCACTGTTGCCTTTTGCTTTCCTTCTTTCATTGTTACCCCACAATAACTCTATAAGGTAGCTTGGGCTAAGCAAGAACAACTGGTTCCAAATCATCCAATGGACCTCCATTTCAGAGGATTTGTTGTTTATTTGTTCAGTCGTTTCCGACTCTTCGTGACTTCATGGACCAGTCCACGCCAGAGCTTTCTGTCGGCCGTCACCATCCCCAGCTCTCCAATGGTTGAGTCCGTCACCTCCAGAATACCATCCATCCATCTTGCCCTTGGTCGGCCCCTCTTCCTTTTGCCTTCCACTTTCCCTAGCATCAGCTTCTTCTCCAGAGTATCCTGTCTTCTCATTATGTGGCCAAAGTACTTCAGTTTTGCCTTTAATATCATTCCCTCAAGTGAGCAGTCTGGCTTGATTTCCTGGAGTATGGACTGGTTTGATCTTCTTGCAGTCCAAGGCACTCTCAGAATTTTCCTCCAACACCAAAGTTCAAAAGCATCTATCTTCCTTCGCTCAGCCTTCCTTATGGTCCAGCTCTCCCAGCCATAGGTTACTACAGGGAATACCATTGCTTTAACTATGCGGACCTTTGTTGTCAGTGTGATGTCTCTGCTCTTAACTATTTTATCAAGATTTGCCATTGCTCTCCTCCCAAGAAGTAGACGTCTTCTGATTTCCTGGCTGCAGTCAGCGTCTGCAGTAATCTTTGTGCCTAGAAATACAAAGTCTGTCACTGCCTCCACTTTTTCTCCCTCTATTTGCCAGTCATTAATCAAGCTGGTTGCCATAATCTTGGTTTTTTTGAGGTTTAACTGCAACCCAGCTTTTGCACTTTCTTCTTTCACCTTCGTCATAAGGCTCCTCAACTCCTCCTCGCTTTCAGCCATCAAAGTGGTATCATCTGCATATCTGAGATTGTTAATGTTTCTTCCAGCGATTTTAACTCCAGCCTTGGATTCCTCAAGCCCAGCATGTCGCATGATGTGTTCTGCATACAGGTTGAATAGGTAGGGTGAGAGTATACAACCCTGCCGTACTCCTTTCCCAATCTTAAACCAGTCCGTTGTTCCGTGCTCTGTTCTTACCGTTGCTACTGTGTCGTTATACAGATTCCTCAGGAGGCAGACAAGATGACTTGGTATCCCCATACCACCAAGAACTTGCCACAATTTGTTATGATCCACACAGTCAAAGGATTTAGAATAGTCAATAAAACAGAAATAGATGTTTTTCTGAAACTCCCTGGTTTTCTCCATTATCCAGCAGATATTGGCAATTTGGTCTCTAGTTCCTCTGCCTTTTCTAAACCCAGCTTGTACATCTGGCAATTCTCGCTCCATGAATTGCTGGAGTCTACCTTGCAAGATTTTGAGCATTACCTTACTGGCATGTGAAATAAGTGCCACTGTTCGATAGTTTGAACATTCTTTAGTGCTTCCCTTTTTTGGTATGGGGATATAAGTTGATTTTTTCCAATCTGATGGCCATTCTTGTGTTTTCCAAATTTGCTGGCATATGGCATGCATCACCTTGACAGCATCCTCTTGCAAGATTTTAAACAGTTCAGCTGGGATACCGTCGTCTCCTGCTGCCTTGTTATTAGCAATGCTTCTTAAGGCCCATTCAACCTCACTCTTCAGGATGTCTGGCTCTAACTCACTGACCACACCATCAAAGCTATCTCCAATATTATTATCCTTCCTATACAGATCTTCCGTATATTCTTGCCACCTTTTCTTGATCTCTTCTGCTTCTGTTAGGTCCTTACCATCTTTGTTTTTGATCATACCCATTTTTGCCTGGAATTTACCTCCAATGTTTCTAATTTTCTGGAAGAGGTCTCTTGTCCTTCCTATCCTATTGTCTTCTTCCACTTCCACACATTGCTTGTTTAAAAATAATTCCTTATCTCTTCTGGCTAACCTCTGGAATTTTGCATTTAATTGGGCATATCTCCCCCTATCACTATTGCCTTTTGCTTTCCTTCTTTCTTGGGCTACTTCCAGTGTTTCAGCAGACAGCCATCTTGCCTTCTTGGTTTTCTTTTTCTTTGGGACGTTTTTTGTTGCCGCCTCCTGAACAATGTTGCGAACTTCTGTCCATAGTTCTTCCGGGACCCTATCTACTAAATCTAGTCCCTTAAATCTATTCTTCACCTCCACTGCATATTCCTTAGGAATATTAGTGAGCTCATATCTAACTGATCTGTGGGTCTTCCCTATTCTCTTTAGTCTGATTCTAAATTGTGCAATAAGAAGTTCGTGATCTGAACTACAGTCAGCTCCAGGTCTTGTTTTTACCGACTGTATAGATGTCCGCCACCTTTGGCTGCAAAGGATGTAGTCAATCTGATTTCGGTGTCGACCATCTGGTGAAGTCCATGTATAAAGTCGTCTTTTAGGTTGTTGGAAGAGAGTGTTTGTTATGCACAGTGAGTTGTCTTGGCAAATTTCTATCAGCCTATGTCCTGCTTCATTTTGTTCTCCCAGACCATGCTTGCCTGTAATTCCAGGTGTCGTCTGACTACCCACCTTAGCATTCCAGTCTCCTGTAATGAAAATAACATCTCTTTTTGGTCTATTATCTAGTAGGTGCTGCAGATCCTCATAGAACTGATCTACTTCTGCTTCTTCAGCATCTGTGGTTGGGGCGTATATTTGGATCACTGTGATGTTAAATGGCTTACCCTGAATTCGAATTGAGATCATTCTATCGTTTTTTGGATTGTATCCAAGCACTGCTTTAGCCACTTTATTATTAATTATGAAGGCTACTCCATTTCTTCTGTGGTCCTCTTGTCCACAGTAGTAGATCTGGTGGTGGCTTTCAGAGGATGGCTGCATACTAATCCAACCCACTATTTTACCTGGGACATCAGAAAGATAACAGGGCCACTGACCAGCTGTGGAACACATAGCTTTATTCACTGATAAATTATAGAGTATATAAGCCAAGGCATGCGGTGATGGGGTTACAGATTCAACAGTAGCAATTAGAGACAAGATGAATCTGAAAATGATTTTCTTTTTCTCAAACTAAAGAACAATAATCTCAGCAACAGGTATTCCCTCATAGCACTCTCCTTAAAGTACTAGCTTTCTATTATTGTCTAGCAACAACTGTATCACATCTGTAGTATCACCTAGCTTTGTTCTAATCCTTACATATGCAGCACTTTCATCTCAAAAAGGATTACATCCAGTCAGTTGTGCACATCCTCATTTTCATTTCCACTTGGGTATTCCCATCTCTCTTCCCAACAATCCACTGCAGATCATTAGTATCCTACTGGCATTAGCAATAAGAAACAAGTATTCTAGTCCTTATCAGCCATCTGATTGTTGATCACAGGAGACAAAATTGTTTGTTTTGGGGGCAGCAGGAAACCAGTTATCTATTTTCCACCAGCCAGATGACCATACTGATCATCTGGTCAAGGATGCCCCTACTCTCTGAGGATAGTAGCATTTGTGGTGGAGAGCCACATAAAACCACTGGGCCAAAGATGGCTCATCCATGCTCTTAGCCAAATGAGGGGTCCATTTTCATGGTGTCTGGCAACATGCCTCTTTTCAAACCTGTACCTTAGCATTTACGTTTCTTATCATTTCAAATGCATACTATGATTTGTAAACATAATCTTGCCAATGATGATACTACAGGTAACGGCACTACTAAAATAGTAGAATATTCAGAATTCAGGAAATAGAAACCCTTGGAAAAGTGCAGATGTGTTTTTGCACAGAGTATCTTATCTAGCTTCATCCCCAATCTTTCTCTCTCTTGCTCACTCCTGTTCTCACTGTTTTCACATTCCAGTCAAGTAAATTTCTTATTCTTTTTAGAATCTCTGTTTTTCTCTCTCATGCACACACACACACAAACCCCCTCATACCACAAAGAGTTGACTATGGCTGTGATGGTCTCATCCCTCTATATCCTGTTCCAGGCTCTAAAAACAGCCTTTCCCTACACTTCCTTTTAATTTCTCAACAGTTAAAATGTTCATAAACATTCCATAAACACTTCAGTTGCTCCGTCAATAGCTAGAGGTGGCTTAACCATGTGAAGTCAAATATTATAGGTTACATAATCTTTAACCTCCTCTACTGTCTTCCTTTTCCATCCTTTTCTCATACCATTATTTTAATCTGACACGTCATCAATTTCTCTGTGATAGCTGCTGGGCCCTATCCAAAACCTCATTTTGTTTTCGAAATATATCAGTTCTGCAAAAATCATGATTCTGGCTCTGCTCATGTTGTCCAAACCTGGAATAACTGCTGTAAAAGCTCCAGCATTCTCTATAAGAGAGCCAGTTTGATCTAGTGGTTAAGGTGTTGGGTTAGAAACCAGGAGTCTGTGAGTTCTAGCCCCGCCTTAGGCATGAAAGCCGGCTGGGTGACCTTGGGCCAGTCACTCTCTCTCAGCCCAACTCATCTCACAGGGTTGTTGTTGTGGGGAAAATAGGAGAAGGAAGAAGTATTAGGTATGTTCGCCACCTAGAGTTATTTATAAAAATAATAAAGGCAGGATAAAAATTAAATTAACAAACAAACAAACATGGTACAGAAGTCAGTATCCTAGGCACATACTGAGAATCTAAGTAATGCACCTATTAACTTGGTGTAGATGTTTTATCTGTTAAAAGTTGCTGTTGGAGGTGCTGATTTTCTTCTGTAAAATGTGGCTGTAGATGGTGTGAATGTACACATCAGATACTGTATCTATTTTTAGCTCAGCAAGTGCTGAGCTTAGAAAATAAATCCTAATATCATTTCCAGCTGAGCAAATCCACACACAGAGACACACACACCATCATTTCCCCCTTTTTCATTATTGAAGAGTAAATGAAAGTAAGGCTTGCAGAAGAACATGCTTTCAGAGGTCTATGCTTCCAGACTGTAGCCTTGACCGTCTAGCCTGATCTGCATGAATAGTAATTGCTTGTAGAAAATGGGATAGGATTGGTCCTGATTGTGTGAAGTAAATAAGTGAAAGCTGAGAGGTGATTCACCTTTTATCCTTTCCTCCCCAACCCCAAACCCCCAATTTCTCTGCATCTGTAGCTATTAGGAGTGGCAGCTAAATATCTGGAGCGGGTCAGAATGGTAAAAGCTGTATATGGCCTGCAAAAGATACCCCACCATCATCTACATCAGTATATTTACCACTTCTGAGAGTTCCTCAGGAATCTCAAGGTGTAGCAAATAGGGCTGACCAAAACTTCAAGTACTTCAAAGTTGTTTTGTGAAGCAATGGAGTCTCTTGTAAAGCTTCTTTAGAAGCTCTTCTAGCTTCTAAAGAACAAAGCTTCTAAAGAACAAAGTGAAACTGATGTATTGCTTCATATCACATGCACATAAACCTCTTTCAGCTACTAGAGCTTCTGGAGGAGGCTGTTGGAGTGATGTGAAGCACCCTTGTTGACATAAATGGCATCTGTCTCATATAAGTGTAGGACAAATGTTTTCTCCAGCCATTCCTGCCATTACAGCTGCTGCTGCTAAGAGGCAGACTTCATTTATGGCATTTGAGTTGGGTGGGGAGAATCCCACTTTACCTCAGAAAGCCATCATATCTCTCCAAGGGGCCCAGTTCAACTAAGAATTTTTGATATAGCCAAATCTGAGGCATATCCCTTGTATATAAATACAATGAAATTAGTAAAAATGGAATCACAATGTTTACAAAGCTGCAAACTTTGCTAGATAACTAGGTTCTGATAATACACATTTATTTATTTATTTATTTATTTATTTATTTATTTATTTATTTATTTATTAAATTTATATGACCGCCCAACTCCCCCAACGGGGGTTCATGCCCTCCCTAACCATGTTAGGCAATGGATGATGGCCTAATTGGCCTCTTCTTCTTTCTTCTTCTCAGCTTCACTCCTGCTGCTTCCTTCATCTCTGCTCATATTATTATTATTATTATTATTATTATTATTATTATTATTATTATTATTTACACAACAATGTGAAATCACAGCTGCCAGTTCTTTAGCCGGTGTTGGCCTTCATTCTTATCGAGTTCTTTCCAAGAACCTAGGATGACGTAATGTATCGGCATAGTATATGTGTGGATCCAAGCAGTGTGGCCCTTTGTAATTGACAGATGGAAATTTTGTCAAAGCACAGATTTTCTAAGTGCCATCCAAGGTTTTTTGGTATGGTACCCGGTGTGCTGATAACCACTGGGACCACCACTGCCAGCTTATGCCATAATATTTCAACTTTGGTTTTCAGATCTTGATATTTCATGATCTTCTCCAATTTGTTGTCTTCTACTCTACCATCCCCTGATACTGCAACTTCAATTATCCACACTTACTTCTTTTCAACCACAGTTAAATCTGGTGTGTTGTGTGCCAGAACTTTATCAGTTTGTATTCGGAAATCCCACAGTATTTTAACTTGCTCATTTTTTTACTACTTTTTCAACTATAAGTTCCCACCAATTTTTTATTACTGGCAGATGATAATTTTTACAGATGTTCCAGTGAATAATTTTGGCAACTGTGTTACGTTGTTGTTTATAGTCAGTTTGTGTGATCTTCTTGCACAAGCTAAGTATATGATCTACTGTTTCTTCTTCTTTGCACAATCTGCACTTTGAATCATTTGATTTCAATTCTGGCCTTGATTGCATTATTTCGAATAGCTGGCTCTTGAGCAGCCAAAATCAAGCCTTCAGTTTCTTTTTTTAATGTCCCAGTTATAAGCCATTGCCAGGTTTATCTTTATCCACTTTACCCTCAATCTTTTGTAGAAATTGACCATGTAATGCTTTTCCTTGCCAACATTCTGTTTGTGTTTTTATTACATTATTTTGATATTCACGTTTTGTTTCCTATACATTCAGTAAGTTCCAATTTTTAACTTGCATCAGTGCTTGTTCTTGACTGTCTTTTACATAATCAGCCAATGCATGCTTTTCTTCTTCAACAGTTTGTTTAACTTGAAGTAAACCTCTGCCTCCATTTCTGCATGGCAGGTATAATTTGTCAATATCACTACGGAGATGTAATGCATAGTGAATAGTCATGAGTTTTCTTGTTTTTCAGTCCAAACTGTCCAGTTCAGATTGTGCCCAGTTAATAATTCCAGCAGTGTATCGTATAACAGGTATGGCTCAGGTATTGATGGTGATGGTGTTTCCACCATTCAATTTTGTCTTCAACCATTTTCTCACTCTTTGGATGTATCCTTTACTGATCAGAAATTTTAACTTGTCCATGCTTGATGTTATCCAACTGTAAAATGTCCAGATACTTCTAGGCTTTATCCTGATGGCTCATGATGGTTTGGCCATTCAGCGTTTCAATTCCATTACTGTTCACAATTTTATGCTGACTTATTGCTGCTGTAGCACATTTCTCTAGGCCAAATTCCATTGCTATATCTGTGCTAAAAATTCTTACCATATTTGTCAATGACAAATGGTAAATGGATTTCTGATTTCTGATTTCTGATTTCTGATTATTATTATTAGTAGTATTTTATCCCGTCATCCATCCATCCATCCATCCATCCATCCATCCATCCATCCATCCATCCATCCATCCATCCATCTCTCTCTCTCTCTCTCTCTCTCTCTCTGTCGGTGGGGAACATACCTAATACTCCTGCCTCCTATTTTCCCCACAACAACAACACTGTGAGGTGGGTTGGGCTGAGAGAGAGTGACTGGCCCAAGGTCACCCAGCCGGCTTTCATGCCTAATGCGGAACTAGAACTCATGGTCTCCTACTTTCTAGGCCAGCCCCTTAACCACTACACCAAATTAGCACTGGATTTTTGTTACTCCTGCTTCTTATTTCTCTTCCTCTTCCTCTAAAATGTACATAAATAGGTCACACCCAGATTTTTGTACTCCAAAAGTAGACTCTTACAGGATTTAGAGGCTGGATGGCAGTAGAGAGAAGTTGGAGCACTCATTTCCCACTCTAATATGTAGGAGGAACAGGTCTAGAAGGCAGTCAACAGCCATTCTAAACCAAATAGTTTTGGGGAGCAAAATGATCACAAAGATGTTATATGGGGAGAAGGATTGTGCTATATGTCTGTCTGTCTGTCTGTCTGTCTGTCTGTCTGTCTTCCATCCATCCATCCATCCATCCATCCATCCATCCATCCATCCATCCATCCATCCTTCCACATGTCTATGTAATGAAAGAAAGAGAGAAAAAAGGTTATCATTATTATTACATACCTGTTCGTCTTATTAATGGACCTAAATGGTCTTTGTAATTATGCAAATAAGCTAATCTGTGCAGAAGCAGATTTCTTCTCAGAAGTGATGGACACCTTTTTTTCAGGACCCATGATAGCCTACTCTCTGGATTATTCTTCTGTCTTGGGGTTCCTTAGGTAATAGAAGAACACTCTCCTACTTTTTTTTCCTCTCTGACATAACAGCTTGTTTTGTGGTGGGAAGTTTTACTGAATGCTGTAGTATCTAGTTTTCTTTGATAAAACAACTCTAATCATCTGTGATGGATTGCTTGCCATTTTCATGAAAATTCAGAAAATGTCAGATACCTGTTAGAACATACTGACTGAAGATTAGGCCAACCATCTAGCTTGATTTCCAGCCTGTTTTCTCTTCCTATTTCACAGGACCAGAAAGATTGAGATGGGGAGAGGGGTCAGAGCCAGATCAGCTAAAATCTGTCAAGGAGATAACTCAGTACCTCTATCCAATGTTTCTCAAACTTGGCAACTTTAAGATGTGTGGACTTCAGCTGGCTGGGGAATTCTGGGAGTTGAAATCCACACATCTCAGAGTTGCCAAGTTTCAGAAACAGTGCTTATATTGTTTCACCCAACTCAGTTTCTGAGGGGTTGCCTTGATATTTGGGAGAGCAGAGAAATTACCTACTGACCTTGCTGCACTTGACTAAGTGAATGGGACTATTTTAAAAATGGAAGCCTTTTAAAAAAATTGATTCCAACCATTGGATCACAATATATTATGACTGTTGTCTGACAATTTTGCTTTAAAGTTCCAGTCAGGCAGAAAGGACAGTAAGACATATCTTGGAGTAGTACCCAATGCTCATTATGATAAGTTGGAATAATCTCTGGATGCATGCCAAGGGTTCATAAAACCTGGCACTGTCTACATTAGTTTGAGAGATGCATCAGGAGATTGTTTTTCATAGGAATTCACAAAAATCATGTTGCTTATGCACTCCATGTAGGCTTGGCTTGCAAACTACCTCCAGGAAGAGCTTCACAGTCTCCCTGCTTTAGTGTGGACAAGCACATTGTGCAGATGTTGCTTCACCTCAGGGGCATGACAGGGGCAATCTGCCTTGATAAACCATGTTGCTTAAAGCATTGTTTAAAAATAAGTAACCTGAGCAATTCGCAG
The DNA here is from genome assembly GCA_023362775.1 of Charina bottae. Lineage (NCBI taxonomy): Eukaryota > Metazoa > Chordata > Lepidosauria > Squamata > Charinaidae > Charina > Charina bottae. The sequence continues at coordinate 83,598,577 of JALMGJ010000001.1, read as the reverse complement.
CAATCTCTTTTATTAAAATGCATGTACATTAATACAGTGTCAGAGGGGATAAAGACGGAAAGTGAAAATGCTTGCAAATCACATGAGCACCAGTTCAAGCATTAATTGCTAAAACAAATCTCCAAGATAAACAATAACTTAAATGGAACAGAATGCAGAATAAAGCCAACCTACTGGCTGATAATAAATGGACAGGTGGGGAATATATGGTAATTTTTACTTGATTCATAATTAGATTAATATCAAAGCTTTCAGCATCAGAAAGGCAGATTCAGTGAATTTCTTCAGACCTTTAACAACTGCTGAACTGGAAGGATGCTAAATCCTGACACAAACTCTAAATCCAAGGAGCAGTTAACAATGTGACTGAGAAACTTTGTGGTATGTTTCATATACCTTTATCTACATAAAAACACGAGTAATATGCATGTGTATATCATGTCAACCTTTAAATCCCAGCAATTGTCTAATAGTGTCAATTAAAGAATAATGGAATCATAGTTATCTCCAGGACAGATAGAAATGAAATCAAGTCACATAGCGAGAATGCCATTTCAACTGCAGTCCTTAGCAGTTAGCCATCCCTCAAAGACATCTGTTCCTAAACCACAATGATGCCAGAATGATGAAACATGCATTGTGACATCAAAACATAACTTGCATCTTTTCAAATTTGCATTGCAAAATGGCATAAAAGTACATAAGGAGAAGAGTTTGTATTACAACATTGCAATGCATGTTTCATCACCTGCCTCCTCTTGCCCCCCTCCAGCACCTACAGTATGCCACTCATTAATGAGGCAGCTCAATTATCTTTTTGTTGATGCTGCTGCTACTTGGTAAAAGTTAAAACATAGAAAGGGGCTGCAACATCTTTAAAGCAGCTGCATCTTTCCCCAAGATCAGGTGTGTACTCTCTGCAGCTGCTATACAACCCTGGGGAAAACTCTGCTGTTTGAAAGATTTGCAGAAAGATGCTATGTTTGCATGTAGTATATTCAAAAGCACCAAAGAATTTTAATCTGTATTCTGTCCATTTCAGTTTTGCATATACTAAGTATTACATGCATTTTATCAAATGTTTGCATCATTTTGCATTTTAAATATGTAGACTTAAAAGACTTCATTCAAAAGGAAGGAAGGAAAAATCAGAGCCTGTAACTGAGAAAAGAAATCCAGCAAAGGAAAGTTTGCATTCTTTTCATGTACATTTTCCTAGTGTTTTCCCATCCTTATTTTTATATGTATCTTTCCCTCATATGTACATTTTTGTATCCAGCTTTCCTAATTTCCACTGGTTTGTGTAATTTTTTTTAAAACTAAAAACATGCAAAATCTGGGGAAATATAAAATGCACATGACCTGTATTCCATATATACATAGTGGTCCAGGAAATAAGAATCAAATCAGTTTGCTTAAATGTGAGTCAAAGAAATTTCTCCAACATCTCTGCGGCAGACAGATACTTCAGTTGGCCTTATGAGTTGTGTGTCTTCAGTGCTCAACACATTCTTTGCTCTGGGTAGGGATTGTTGGTGTATTATTCTTTTGAGGAGTAAGTCTCAGCAATAAAGCCTTATTAGGTAAACACCTGCAAACTTTAAAAGGTAAGGTAGCATGTGATCCAGGCTGAAGAGTATAAAAGAACCTGCCTGCCCTGCCTTCTTGCTTCTTTAGGTTTACTCCTGTTTGCTTGTTACTACTATCTGGTATGTGGAATTGTAATACTTCCAGGGAACTCGAAGATAACTGTAAATATCTGTTTGTATGAGTAACAAATATAACTGCAACTAAGTTACTACAAATGACTGGCGTCCTTCATTGGTCTCTGAAGCTAATCGCTTTCTGATACTCTGCATGTGCAAGAAAACACACACTCCAACAGGTTATGGGCCCAGAACACATGAGGAGAGACCAGCTCAGCAGCAGCGTGAATCTGAAGAAAAGTAAACAAGACAAGTGAAGTGTTTTTTTCTTTGAAGTTACTGGGAGGCTTCTAGCAGATATCTGGTTCCTCCTTTGCTGAGGAATTTACGAGGTGCTGTGCAAAGATAGAAGCCATGGCTAATTATCAATCTTCAGGAATGCCGTTAGAGCATTTATCAGATTCTAATTGCATAAACTGGAGTTTAAACATGGAAATGTATATTCGGAGGAAAGATTTATGGGCTCCGATAGCTGAGCCAACTCCAGCAAATCCCTCCAATGCATGGCTTAGGCTGGATGAATGTGCCAGAGTGTCCATTAGTTTGGGAGTTGAAGACAATCAGCTAGTAAATGTATGTGGCTTACAGTCTGCAAAACAACTGTGGGAGGCACTAAGAGATTTGCATATTAAAGTAACAGCTGGAAGCAAGGTTTCTCTAGAAAGTTGTATAAAGCTTATCTGTCGAAGGACGGGAGCCTGCCTGAACATTTGCATTTCATTCAGCAGCTATTTGTAGAATTACAAGAGAGAGGAATGCACTTTACACCTCTAACAAAAGCATACATTATTTTCTCACTTGCTGGATCGTCACCTTGTTATGGTGAGTGGGCTTGTGTGTTCCCAATGAACCCTGTGAGTGAAGCCGTCGGGAGTCATGTACTCCTGGTAGGGTCACCCATGGCGGTAAGGTCCAGGGGGAGGAACCAGACAAAGAACGATCCAAGAAAGTCCTCAACGGCAGAACAGGTGGAAGATAACAAGGTGTATTGTTACAACGGCTGCGAAGGCAGATGAAGGCTGCAGCAGACAAAAGGTCACCAATCGTCATGGTATCCATGCCATTGGATTAGAGCCTTTTTCTGTGAAGGTTGTGTGCTGATCGTTGTGCACCGATCTCCACACATAAAACAAATTCACGCACAGGCGTCTTCCAACCACACCAAATCCAAAACAACCAAAAGTCCCATGGCGATTGACGAATGGCAACGGGGGCAGGACTGTGAAATCTGGAAGCTCCTAGTCATGAACCAGCACATGGGCGGTGGATACGGATTCAGTCGCCCTGACTCAAGGATCGAGGCAGTTGAGTAGTTCGGCAGCTGTATCCACGACTGAGCAGCCCTATTTAGGATCCACTCTGCTCACCCCATATGGGGAGGGGGCTAGAAAAGGTGCCCTAAACATAGTCTGCCTCATTTTCTCCCTGACTGGATTACCGCGACCAGTGGGGTCACCATCTAGCGGTCGTAAAAAACACATGAATTTTGGAACATGGAATATACGGACACTGCAAGACAATATGGATAGTGAACGACCTGAACGTAGGACTGCCATTATTGCAAGGGAGCTGAGACGTTTTAATATTGATATAGCAGCACTCCAAGAAACTCGAAGAGCAGGAGAAGGACAGTTGAAGGAAGAAAAAGGAGGTTATACCTTCTTTTGGAAAGGACTGCCTGAACAAGAACGACGAATACATGGGGTAGGCTTTGCTATCAAAAACGACCTTGTGAAGCTCTTGTCAGAAGTTCCCACTGGGATTAACGAACGACTCTCAACTCTCTGAATAAAACTCGCCAAAAACCAACAGGCAACTATCCTAAGTGCTTACGCACCAACACTAGATGCAGATGAGGATATCAAGGAAAAATTTTATACCCAGCTGGACACCATCTTATCAGAGATACCAAAGGAGGATAAAATTATCCTCCTGGGCGATTTCAACGCAAGAGTTGGGCGTGACTTTGATTTGTGGCCAGGGATCATTGGGAAAGAAGGAGTTGACAACAGCAACACGAATGGAATCTTAAAAAGGTAAAGGTAAAGGTACCCCCCGCACATTTGTGCAGTCGTGTCCGACTCTAGGGGCCGGTGCTCATCTCCGTTTGTTAGCCGAAGAGCCAGCGTTGTCCGAAGACGCTTCCGCGGTCATGTGGCCAGCATGAAATGATTCCAGCAATGGAATCTTACTTCTGACTAAATGTGCAGAGCATAACCTTGTCATTACTAACACACTCTTTCGCCAGAAAAATAAATTTAAAACATCATGGAAGCACCCACGGTCGAAGCACTGGCATCTTTTAGATTATGTAATTGTCCGTGCTAGAGATCGCCGTGATATACTTCTCACCAGAGCCATGACGAGCGCCGATGACTGCTGGACAGACCATTGATTAATTCGATCCACGATGGATATAAAGATTGTCCCTCATCGTAGGCTCCAAGGAAGAAAACCAAGGCGTAAAATGAATACACTGGCCCTTCAAGATCCTATTAAACGAGCTTGCTTTCAATCAACTCTCAAGGAACATCTGCCTATGGAACTTCCTGAAAATGTTGAGGAACACTGGATTAAATTGAAGACTTCTATTATTTCAGCCTGTGAACAAACTATCGGATACCAGACTAAGAGACATCAGGACTGGTTTGATGAGAACGATAGTGAGATTGAACGTATTATTGACAAGAAAAGGAAAGCCTTCCAGATATGGCAAAAAGATATTAACTGTGCCGTTAAGAAAAAAATCTACGCCAGTGCAAAGGCAGAAGTCCAAAGAAGAACTAGAGAACTTAAGAACATATGGTGGATAAAAAAAGCCCAAGAAACCCAACATTTTGCAGATGCTCATGATGCACGGGGCTTTTTTAATGCCATAAAGGCCATCTATGGACCAACAAACCATTGTGCAAATCCCTTACGCTCAGTAGATGGTGCTAAACTTCTAAAGGACAAAGAGTCTATTGCACTGCGCTGGAAAGAGCATTACTACAATCTCCTTAATCGTCACTCTACTGTGGCTGATGAAGTCTTCTTGCAAATCCTGCAAAAACAAATAAGAAATGAGCTTGCAGTACCCCCTAGTTTGGAGGAAGTCAGTAAAGCCACTAAACAAATGAAAAATAACAAAGCAAGTGGACCTGATGGGATTCCTGCTGAAGTCTTTAAAGAAGGCGGGCCTGAACTTACACAACAACTTCATAAGCTCATCGAAAAAATCTGGATGAGGGAGGAGATTCCAGCAGACATTAGGGATGCCATAATTATCACTCTCTTTAAAAAGGGTGATAGAACAGACTGTGGAAACTATCGAGGCATCTCCCTTCTAGCCACAGCAGGCAAAATCCTGGCAAAGATCATTGCAAACCGTCTCCTATCTGTAGAAGACATCCTCCCTGAAACGCAAAATGGCTTCCGCCCTTCCAGGGGAACAGTGGATATGATCTTCACTGCACGACAGCTTCAAGAAAAATGCAAGGAGCAAAACCGCCCTCTGTACATTGCGTTTATTGATCTGACTAAAGCTTTTGATACTGTAAATCGTACTGCTCTCTGGACCATCCTTCTGAAAATCGGATGCCCTGATAAATTTGTGAACATCTTGCGGTTACTCCATGACGACATGATGGCAACAATCCTGAATAACAATGGCTCTCAAAGCGATCCATTTAAAGTGGAATCCGGCGTTAAACAGGGATGTGTTATTGCTCCAACCTTATTCGCTATCTTCATCGCTATGATTATACACCTTGTTGAAGAGAAACTTCCTACTGGTGTAGAAATTATATATCGAACAGATGGAAAGCTTTTTAATCTTAGTAGGCTGAAAGCAAAAAATAAGGTAATTACAACTTCTGTTATAGAACTTCAATATGCTGATGATAACGTAGTCTGTGCACACTCCGAGGAAGATCTTCAAACTATCCTAAACATCTTTGCAGAAGCCTATGAAAAGCTCGGCCTCTCGATTAACATTAAAAAAACCAAAGTGCTTTACCAGCAAGTTTGAACCAATCCCTCCGCAGCACCATCAATCCAGCTTAAAGGTGTGTCACTAGAAAATGTCGACCACTTTTCTTATCTCGGCAGCCATCTATCTACAAAAGCCGACATCGACGCTGAAATTCAGCATCGCCTGAGCTCTGCGAGTGTAGCTTTCTCCCGAATGAAGCGTAGAGTGTTTGAGGATCGGGACATTCTCAGGGAGACCAAAATGCTTGTTTACAAAGCCATTGTACTACCAACCCTTCTGTACGCCTGCGAAACATGGACCCTCTACAAACGCCACCTCCAACTTCTTGAAAGATTCCATCAACGCTGCCTCCGAAAAATTCTGAAAATTACTTGGGAAGATAGGCGGACTAATGTTAGCGTATTAGAAGAAGCGAAAACCACCAGCATTGAAACAATGATCATCCAACATCAACTTCGCTGGACCGGTCATGTTGTTCGAATGCCTGACCATCGTCTTCCAAAGCAGCTATTTTTCTCCCAACTTAAGAATGGAAAACGGAATATTGGTGGACAGCAAAAGAGATTCAAAGATACTCTCAAAGCTAACTTTAAAAAATGTAATATCAGCATTGAGAACTGGGAAGCCCTAACACATGAGCGTTTCAATTGGAGGTCAGCCTTTATTAATGGCGCTATGGACTTTGAAGAAGCACGAGTACAGGGCGAAAGGGAGAAAAGAGCTAAAAGGAAGGCACGTCAGGCAAACCCTCATCATGAACGTCTCCCACCCGGAAACCTCATTGTGGGAGGTTGTGCGGATCCAGAATTGGCCTTTATAGCCACTTACGGATCCACTGTTAAAATTTTACCTTTGGAAGACAATCTTACTCAGCTACGAGTGATCGCCAATGAATAAATGAACATTATTTTATCTTCATTGAATGAAACGTGGGATACGTTAATTTGCACCCTGGAAGCAATGCCTGAGGCTGAACTTACTCCTTCATATGTTTTGGGACGACTGCTTGCTGAACGGGAGAAACGAAAGGAATGGCACTCAGCTCCACCCATTTATTCTGATAAGCTACAGCATGGAAAACCAGGGAAGAGCAATCTAGCTGAGGCCACAGCCCTAGCCAGCGAACAATGCTTCAATTGTGGCTCAGCTGGACATTTACTGAAAAACTGTAATTTATTGCCCAAAGAGCAAAGAACAGAGAAAAAGAACAGAGGCAACATGAAAGAAGACTCTTCAAACAACACATATTGCACACGTTCATGAAAAATATTCTGTTTTCTGGGTGTTAGATTCTGGTGCTAATTGTCATTTATCAAATTGTAAAAATTCCTTTGTTCACTGTCTAAAACTAATAGACAAAGTGTTACTATGGCTGATGGGTCTACAATAGAAATTATGGGTCAAGGTGACATGTATCTATCTTGTTTGGGAGAAACTGTTAAAAATGTGCTGTTAGTTCCTAAATTGCAAACTAACCTTTAATCTGTATCCCAATTAGTAGCAGCTGGATATGTCATAACTTTTAAGAAAGATGGCTGAGAGATACGTAAGAATGGTAAGTTGTGTGCACATGGTGTACAAAGAGATTCATTGTACATAGTACAGAATGCTAAAAGAAGTGGACAGGATCCTCCGGACTGTAAGGGCCACTACTTGTCATCTTGACCCATGCCCCTCCTGGCTGGTGAAAGCAGCCAGTGAGGTGACATGTGGCTGGGTCCATGCGATGGTTCTTGCATCCTTGGGAGAGGGAGTGTTTCCGGCGGCCTTCAAGGAGGCGCTGGTGCACCCCCTCCTCAAGAAGCCATCGCTGGACCCTACAGTGTTGGATAATTTTCGTCCTGTCTCCCATCTCCCCTTTTTGGGGAAGGTGGTTGAGAAAGTGGTGGCATTACAGCTCCAGAGGATTCTGGATGATACAGATTATCTAGACCCCTTTCAGTCAGGATTCAGACCGGGATATGGGGTAGAAACTGCATTGGTCGCACTTACTGATGATCTCTGGCGGGCACGGGATGGCGGCAGTGCATCCATCCTAGCCCTTCTTGACCTCTCAGCGGCTTTCGATACCATCGACCATGGTATCCTTTTGGGACGGCTTAGGGGGTTGGGGATTGGTGGCGTGGTTTTACGCTGGTTCAACTCCTTCCTCCAGGGCCGATCCCAATCGGTGGTTATAGGAGATGAGAGGTCTGACCCTCGGCCCCTACTTTGTGGGGTGCCACAGGGTTCGGTTCTCTCCCCTCTCCTATTTAATATCTACATGAAACTGCTGGGTGAGATCATCCACCAACACGGGATGAGGTATCATCAATATGCTGATGATACTCAATTATATATCTCCATCCCGGGTGAGTTAAGTGATGCAGTGGCTGCCCTTTCTCAGTGTCTGAAGGCTGTGGGGGCCTGGATGGGGAACAACAGGCTTCAGCTGAACCCTGGTAAGACGGAGTGGCTGTGGATTGATGGTGCCTCGAGATCCAGGGAGTTGTCATCTTTAGATCTGGACGGGGTGGCACTACCCCGTTCAGACAAAGTGCGGAACCTGGGTGTCCTTCTGGACTCACGACTCCTGCTTGAAGAGCAGGTGGCAGCCGTGGCCAGAAGGGCATTTGTACAACTTCGAGTTGTGCGCCAGCTACGCCCTTTCCTGGATCGGGAGGCCCTCCGTGCAGTCACTCATGCCCTGGTCATCTCCCACATAGACTATAGCAATGCGCTCTACATGGGGCTACCCTTGAAGAGTATCCGGAAGCTTCAACTGGTCCAGAATGCGGCTGCGCGTGCAGTTATGGGTGCCCCAAGGTCGGCACATGTGACACCTCTGCTGCGCGAGCTGCATTGGTTACCGGTTTGCTTCCGGGTCCAATTCAAGGTGTTGGTTGTCACCTTTAAAGCCCTACATGGCATGGGACCAGGTTACCTAAAGGACCGCCTCATCCCCAGAACATCGACCCGTCCCACCCGGCTATGCAGAGAGGGCTTACTTCGGACCCCGTCTATAAGAGAATTCCATCTGACGGGGTCCAGGAGGCGGGCTTTCTCAGCAGTGGCACCCGCCCTCTGGAATATTCTGCCCCTGGAGGTGAGGCTAGCCCCCACACTTATGACCTTCCGGAAACAACTGAAGACCTGGCTCTGCCACCTCGCTTGGGATGGGGGGAGTAATAGCTCCTCTTGGGGTTGGCTTGCTCCATAGGGTTCTTTAAAGCCTAACATCAGAGCCTCTTGGATTTTATATATTTAATTATATTATGTATTCTATTTTATAAATTTTTATATGTTTTAATTGCTGGCTTGGTGTAAACCGCCCAGAGTCCCCTCCGGAATGGGGGGAGATGGGCGGTGATATAAGTTAGAAATATAAATAAATAAATAAATAAATAAAAGCCAAGCTGCAAAAGCTATAATTGGCAACATCCCAATTCATGATCAGTGCATACACCTGGTGCACAGGAGATTTGGTCATACAAATTATAGATACATACAGTAGCACAAATGCCACAGTTATGTTCTGACCTGAAGTTTTATTTTATTTATTTATTTATTTATGGTTCGATTTATATTTACCGCACCATCTCCCCATAGGGGGACTCTGGGCGGTTTACAAAAATTGGGAATTAAAATTCAACAGTTAAAACAACATATATTACTTCATAATACAATAGTATTATTATTAATAATATAATAATATAATATATAATAATATATATTATATAATTATAATATATTTATATTAATTATAAATATATAATTATATAAATATTAATATATATTAATAATTATAATCCACAGCCACTCCGTCTTACCAGGGTTCAGCTGAAGCCTGTTGTTCCCCATCCAGGCCCCCACAGCCTTCAGACACTGAGAAAGGGCAGCCACTGCATCACTTAACTCACCCGGGATGGAGATATATAATTGAGTATCATCAGCATATTGATGATACCTCATCCCATGTTGGTGGATGATCTCACCCAGCGGTTTCATGTAGATATTAAATATAATATATATATATATTATATATAATATATAATTATATAAAAAATATATAAAATATAAATATATAAAATATATAAATATATATATAATATATAATATTATATATATAAATATATAAAAATATAAAATATATAAAAAATATATAATTATATAATATAATAATAATAATATAATAATAATATAATAATATAATATAATAGTATAATAGTATTATCACCTCTAGGGGTAGCATATTCCAAAGGGTGGGCGCCACTATAGAGAAGGCCCGCTTTCTAGATCCCATCAGGTGAAATTCCCTTACCGACGGGATCCGTCGTTGAAACCTTGTGATTTAAAACTTTAAAAGGTCAGGCAGCATGTGATCCAGGCTGATGAGTATAAAAGAACCTACCTGCCCCACCTTCCTGCTAATTGCTTCTTTCTGTTTACTCCTGTTTGCTTGTTTGAGTAACAAATATAACTGCAACTAAGTTACTACAAATGAATGGCATCATTCATTGGTCTCTGAAGCTAATCGCTTTCTGATACTCTGCATGTGCAAGAAAACACACACTCCAACAAGGATGTGAAAGAATTTTGCAACCAGTCTTGCTGGAGCAGGTTTATTTTTCTCTCCCAGAAGATTCATGGTAGAACAAATACGAATAGAAAATTTGTCTGGCAAGGATTCACTTTTCCCTCAAAACAAAGCAAAGTAAAACAAAAAACAAAAACCTGATTTACTTTTGGAAGTAGATGACTCTATCTTCCTAATAGACATGGCAATGCAGGCTTCTTTCAGGGATCATTAAGTGATCCACAAATCCCTAGCCTGGGACATCCTGAAGGAGTAGTAAAAAAACTCAAGATGGCACAACACAATTAAAACACTATTGGGGCTTAAATTGTTAAAAGTCTGGCATCTTGACTTTTTGACCCTCCTGTGAATATTCTGCCCCTAGTACATCATAGCTCAGTAGCAGTTAGAATTTCTAGAATGAAATTGCATAAAGTCTGAGGATGCTATCAGCAATGGAATTTAATGGCATCCCTATTACTAATGTGTGGAGAGGTGAGCTTGTGTATTGTTAATCTGGATGGTGGGTTGCTCTTATCCAGAATGACGAAGTACCATTGTGCTTTTCTAGATCAGGAGAGGTAAAGGTGCCCCTCACTTCCGGGTGTCGGGTTGAGCGGAACGGCGAATCGAGGCTCCGAGCCTCGTTTCAGCGGTTTTCAAACAGCGGTGATTAAAAAGAAGAAAATCGCCGAAAAATCACCCTCGGAGAGAGGGTGAGCAGAAGATCTTCCACAAGGGTCGCCGGATTTGCCGCTCTCTGCAGACCCCCGTACTTCCACCACGGGGGAAGGCAGATTGAAGCGGCGAAAGGTGGCTGGGACTGTCAAAAAGCTCTCTGGAAGCCGCAAATCTGAATAAGATAAGTAGCTCCCCACCCAACCTTTTAGATGCACTTTTTAGTTTTCTTTTAAATTTTAATTGCCTTATTAAGCCTTATTAAGCTCTAAGATTTACTGTATCTCTGGACTTGTTAAATAATTGCTAGTAGTGGTTTTTTCTTTCCTGTCAAAGACTGTCAAAAGGTGGGGAAGGAAAAGTTAATTGACTTTGCCATAAAGGAAAGTGATTTGCCTTTTATTTTTACTTTTACTTGGATTTAAATTTTCTACTTATTGGCTATTATATATATATTTATTCTGGAATTATTGTATTTGGACCTTGTTTTTATATGGAATAATTAATACTCTGCCTCCTATTTTTCTTTGGTGAATATTGCTGGGGGGGAAAATCTTTTCTTTTTTCCTTTTACAAGCCTTGCTTTAAACTTTTATGCTCTGTTTGGACTTATTACATAGAACTGGACTTTTTAATATGTAATTTGGGAGAAGAAGAAGAGAACTCATGATATGCTAGACAAAATAAAGTACCTAGAGACATATTAATATATTTTGTGAGAAAAGTGGTAAAAGAACAAATTTTGAAGAAACATTACAATAATAGATTAAATATAGAAGGGAAAGAAATAATTATATTAAAAGAAATACCTTTGAGAATACTAAGGAAAAGAAGAGATTACTCCTTCCTTACAGATAAATTAAAACAACATAATATCGCATTTAGATGGGAGAAATTAGAAGGTGTATCTTTTATGTTCAAAGGGCAGAGGTTCAGAATAACTTCCATTTTAAAAGCAAAAGCATTTTTAGAAAAATACAAGACAGAAATGGGTGTGCCAACTGAAGACTTGGAAGAGGGAGGAGTGACATCTAAAGACAAGAAGAAGAAAGAAGACTTATCTGAGATGGGAGCTGTAGGTCTGGACTTGAAAAAGGGACTTTAATTACCAAAACAATTATGGATTATAAATATCTGACATGGAATATTAATGGAAATAACGCTCCACAGAAAAGAAGAAAGATCTTTCATTTTTTGAAAAAACTGAAATTGGATATAATTTGCTTACAAGAGACTCATATTTGCAAAAAAGACACTAAATACCTGATTCAAAAACAATTTGGAGAAGAATTTATTTTGGCTGGAAATAAAAAAACGAAGGGGGTAGTTTTGTATATATAACCAAAGTTAAATCCAAAACTGATATTAACTCATGATGAAGGACGTTATGTTGCAGTTGAAATTAACATACAAGGAACTAAAACATTGGTTGTTGGACTTTATGCACCGAATATGGATAAAGGAGTATTTTATAAAAATTTGATGGACAAACTTTTGGATCAAACTTATGAAAATTGGTGTTTCATGGGTGATTGGAATGGGGTGATCTACCCTAAGATGGACAGACAATCACAAAAAGAAGTGAAACATACACAGGGAAAATTGCCACAAACATTTTTTGATTTAAAAGAGATGTTAGACTTACAAGATATATGGAGAACTATGAATGGGACTTCTAGAGAATACACGTATTATTCAGAGAGATTTAAATCACATTCTAGAATAGATATGATTTTGATATCTAAAAGTTTAATGATGGACATTAGTAAAGTTGAAATATTACCCAAGACTTTTTCAGATCATAATCCAGTAATGTTGACTGTTAAAGGAAAACGGAATGTATTTAGATGGAGACTAAATGAGTCAATATTCCGGAAAAATGATATAGTTGATGCATGCAAAAAAAGTTAAAGGAATATTTTCAACTGAATTTAAACAAAGGTACCAATATTCAGACTGTATGGGATGCCAGCAAAGCATATATGAGGGGTTACTTTATTCAATATAATGCTCAAATGAGGAGAAGGAAACAAGAGAGAATTCAACTGATTTTAGATGAAATAAAAAGTAAAGAGATATGTTTAAGAGATAAGCCAATGGATGATACTTTGCTTACTCAAATTAAATTCTTACAAAAACAGATATCGATGATATTGACACAAGAGATAGAGACTCAAATGAAATTTACAAAGCAAAAATATTTTGAATATGCTAATAAACCAGGTAAATGGTTGGCTTATAAATTACAGAAACAAAGACAAAAAAAATTAATTTCTAAAATACAACATGAAGGAAAAATTATGGTGAATAATATAGATATACAAGAAGCTTTTTATGATTATTATTCAAAATTATATAAAAAACAAGAAGTTAACTTGATGGACATTGATGAATATCTGAGAAAACAGAAATTAACTGTTCTTGATGACCAACAAAGATTAATGCTTAATAATCCTATAACAACAGAGGAAATGGTAAAGGCTTTCAAGAAAATTAGTAGTGGAAAAGCACCAGGACCAGATGGCCTGTCAGCAGCTTATTATAAATGTTTTGAAGATGAATTATGTTTACCTTTACAGAAGACTAGGAATTCGATTTTGGAAACAGGAACAATGCCAGAGACTTGGAAAGAAGCACATATAACATTGATTCCTAAAGAACAACAAGACTTGACTTTAACTAAGAATTATAGACCAATATCTTTACTGAATAATGACTATAAGATTTTTACAACTATATTGGCAGAAAGAATGAAAAACATTCTTAAAAACTTTATCCATCAAGATCAAGCAGGATTTCTGCCTAAGAGACAGATCCGTGACAATGTTCGAAATATATTAGATATATTGGAATATCTGGAACAACACTATGAAAAACAAGCTGCCTTGGTATTTATAGATGCTGAAAAAGCTTTTGATAATTTAAATTGGTCTTTTATGTTTAAAGTATTAGAAAATATGAATTTTGGAGGGAATTTTATTAAATGGATTAGATCAATATATACTCCTCAACTTGCAAAAATAATTGTTAATGGAGAATTTAGCAAACCATGTGAAATTCAGAAAGGTACAAGACAAGGTTGTCCATTATCTCCACTTTTGTTTATATTGGTATTAGAAGTTTTATTGAGAGATGTTAGACAAGATGAAGGTATCCATGGTATTAAGGTTAAAAAAGAAATTTATAAATTAAGAGCCTTTGCTAACGACTTAGTCTTTACTTTGGAGAATCCACTAGATGGAATTGAATTATTGATTCAGAAATTGAAAGACTTTGGATTGTTAGCAGGGTTTAAAGTGAATTTACAAAAAACAAAAGTTTTGACTAAAAACATGGACTATCATCAACAAGAGAAATTGAAAGAAATAACGGGATATTCAATGGAAGAAAAAGTAAAATATTTGGGAGTATATTTAACAACTAAAAATGTTAAGTTGTTTAAGAATAATTATATCCCACTTTGGACAGATATTAAAAAAGACTTGGATCAATGGGAAAAATTACAGCTATCACTATTAGGTAGAATTTCAGCAATTAAAATGAATATTTTGCCAAGAATTTTATATCTTTTTCAAACATTACCTATATTGGCATCATATGAACCTTTCAAACAATGGCAGCGTGATATTTCTAAGTTTATTTGGCAAGGGAAAAAACCAAGAATAAAATATAAAGTCTTACAAGATTCAAAGGAAAGAGGCGGACTGGGTTTACCGGATCTGAAATTATATTATGCTGCTTGTTGTTTGGTATGGATTAAAGAGTGGATAGTTTTGAAAAATGAAAAACTATTGAATTTAGAGGGTCATGAATTAAGATACGGATGGCATGGATATTTGTGGTATGACAAAGTGAAAGTTAATGTGGACTTTAAAAATCATTATATCAGAAGATCTTTGTTAAGAATTTGGAATAAATATAAACTAACTTTATGTTATAAAAGACCTTTATGGATTTCTACACAAGAAGCATTTCATAGAACAGAAGTAAGAGTTAAAGATAAATGGCTGACTTACAAAGACTTTTTTAAAAAAGAACAAGGACAATATAAAACTAAATCAAAAGAAGAACTGGCCTCAGAAGGATATACTTTTCAATGGCTTTCATATATGCAACTTGTAGAAAAATTTAAATCAGACAAAAAAGAACTTGAATTTGAACAAACTAAATCGGAATTTGAGATACAATTATGTGAGACAGATGATCATTTAATTGCTAAAATGTATAAATTATTGTTAAAAGGTGAAATGGTAGAGGAGCAAGTTAAAACTGCATGATCAAATGGGCAAAAATATTGGTCATAACATTCAAATGCAACAATGGGAAGATATGTGGACTAAAGGATTAAAATTTACTTTGTGTTATAATTTGAAGGAAAATTTCTATAAGATGATGTACAGATAGTATATGACCCCTCAAAAGCTAGCTAAAATGTATGGGAATGTTTCCAACTTGTGTTGGAAATGTAAAAAAAAAGAGGGGTCATTTTACCATATGTGGTGGACATGTGAGATTGCAAAGAAGTTTTGGACTCAAATATACTCATTGATGCAAAATATTTTACAAATCCGAGTTCCATTTAAACCAGAATTATTTATATTGGGAATATTAGAAGAACAAACAGGAAAGAAATTTACAAGAATTATGCAATATATGGTTACAGCAGCAAGACTTGTATATGCACAAAATTGGAAAAATCAGATTATACCTACGATACAGGACTGGATGTTAAAAGTAATGGACATGGCAGAAAATGATAAATTGACATGTTTATTAAAAGAAAATACAAATTATTACTTTCTTAAAGAGTGGAAACCATTAACGGACTATTTGCAAAATGCAGGAGGGGCAAAGCTTAAATGGGGTTTTGAAGATTAAAAAATATATAAATTGATATATTAGACAAGAAATGTTTTACAATGTTATATATAGACCTAGCATGTAAGAGATTAATTTTTAAATTACTATGACCAGAGATAAATCGGAAGTTGACTAATTTCTATGTTTCATCTTTCTCTTTTTCTATTTGCTTTACTACACTTTTTCTTTCCTTTCTTTGATTTTTATTTCTATTTCTTTTTCCTTTTCAAACTTTTATCTATGTATACTTAAAATTCAATAAAATATTTTTTTAAAAAAGGAGAGGTAAAGGTGTGTTTAAATTGTATGAATTCTAGTTTGAAACATATTGCCCACTGCCAGAAAAATATACAAGACAGTAGTCCAAGTCAGCAAATTGATCCAGACGTCAAAAACCAAATCAGTTTGAGTTAAAGTTCCAGAGAATAAAGTCTTAAGAGCAAAGCATCCATACATCAGTGACGAGGAGGTTTATCAGGCAGTCTAGGTTCAAGAATAGTTGGCTCACATACTCTCAAACAATAGGCATTGCTTGTGACTTTGAGCTGCTATCAAACATACAGTTTTATATTATGGACTGTAGTTACTCCATCCTTACTCATTGGTGCTCGTTAAGCCTGATTTGGTGGCATTTGAATTACCCTGCCTTAACTTGGCTGGTATTCATCAAGTCTGCTTGGGCTGCCAGATCATCCAGGTGTATCAAGTTACTCTTTCTTTTCTGGACCCATTCCAATTGAGGTTTTGTTGGGGATGTTGGGGAAGAAAAAATGGATTTGGGGATTGAGGTGAAGCCTATTATGGATGGAGTTGTACTTCCCCCAAAAGAGCAGGTTTTCAGTTATATCAGCCTTGCTAGGTAGTCCAGACAGGAAGCACACCCAGATGAACTAGCTCCACTTTATTGTAAGGTTACATTAACAGAATCTTGCAAGTCTGAAAGTACATTTCTCCCCTGTCCCCTTTACAGCCCAAGAAACTAGGATTCTTTCTGAGATGTTTGCCATGCCCACATTCCTTCTGTGGGCTAAGCTGCCTCTTATCCAACCATTCCCCTGGCTGTGGCTTTTCCCCCTGTCTCCCAAGGTCATTCCCACATACCATTACAGTTTGGGACTGCTCCTTGACCCCGAGCTATCCCTGGATTTGCAGATAGGCCCTTCTGAAGGGCCCTCCACTATCAGAAGCTCAATTAAATGTTCTGCAGGAAAGGCTGTACTCCTATGTAATAACTGAGCACGTCAGCATTTCTCCATTTTCTGATATTAGTCCACTGACACTGCCATTCACATAGGCTAGATAATTATATTGGTGATTCCAATCAGAATCTTAGGTAGAGAATCTTTGACTAATTAGAACTGATTATATAGCTTCAATCCTGCTTCATCTGGACTAGTTCACTTGATACAGTGGGATTACCTGAACAATCTTCCTCATCTAAGGAACCTTCCTCAAATGAACTCATAAGAGTATTTAACTGCTATGTAGTACCTTATTTGCATACACGTACTCTAAGGTTCAATCACCCGCACTTCAGTTCTGGCTGGGAATGACTTCTGTCTGAAACCCAGGAGACCCACTGCCATCAGTGAAGAGTATCTTGAACAAGATGAGCCAGTGATCTGACCTGGAAAATAGGCATTCATTGTAGGCCACAATGATGTCAGATGCATCATGATGTCTTCACAAAATTATGCAAAATATGTAATTTGTGTCATTTGTGAGATGATGACATGATGCATGTGATGTCATTTCCCCTCTCTCCCCCCAGGACACCAACAAACTGGTATAAGGTAGCATTATGTATTCCCATCAGCAACTTAAACTCTCAAATATGCGTTATGAATGATCAAATTATATCAACCTACCATTCGATATGTGATAATAAGGAGAGATTCTAGTAGGGATAACTATGGCTACAAAACAGTCTGAAGACCATTCTGATAGATTAGAGACAAAAGGGTGATTTCATTGAAAATTTCATTTGGCCAAGAAGAGTTTATAAATATAAAATTTGCAACTTCTTGTTTCCTAGAAATAAGATCTGATTCCATTTTGCAACTTCTTGTTTCCTAGAAATAAGATCTGATTCCATTTTGCATGAGATTTTTAGATTGGAGATTAACAGAATAGGTATCTTCCAAACAAGAGTTGATTGCCCAATTGAGTAAAGTTTAATTAGTATGTAAATAACACATTCATTTACAAGTGACATTCTCCCACCTCTTCCCATGCTAAGCTGTCAGGTCGTGAGATGCTGCAAATATCCTGACACTAAACATTGGTCTTATAAAAGGACCCTTCAGCAAAATAACTTAACTAAAACTGAAAAGGTGGGAAAGGTGATAATTGCTTTTCCCCCTTTTTTTCTTTTAGCCACTTCACCTACAATTCTCTCATAGTGCAAGTACAGAAATGTCATGTCTGGAAGATGACAGTGTTGTTCCATCTTTCTGACTGAAAACTGTTTGAGAAGGAAGGAAGGAATTATCAACCATTCAAGTTGAAGCATTAAACAAAGTGTTATGGGGTCCAAGGTCTTGCTCCAATAGCATTGTTAAGCAGCTCACTGCTCTGCTCTTGTGTAAAACCTCTCACCAATAACCAGGGCTGATCCAAGCATTTTCCTGCTGATTAAGAAAGGCACGATTACCATATATCAATTCCATATACAGAAGCCAAATGGATTGGCAATTAAAGCATACTTGTATTGGCAGTGGGTTTGGATCCTCCACCACTCAATAACTCCCTGGTACTTCTCCAGCTTGAAGGAGGAACTAGAGAAGATGTGGAAAGTAAAGGCTAAAGTGGTCCCCATGGTGGTAGGCTAAGCTGGGAGAGTGGCTCCAACAGATCCCAGGAGCAACATCAGAGCTCTCTGTCCAGAAAGTGTAATGCTAGGAACAGCTAAGATACTGTGCAGAGCCCTCAAACTCTGAGGCCAATGCTAGAGGACCCAAGGTTGAGGAAGATACATACCACCCATAGGGGTGAGAAGGGTGTATGTACTGTATGTGTGTGTGTATATATATATATATAGGTATGTGTGTGTGTGTGTGTGTGTGTGTGTGTACACACACACACATATATTTTGGTACTTTATAAAATTTTTAAAAATCTCAATCAGAACAAGTGAAAAACTGTTTAATCCATAAATATAAGCTTAGGAAATGTACTGTATTGTCTAACCTGTAAGAATTCATCCATACCTTCAAGTCATCAGCTAATGAGTGATGAGTGATATGCATACATATTTTAGCTCATCAGTGATGAGCATGGATATATTATCAAACTGTGAATGTGATAGGACCTTTACGCTTACCATAAACAAAAAATGAAATTGGTTTCATGTCACCAAGTGCTATTCAAAATCAGTACATCCATGACTCTTATGTGGATTTCTCCATGGTAAACGTTGCAACTGTTGAGTGGATCTTGAGTTATCTAAAGTTTTTTTTTTTTTTTTGCTTTGCAGTAGGGCAGGTATCAGAATTCTGCAACCATATTTTTGCAATGTTCAGTTCTTGAAGGTATCTTATATACTAGCTTAAGTGGTAAGTAAAATGAAGAGAATATGATGACATTCTTCAAGAAACAGCTTTAGGTCCTTGAAAATGATTATTTCAGTTTGCCTGCAACTGTAAAAATGAGTTTTGGGTAATAGCTTTTTCTTTTATATAGCAAATGACGAACGAGCGCTTAAGCACCCACTCATCCACCAACAAAGGCATAAAGAACATAAAAACTCCACATGCTAACAGGGACTTGGAGGACTAAAGTCTCTTGATTTTTCAATCTGACGCTTACACTATAAAGACAGTCATTTATCATCCCTTCTGTTTCAAACTATATAGAGATTTCCACAGTAAAAATCAACCCCTTCAGTGCTTGCTTGTTGCATCATTCTTTTTTAAAAAAACTCAACAAGAGATACATTTTGATGATTTTGTTTTCCAAATTCTACTGTATATGCTGTTCATGTCTGAGATAGATGAGATCTTGTTATAACATCTCCCCCAGTATTTGCTAAAATGCAACTCAGTGATCATGTTAGGATATGGAAAATTCAGTATGAGGTGCCTTCACTATGTTGAATGTTGTACTTGAATGTACCAGATAGAGTAAATCATTATCCTTTGATCATTCTGGCATTAAATGAATCTAATCGAAGAGAATATTTGTAGCTCAGGGTTGAACTGGGGAGTCTTTGGTGCTCTCTGAGCCTTGTTGTTTTCATGCAGACGTTTCATTGCCAGGCTTAAATGAATCCCTTAACATGTGAAGATTAAATGAATCTCTTAACATGTGAAGATTGCTTAGAAATGTAATCACCATGAAGAGTGGGAATGGTGAAATGACCTGGTTTTGATCTACAATTTCAAAATTAAAATATGAATTAATTTGCAATTATTTTGTTCAAATCAGATGAATTTGAAATTTGGAAATATACTGTATTAGTTTTTCCTAGTGCCACTTACAACTCCCATCTGAGATTAGTTGCCTTACTTAGTTACCTATTATAGTAATGTATGCTTTCTGATTAAGCAAAACTGTTGAAAGGCAGTTCATAGCATGACACTAAACTAAATTAAACTAAATTAACACTGAAATCCCATTAGTCCCTAGCAGGACTTCAGATACAACAATTTGTTTACATGCAAACCTTCCTACTGATAGGAGAGTAGTCTCCTAGGTTTTTGGTACTTGAAAACTTTAACCTACATGCCATGGGAGGGGGATCTGGATGGGTTTGGGAGTTCATGGTCTCCATAGTGACCATGGGCTTGTCCCAAGAGATCTGGCACACATACAGTAGGTGGTCATATGTTGGACCTAGTTTTTACCTTGGAGCAGATGTGACATAAAGGATATTGTTATTAGTTCTTTGCTGTAGTCAGATTACTTTATGGCTTACATGCCCCCAAGATGATCTTTTCCAGGTGTCTGATGGGTTTTCTGAAGGAGCTTTGGGAAATTCCCAGGGATCTTGTGATCAATTCTTCTGCATATCTCGCTTATCACTGGAACAGAGAGGTGACAAGGGTATTGGACAAGAATTCCCTGAGCAGCCAATCCTACACTCGATATCTCAATGTACTCCTTGATTTATTGAGATGAAGCATGAATTTGAGAAAATATATTCTCAGTGAGAAAAACAAAGACCAAGCACAGTTGGATAATTATGTTAAGGAGTACACTGTAGTGAAACATATGTTGCCTCCACCCCAACTGGCCTTTAGAAAGACTGTCAAGACATGGCTCTTTCCTTGGGCCTTTGGGTCATGATATGTTGGAGCCCCAGTTGGTTGATAGTTGGATCACCATTTTATTATTTTATTTCTTTCATGGTTGTTTATTGGTTTATATATTGTGGTTTTGCATTTTTTTTGTTACCTTTTGTTGCTTTTTCTTTTGTAAGCCACCCAGAGTCACCATGGTTGAGTTGGGCAGCCATATAAATGTTTTAAATGAATAAATAAATAAACAGTGAAACATGCATACCTCTTGTTTACTGAATCTGCAAACTTCCATCTAGTATCTCTTTGAAGATACTTCTGCAGGCCATTTGTAACATGTTTGTGATGTTTATTGCAGACAAAATCACTCACATTCACTCAGAACTGATAATCAAGAAATCATGTTGTGTGATTATCTGGATTTTTTTTTTGAGCTTGTGGAGACTGAGGATATGAATAGGGCCCTTTGTGGTATAAGCTGTGCCACCAGCAAAAGCTATCCATGCACCCTCTGGCTCATTCAAGCTGCAAGATGGGGTATGTCTGGCTGGATTTGGGAGATATTAGTGCCTCATTAAGGGAAGGTATGGCACCATTTAACTTAAAGGAGGAAGTGTTGTAGCCCCTTCTGAAGAGGCAATCTCTCTTACCTTGAACAACTACAGGGAAATCTCCAACCTTCCTGTTTTGGGAAGGGTTTTGGAGAAGATAGTGAGACTTAAATTACCAAGGGCCTAGAGGAAACTGATTTTCTGGGCTCTTTTAAGTTGTATTTCAGCTCTGAATATGGAATGGAAATAGGATGGCATTCTGGTAGATTACCTTGGTCAGGACCTGACTGGAGGGATTGTACTTCTACTGTTCCTACTAGACCTCTCAGTGGCATTCAATAACATTGACCACCATCTCCTTCCGGACCACTTGTGAGGGTTGGGTACTGGATACAGTGTTCTGCAGTGATTCCACTCCTTCCTACCTGGTGGTTTCAAGTGATGTGCATGAGAAAGGAATGGTCAAGCCCATGATTGCTACAATATAAGGTACTACAGAACTTGGCTCCCCTTTCCCCATGCTATCTATATGAACTGCTGAAAGAGGTTACCTGTCAGTTTAGGATGAGAAAATATCAGTATGCTGATGATAGTTAGTTCTACATCAGGCTGGACTAGGGATACCAGAGAAATCCTGACTTACTGTCTGGAAATAGTGAGGGCCTGGATGGGTCAAAACAAGTTCTAATTAAATCTCAGCAAGATGGAGTTACTGTTTTTGGTAAGAGATTTAGTTCTATCTCAGTTCCAGCTTCAGCTCTCTTTAAAAGAACAGGTCTGCAATTTGAGGATCCCTGAATTTAAAATTCCTTCTTGAACAGCAGGTGGAGGCCATGGCCAGGGGACTTTTGCCAAGATTTGGCTGCTGTGCCAACTGTCGTCTTCATTGGACTCAGAAGCCCTGACAGCAATGACCTTCACTTTCTTCACCTCACACCTAAACTATTACAACACATATACATAGGGCTGCTTTTGAAGACCGCTTGGAAGTTTCAACTAGTTCGTAGTGCAGCAGCCTGTCTGCTTCCTTGGGATTGCAGTTTAATCAATAACACTAATGCTACAGACACTGCACTGATTACCAGTTGCTTCTAGTCCAGTTCAAAGTGCTAGTAATTATCTATAAAGCCATCCATGGCTTAGCTCCAAGGTACTAAGACCATCTCTCCTGGCACCCCATGTGAAATGAAGGGAGGTGGAGCCTGACAACATGCCTTCTCAGTGGCTGCCCCCATGTTCTCTGTGGTATGGAGTGCCCTGACTTCCAGGCCTTCCTTGGCTATTCCACAGGGCATTTGGGTGCTGTGTCAGAGCTGCCTTAGTTTATGAATTTCTTTTGTGTTACTCTTTTAATGTTATCTTGTTCCATTTTAAATCACTTTGAGTCCAAGGAAGTAAGCAGTATATAACATTTGTATAAATCAATAAATAGTCTTCATGACCTAACAAAAAAGCCCTATGGGGAAAGACAAAACAGCCTGCAGCAATTGGTATCTCAGTTTTAGCATGACCACAGAGAACACATTCTCTCATGGCCCAGCCAAACACACTTCCCACTGAAGAAGTTAAAGGAAATATCTTCTTCAGGAGAACTGAACCATCTTAGCTTGTGAACCAGAAAGACAAATTTAAGTTTCCAAATGGCATCAAGAATGCTTTCCCTATTTTTCCAAGCTGATAGAAATTTCCAGAAGAAATAGTGAAGTCTAGGCATCTGTCTAAAGTCATTTCAACAGACAAAAAAGTATAACTGGGATTTTTAAATCTTAAACCCAAGACATTTCTCTGCAGTACAAATTTTGTACTCCAACAAAAGTTGAAGACCAGTTGGGTTCTGGAGGGTATTAGGATGAAGAAGGCTATTTTGGTTTTACTTGCCATGGGTATTATAAATATCTACTGCATCTAATCTAATAGCATTGTTTCTGCTATTCTCTTATTAGAATAATGAACATGTGATACAAATTCTGGAAAGGTGGAAATGCCCACATAAATGAAAGAGGCAAACATGCCCAATAATTGTGTTGCATTTTGGTATGACCACTTTTCCAGTAAGGAAACAGAACTGAAATCCCATCAAATCCTATCTTTGTAAACATATGTCTTCCACATTTCCATGCTATGGGTGATCTGGAGAAATCTTCTAATTGGCTTGGATTTGTGCAGTTTGTGTTTCAGCTGCCTAAGCATTAGCTAAAATGAAACCGTATGATGTGATATTCTAAAGATGTTTAGGCATGTTTTTCTCCGAATAATAAAATAATTATACATAACTAGTCATTTTTACTTCAAGCAAATTATGTCCTGTTGGAGCATAAAAAGAGAGTTCTTGGCACTCTTCAGAGTTCTTCTATTCTTATTTTTAAATTATTATTTGACAATAGATTTCTATGTGAATAATATGTTCAATAGCAGTTAGTGGCAGAATGGCATTTCATTCCAAATGGGCTCCTTGGTAAGTTTAATGCTGTGGTTCTGTGGTCCTTTTAAACAAACATTGATACCTTCTTATCACAAAGATAGTAGTATCTTTATTATGGTCACTAACCAGCATTGTATTCAATTTTGATAAAAAATTCAGAAGGCTCAGATTTAGATATATAGATATTTTCTAGATGATTAATAGAATTAAATTGGTTCATCTAGAAAACACAATGAATACAAATAGTAGAATATTAAAAATCTAAATATTTAAAACTAATTGGTTAAATTGTAAAACTACTTTGTAAATGAGATAGTAAACTATTAAAATAGTAAATCTGCATCTGTTGGTGCTTGTGTATGTATGTGTTTGTGTGTGGATGGATGGATAGATAGATGGATAGATATAATGTGACTGTCCTAGAGAAGTTAAGATTATGGTCTGACATAAAAAGCAAACTAAATCATCCTCAGGACAGATGAAATTTCTATTAGTTATGAGCTTAGAGCACCAGTTGCTGTGGAAAGGACATTGAAGGAACATGTGGGTGAGAGACTCATGATCACAGGAGCAAGTTCGCTTTGCAAAAGGGGTATTGTTGTACCTTCACCCCAGTACTGCAAAGGGCAAGACATTAAACTGTGCTAAGGAAAGAGCTCTACAGTAAGTTGGGCAGGTAATATTGAATAGGTAACTTGCTGGTGTGAAGGGTTTCTTGTTTATATCCTGTCAGTATTGATTGCCTAGATTGCCCTAGTAGATTGCCCTATCTCGAGAGCTATATCACAACACTCACTATGACAACCACTGTGTAATCGTAGTACCTGTGACATTTTCTCAAATCAAAATCCTTAGCCAAAACAGGTGGGATTCCCTGGTATAACACAGTTCATACTGGTAATCCAACTACTTATTCACCCCAGAGTTGATCCATCAGTGCTCATACTAATTCTCTATGATGGTGCAGTATCATCTTCCCAGTTTGCAGACCTCGATGCCTTTTTTTTCTATGCAAACAAACATAAGAAACCTGGCAGGAAGTTTAGTGCCTGTTTTAATGAAATGCACACTTCATGCTAAGAAGCTGTACTGGGACAAGAGATGGAATGAGTTAAATATTGACTGCATGTTTGTTCTAGCATTGCTATTGTCTAGCCCAAATGCACAGAAATCATCTGATGCAGGCCTTCCTGCAGAGTTGATATTCTGGTTTCTTTTGACTCCTATTAAAAACAAACTAAAACCAACTACCAAATATTTCAGCCTCCTTTTTCTCTCAGATGTAAAGGGCTGATGACAGGATATATATCTACGTAAGCTTATATGTCACACCAGTGAATATGAAAAATAAGACATTTGTAATAAAAAAAAAATATCTCTTGTATATTGTTTTCTCCAGCAGGGTAGTCACAGCAGAGTTTTTGTGATGCTCTTGTGTATGTTATGACTTCCATAAAGGAACCTCAGTCCTGTTTGGAAGCTACCCTACCCATTCTGGAAATTATAGGACCATCTAATGTAGAGAGAAATAGCAGCAGTTTACAACTGGTGACAGTCAAACATAGAAGGAATTCCATATGGCATTAGACAAGTGTATGCCATTGTATAAAAGTCTACATCGGATTTATTGTAATGATCCTGCTAGGCTAGGGTTTGTTTGTTTCCAAGTAGAAAAGGGGAATTACATACTATTTAAAACATGAAAGTCTGATTTGGATCTTGCTTTACTGGCATGATGGCAGTTGGATGGTGGTTTCTTCTCTGGTTATACCTGAGTGGACATGCATTAATCATCCCTGAGAGATACATTTCAGTGGTATATTGAACAGGAACATTAAGAAATGAAAGAGAAGTATCTGTAGGGCTCAGCAAGGCTTTGGAAGCCCACCACCGCTTTAGCTTCCAAGCCCATTCAGGGTCAGCCAACTGCTGCCACCTGCTGAGACTTTAAGTCTGACTTCATGGACATGCCCATGTTAGAGTTTTGGGTTTTGGGATATGTATGTATGTATGTATGTATGTATGTATGTATGTAATTTTTATTGAACATTTTGATTATAATTGTAAAAACTAATACAACCTAAACTTAAAGAAAGAGAAGACAATATGAAGAAAGAATAAAAAGTGCAAGAAAAAAGAAGAAAGAGAAAAGTGAGAATATAATAAAGAAAGAGAAAATAAATATATAAAATGACTTCCAACTTTCATCACAACAAGTATAAACAAATTTGGTGGCTCTCCACCTCCTATACGGTTACAAAGAAATATCTCTTCATCCCATATCCCGTCCCTTATCTATAGACAAATCCATAAAGCATCAACTTTTCAGTCCAGACATCAGCAAAAAGTCCATAAAGGGTTACCAGTTTTGTAACAACGTATCTAATTTTAACCTTGATGAAATAAACCAACTTTATATTCCTTTGAAGAGAATATTTGTAGCTCAGGGTTGAACCGTGGAGTCCTTGGTGCTCTCTGAGCCTTCTTGTTTTCTTGCAGATGTTTCATTGCCAGACTAGGCAACACCTTCAGTGCGAAAAGGGAGTGGGACTTGCTCTCTGTTTATATACCATGGCTTGTCCTACTTGTGTTGGTGGGGGTCTTGTACTCTCCTTGGTAGTTCCTTGATTGTTGCTTGGTTGATTGACTGAGTTGCTAGTTCCTTGATTAGGGTATATTGTGCTGTTTCATTGTTCCTCTGGTGCTAATCTTGGTGTTAATCTTTGCATATCTGGGTATTGATTGCTGGCAAGGAGGTGTTCTGGTCTTCTGGCTTTTCTATTGTCTCTTATGAATGGTATGTAAATGTTGTTTACCTCTATGTGTCTGTTGATGGCTGCTTTGTCTGAGTTCCAAGCTTCCAGGAATTATCTAGCATTTTTGGATTTGGCTTGGTTTAAGATGCTCACAGTTTCCCAGTTGAATGTATGGTTGAGTCTGTCCATGTGTTGTGAGATTAAGGAGTTTTCATCGTGTCTTCTGACTGCTAGTTGGTGTTCATGGATGCACTCTGCTAATCTTCTGCCTGTCTGTCCTCCATAGTGGCTGCTACAGTCACTGTATGTTGTAGATAACTCCTGTTTTTTCTTCTTGGACTACTGGGTCTTTTGGGTTACTTAAGATGTTCTGAAGGGTTTGGGTTGGTTTATGTGCTACGGTGATGCCATGAGGTTGTAACAGTCTATTGGTAGTTTCTGATATGTTTCTGATGTATGGCAGTGTAATCCTTTTTATAGCTTCTGTTGGTTGTGTTGTAGTGGGTTGTGTAGTCAGGCACTTTTTGATAAAGTTGTGTGGGTATCCATTTTGCTGGAAGATGCTTTATAGATGATCTGTTTCCTTTTTCTGGTGTTCTGGGTTGCTGCAGTGCGTTTGTGCTAGTCTGAATAATGTTCTTACACAGCTCCTCTTGTGGGAGGTTGCGTTGTTGCTTTGGTAATGGAGCACTTGGTTAATGTGGGTAGATTTCCAGTAGACTTGTGTTTATATTCCTTCCTTTTACTTCTAACAGTCTTCGTCTTTAGTTCATTAAAATATTGTTATAGGATTTGATTTCTCTCCAATTCTTCTTTGTCCCATGTCACAAATTTCTTCAAGGCTTCAACAAGCCTCTTTTTTAAATCCAATAAGAAAAAATCATCCAGGTCACTCTCTTGGTTTAACACTTGTATTTCCCTTTTAATTTTTAAAACATCAGCCAGTTTCTTTTGTATATCCAATAAAGCATCCCTTTCTAAGTCATTGTCTTGGTCTTTCATTTGTAAATCCACTTTCAATATCATCTCTAGCTGTCATTTCTTCAATAATATCTTTTGGACATAGTTTATCTATAGAGGCAGACATCATTACCGACACTGATGATATTGTGGCTAATTTCTGGCTCCATTCTGCAAAAGTCTCATTTAATATTTTTAATGTTATAGTGTTTTGCATCATTTTGTAAGTCTCAGTAAATAAAAGCAGACTTGTATTTTTTTTCCCTCTGTTTAGGAACTATAGTCCCTTCTAGTGTCCAGTTTGTAAAGTCATAAAATTACTTATCTTTGTTATGTCTTGCAATAACCAAAACAAATCTGTTTCACATGAGAAGCTGTTTATTCTTTATAATGAAATCCAAAATCTTATACTAAAAGTTCCAATATTCCAAATTTATCTGGATCCTTAATCTGTTTATAACTTTCTAAGATCAAAATCTTATTTAGCTTTTTGTTGTTTATTTCAAATTCTTTACATTCTTAAACTTATGCTTAAAATTTTCTTTTGTTCAGGATTGAAGGTAAACTCACCTGGCATTTTCAAACTTGTCGTTCCATTCTGTAATAGCTTAGAAGTAGTTAATAAGCAATTTCCAAAAGTGATTAGAAAGTGAAGTTAGTGAACTTTGTATCCTTGAAAAGGCTCCACCGTGGCTGTGAGGAAGATGGCTATTCCTGTCAGCTCCGAGTGCTCAAACCCATGGGAGACCGCTGTCCTGTGGTCTCCTCACAAGAAGCAGCCATCAGGAGCACATGTGGGTGATCTTCTATCCTCTCCTTATCTAGAGAGGTTCTGAAGAATTGGTCTACTCACTGGTTCTTCGTTCCTTACCGAAGTCATCGGCTCCATTTTCACAGAGATATCTTCAGTCCGCTATTCCTCCCCAGAAGTCTCCAGTCTGCCAGCCAAGTTCTAACTAGGACTGACTGTCCTTAGCATTTCAAGATCAGCCAAGGTTGGCATATGAAAGGTCATTAAATATTGCCTGTCTATTTGCTGAAGAAACATCAAAAACTGTGGGATAGAAATATATTGTTGCATTGGTGTACATATTGCATTTATCCTTCCTAACTACCTAGCCCTGCTGCACTCAGAGAGCTAACATCAATTAAAACCAACAGAAAGAAAAGCATTTTTTTAAAAAACAAGACTAAACAAAAAATTACAAAAATGATAGAATAGTAATGATTAATATCAGCAGGCAAAGACAATGCCTCACATCTTAAGAGTAAACATTTACATTACCTATGAACAATTTCTTTGAGTCTTTCCAATTTGGTGGCCATATAAGTCTGCTAGATGACGATGATGATTCCCTAAAGAGGATGGTCTTGACCAATTGACAAAATGAGGCTACTCATTTTGATTGCACTGAATTCTACCTTTCCTTCTCAGTCTACAGGACTTTGGATCAATCTTGAAATATTATTTTCTTCCTCTTCACCATCCCCATCCATGTCTTCCCTACCTGTTGCATACATTGTATATTGCTTGGGAACCAGCTATGTTGGTTTTTATATTTTCAAGATCATGATAGTTTTGAAACTACTTGTTGCTTAGTTTCATTGACTTTGCACAATCTTCTGGATGTGTTGTAGAAAAATATATTTGAAATAGTACTGTATTATAATAGGAATTTGAACCAGTATCAGGAATTCAGCTGTGACTGCCGAAAATATGCCATATAGCTCCAAACTAATTTTCCCTAAAGGGCATTAAAGCATATTCTGTACCCAAATGGAAAGCCAATTTAAACAGAAACAACCATTCATAAAGTACACACACTGCAAGTTTGGGTTTGTGATTTGAAATGACCCAAAAGTTATTGTCAAGAGCACACTTCCATTCCCATATTCATACCTGCATACATTGGATATTTTTCATATGGAAGCCCCATGCTTGAAAGTATCTGCTGGTCAGAATAGGAAGATGGTTCATTTTGTAAAGGTTGAGGATATGATTTGAGGTGACCCAGAGCTTACTTTGAGTGAAACTCCCACGTTTCTTAACTGATACAAATATTAATTAAGATTGGCACAGTGGTAGTACAGCAATGTGGCGGCAACTCATCCAGGGCACTATAATGGAAGTAAGGATGAGCACAGAGCTGTTCTTCAAAATATGATTGAGCTTTAGAAAAAGAGGTTAGTCATAGAACTTCATAGAAGCTCTGAAGTTGGATTCAAATGTAAGTGAAAAGCTGTTCTGAATTACCCCCTCAGTTACTCATAATCCAGACAGTATCTGAATACAACATAATTTCGTTTTTTCTGCATGAACCTGCTCCTTCCTTCCTTCCTTCCTTCCTTCCTTCCTTCCTTCCTTCCTTCCTTCCTTCCTTCCTTCTTTCCTTCCTCCAAGAATTTAAATACCACCCAGCTCCCCAAATTTGAAGGATTCAAAGCAAAATATATAAAAATCAAATATCAACCCAATCAAAACAGCTGCCCAAATACTACACAATCCTAACAAAAGCACTTATAAGCAATCCCCAGCCCCCTACTGAAACAAAAACATTTTCCCAGCTCTGGGGACAGCAAATAAGGAGGGTTCCTGGCACACCTCCAACATAAGAGGTTTCCGTAGCGTGAGGGCCATTAGAGAAAAGATTTACCTTCAGGTTCATGTCTGCTGGATTTCTCATAGGGAAGAGACTTCAAGCAATCCCTTCCTGTTGTCATGCATGGGCCATGTAGATTTCACCTGGAGGAGACATTCCCTACAGTATCATGGAGCCAAGCCAGATAAGGCTTTATAGGCCACAACCAGCATTTTGAATTGGAAAACCTGTTGGTAACCAATGCAGCAGCTCACACGTTATCTCCCAGTAATACAAAAAGTGCTTCAATAAGAATTGAAGTGCATTGTTCAGAGAGCTGTAAACTCTGGTGGACAGCTCAGTTCTAATCCACACATTATTTAGTGAACTACAGATCAGGTCTTTTTACAGAAGAATTTGCACAGAAGAAGTCACCTCCTAGGGCATTACGAAATGTGTCTTCAGGTCCACCGGGAAAGCAAATTGACCCCTCGGCAAAACAGACAAGAGCATCTCTGGGTTCTTTCTATCACACCAGGTCCTGGCCTTCACTAGCTGGAATGGTGGGGTTTTGTGCAAATGGAAGCAGCAGAGTCCAAACAAAATGTTGGTTTCACAACAGGAGGACTTGATGCAAAGGAAAGCACCCAATAACAGTGTTAATTGATTGACAGGGGTCAAATTCACTTCCCACATGGAACTGAAGTCACATCTGGAAATGTCCCTAAACTGTCTATTTACTTAGATATGCACAGGTTCAACATGTTACCACATACTGTACATTCACTGTCTTTCTTCCTACTTTAGCAAAGTTGCCTTTCCCTTTGCCCAGTAACTCCAAACATGAATTTACAATTTTGTGTTTCCCCAGGCATTGCAACTTCACCTGCTTCAACATTTTTATATCCAAAATCTTGCAAAATCTTTAACTGGACCCCTCCTATATGTTTTAAACAATAAAGCTAATCTACATTTTGACTGGTATCACAGTAATTAAAGCCCATCATAAAGAGGGCTATAATTGGTTTATTTTATAATTTGCTAAACATAGGAAAGTTCCTAATATATTATTGCTTACATGAGTTGTATTGTCGAAGGCTTTCACGGCCGGAGTTCAATGGCTGTTGTGGGTCTTCCGGGCTGTGTGGCCGTGTTCTGGAAGTTGTGGTTCCTAACGTTTCGCCAGCATCTGTGGCCAGCATCTTCAGAGGGCAGCATCTTCAGAGGGCTTCTGTCTGTGCTCCTGCCCTCTGAAGATGCTGGCCACAGATGCTGGCGAAACGTTAGGAACCACAACTTCCAGAACACGGCCACACAGCCCGGAAGACCCACAACAGCCATACTTACATGAGTTGTTCAAACATTTTGATTCCAAATGGAGGATCGATTCACAAGAAACACCAAAGTTCTTCCAATCAAACATGCATTGATTCAATACACTTGATTCAATACGCAGCCTTCTCCAACTTGTTGTCTTTCGTGTGTTTATAAATCCCTTCATGACTGTCCATTGCCATGCTTTCTGCATCTGTTGAGAATTTAGTCCAAAACAGATGGAAGAAACCATGTTGGGGAAGAAAAACTTAGAACATATTGAATTGGATCCAGATTTGCTCTTACGACTCTTATATAGAGTTTAAAACTTAAAATCAGCAGCCTTTCCATTTATAATGACTTACTGAAAATCCCCATTCTGTGAATCAAAAGGCAGGATATAAAGGGAAGAAGCAATCCCATTATTTCAGTAATTCTATTCTAAATTTGACAAAACCTGGATCCAACCTGTTGGATACAGCTCCTTACTTTACACGTTTCCAGACAAATAGCTTTGTTAGTCTTTGCCAAATCATTGTTTGCCCTGAAGATGCTACAAGAAA
This sequence comes from Charina bottae, assembly GCA_023362775.1. Lineage (NCBI taxonomy): Eukaryota > Metazoa > Chordata > Lepidosauria > Squamata > Charinaidae > Charina > Charina bottae. The sequence goes on along the minus strand of JALMGJ010000001.1, from coordinate 83,566,423 downwards.
CATTGTTTTTGCTGTTTACAAGATTGTTGTGAAGCTTATATCACTGAATATGGATGAAGTGCTCTCCATACTTTTATTCTAAAATGCTCTACAAAAGTGCTGGATGTCCTTATGAATTTTCTGAGAATAATTTGTCACATGGCTTGTAGAAATAATCTGGCAAAGGACTTTGGCCTGCATTTTCCATTTATGGGGAATGAAACTCTCATGGAAGGTTTCATGTTGCCTCATAAAAATGATTCCTAAAAAACAGCCCAATGGATAATTTCTCCTCAAAGAAACTTGTCATTTATTGTTTAACAATGAGCAGTTGTGTTGCCCCATAAGATTTTATGCTCCTGGCCCACTCTTCTTTTTTCGTTTGAGTATATTTGCAGGGACACCCACTGTACATCAGCAACAAGTACATGGAGGAGTCATTTTTGAAGGGGTGACCATCAGGGAACTCCAGCTGCAATTCTTGGCTTTCCAGGAGAGTGATCTGTCAGCAAGCAAAAAAACATTTTTGGGAAATTCAACATATTCAGCCTTTGCTATATTTATCCCACAACATTTTCAAAGTACTTTGTATTTTCTAATATATCTTATCCATGTTCACAATAAAAGGAAGGAAGGAAAAACAGTCACAGCAGTCTAATTGCTAGTGGATCACTTGATCCAGTCACCTGGTAATGTTAGTCACCAAACTGAAAACAATTAGACTGACTTACACAGTCTTTGTTCGGCACATGTGTTGTCATTCTTGGGTCAGAGAAATAATTGCAAGTATTTTTCTCTCTCTCAATTTGCTTATCTCCATCTTGCCTATCAATTTTTCTTCCCATCCAACTGTCTTCCCAGATTTGGAATTCCAAGTTATCCCCTCTTTACTATCTTATTTCTAAAGCACAACGATGAAATTTCATTTGAAAACATTTTCCAAATATTGCACTACACATCATACTAAAACACTAAACCAAATCCCACTCAATGCAGATATTTTATATGTTAACACTGAAAAGAAAAACAGATACCAATAATCACAGTGCTTTCTGGAAGAATAATGGCAACTAGTAAACCCCCCCCCCAAAAAAAAATTCAGCCAAAATGGCCAGTCTGTTTTCAGATTAGGGTTAGAGTTGGAGTATTGATGGGTACATCTATGTATATGTGGGTGTACAGACAGCCATTTTAGCTTAGCCAATATTCAGCTCCACCCAGGCTATTATGGTTCCAGTTGGCTTTTTGGATTCAGGTGAATTTCTGAAGCAATGAGGTTCCTCTACCAGTGGAGGCACAACACAAAATCCTAAAAAACCCACATCACAAAATCCCAACAACCCAGAATCCCACATTATGCAAGACCCTCACAGATAAAAGAAGCTGCCAGCTTTAGAGGTTGGCCCTGAATACAAAGAAAGCATTGAAGGGACAGAGCTAGTGTGCTCTATCTCATTATCTCTATGTATTAGTGTAAATGAAATTTATCCAAATGATAGCTGTATCTCCTTTTGCCAGCCTGAAGGAAATAAGCAGCGGGCATACTGTAGATGATACTTCCTAATAACGTACCAAAATGAAACATGATTAGTATTAGTATTGAATTATTTCAATTTTGGGTAAGTATCACATTTAATGAAATCACAGAGCTTCCTAAAGTTGCACCCATTTTGCTGTGCATTTTGATTATTGTACAGGTGACCAATATTCAGCTGTTCCACTGCGTGTTGCTGCTTTTTGATGCCGTTGAATCTGAGAGTTGGAAGGGGCCATCTGGCCCCTGAGTCCAGCTCCATGCAGGGAGCAGGAATCCCAGCAGAAAAATACCCCATGGTCTATCTGCTCACACATGTACAGAAAGGGGAGCCACTCCAACTGGCTGAGGTCACCCTTGTACACACCCTTGTACACACAATTTTCATCTGTCAGAAAATATGGAAAAATTGGGACAAATATATATACCAGAGAGAATGCTAAAGCTTTCACGTCTTTTTTCTCAAATTCATGGAAATACCTGGTTAAGCAACCACTAAAGAGTTATTCATGTTATTTGTGCATATTTCTCCTTTTGGCTCTGTTTGTTTAGTGGCTACAGCCCCTTTTATTCTGGCTCTCAGCATAGCACAGAAGGTAGAATATAGCCTTCAACCCTCCCAATGATGCCCAGCCCTGCAGTAGCCAATGTGGGCAAAGAAACAAGAAAGGCACTGAATGAATGCCAATATATTTTCAGCTAGTGGTGATATCTACTCAAAATGGAAAATATTGCTGAACAGGAACCAAAATAGTGTTTTGCCCTTTTCCCCAAAACTCTGTCATAGCCTACCATGACCAAGAAAAATAACCCAGTCTGAGACTAAGAAGATGAGGGGACGGGTTCAGATAACAAAGGGGCTTTATTTTTTCAATCTACTCCAATGTTGAAAATGACAAGTGTATGCCCTTTAATTTTCCCCACACATCTTCTATGGGGAAAAAGGAAAGCATTGCACTTGAGCATATTGACACCAAACTGATTTTCCTCTTTAGACACATGCATACAGAGAGAGCCCTTAGACACGGATTTCATTGTTAAGAGACACTGCACCATGTCTGCCCTGCAGGCCCACAGAGCTACTGGGTCTCCTCACCAAGCCATGAAATAGTCATGTGTTGCTACCAGAATGATAATTGTTTGGCAGGAAGCACAATACCAGCTCACAGAAGAGTCTATCTGTCCATCTTTCCCTGTGTATGTATTTGCAGGGATCTATATTTAATACCAGAGTCAGGCCTGTTAAAGACTACATCTGGCCACTGCAACTTGCATACTAATAACATCATTACAGCCGAGTGCCTTGGAGTGGGTGTTTACTTTGTTACGGTACCCATCACCTTCTAGAGCAGAATTGTTAATAGGAGGTTTTAAATTCAAATAGCACACTGGGCTAATTTTCTTCTATTTGCCCCCAAAATTAGGTTACATAGTTCATTTCATTTCTCCCATCCACTTTCATCTTTCTCCTTCCACTCTCTTCCATATATGGGTGGTATTCCTTTTACAGAGCCCTTCTTTCCTGTGACACTGAACTTGACCCCAGCTGACCTCCCTATAATGAGTGAATTGAAAACTTCTCCCTTTGGAATGTGGCAGGTAGTTGCTGGCCAAGCCAGGGTTTTCTTTCTTTGTCTTCCCTCCTCCTAAGCATCTGATGTATTAAAGAGGTAGAATCCTTTTCAGAAACTGAGACCAGAGTAATTACTCAATCACTCAAAGACTGCCGACCACAATTCCTTGGTATGGAGTCACTTTTCTTAATTAAACCTCCCCTCCACTCAAGATTATATCTCTGGGTTCATGCATCGCAAACACAGTTCTTTGATATTTGATAGCAAAATGGAATCAAGCAAATGCATCTTTGTTCTTAATTGCAACTTTGCCAGATGAGAATTTCAGTGTGCCCTTTGGGTACAGGGAACCTTAATGCTGATAGAATGCCAACTGAGAGATTCAGATTTCCAGCACCTACCAACCCACAAATCAATGTGTTGGCCAAAGCATGTCCAACACAGATCCTCCATAGGGCAAGAGGTGGGGCCAGCTATGACCATATCATGGGAAGGTGAGAACTGGAGTTAGTTGCCTATTATGCTGATTTTCTACAAACCAACAAGCAAAGAATCTGGTAGAAATCTTTTCTCTGCCTAAAAATATCACCCCATTTCACTAGTGTGGTAGAGGGAGGATGAAAACCTGCAAAATAAGACAAAATAAGTGTTATTTTAATTTGTAAAGCCTTTAATGGGTGTAGTAGTATATAAGAATATTGCTTTTATTGCATGATGTGTCATAACTGGGATTAGCATTACATTCTACTAGTATCCAAACGGAGGAGGAAAAGAATTGGGGGGGGGAACTCTGTTGCAGAATAAAGTTCTGAAAATCACTGATATCTGCTTTGTCCAAAACTGGATTCCCTCAGAGCTCATCTAGGAAGGATTCAAACTCATCCAGCTATAACATGTGCAAAAAACCAAATCATACAGAATATGCAACCCAAAATTACCAATGAAAAACCCATGATGCAGTGCAATAGTGAGGAAAATGTTAATGTGATATGAATATGGCATGTCTGTTCAAAAGGGGCAGAGAGATTTCTCATGAGGTTGCACTGCCCTGGACAACCAAAACAGTTATTTGGAAAAAGTTTCTCTTGTGAATTTTGCATATGTCATAAAGATCTGTTCGATCTATCAAAAACCTCGTCTTAATAGTTTTTTGTGTAATAAGCAGGAAAACAAGGAAAAGAGTCTTTTGTGGTGACTGTCTTGCATCTATGAAATTCCTTTCTCCTGGAGGTTCACTTATGTCTAAGCCCAAGGCTACTTGTGGATGCTTGAAGTATGGGCTGGGGTTTTTTTGTATTTTGTGTTTAATTTTCCACTTGAAATTTGAAACTGCTTCAGTTCATTGCTGCTGTACCCACCATAAATTAAATTAAAAAATAAATTTCCCTTATCAATTGGATGCTAGATATCCCAGTATCTATGAGATAGTTTATGCAGATATATCCAGTTTAATTTTTATTAACCCTAGATTTATGTATTAAATGTATATGTTCTGTCATTCTTTCTTGAGCAAAATTATTTGTGGATTAAAAAAGGTAAAGGTTTCCCCCTGCATAGTCGTGTCCAACTCTAGGGGGCGGTGCTCATCTCCGTTTGTTAGCCGAAGAGCCAGCGCTGTCCAAAGATGCTTCCCCGGTTATGTGGCTGGCATGATGCGCACAGAACGCTGTTACCATCACACTGAAGTGGTACCTATTTATCTACTTGCATTTGCATGCTTTCGAATTGCTAGGTTGGCAAGAGCTGGGGCGAGTGCGGGAGCTCACTCCATCACGTGGGGCTAGGGCCTCGAACCGCTGACCTTGCAATCGAGAAGCCTGGCATCTTAACTACTGAGCCATTGCACCCCCTATGTATGTAATATGTAATTTGTGGATTACATATTATTTATGTATACATTTGTACCTTAAATGTTTGGAATACTGCAATTTCTTTAAAGACTACAGACAGACAGACACACATACACACACACTTGATCTTAGCCAAAAGGCTAATGGCCATTTTAAAAAGAAAATAGGTTTCTTTATTTCATTCCCTTTTTGTGATATGTTTGTTTTCGACTTCTTTTTATACAGTATAACACACACACACACACACACACACACCACAAGGACTGACATCATTCCAGGAATATAAGCACCAAGCAATCAGTGAATACATTCTTCCTTTTTAGGCATATACTGCATCACAGTTCATATTTCTTTCTTTTACAAATAAAACATACATACAGGCATGGACAAATAGAAACTGATGGAAAGCAGCTGAAAATACTTCATCGCACAGCGTCCAGCTTGGCTGGCATCTGATCTTAATCATAATATATTCTATGTCTGGTTTGTCAGAATCTATCACTCAACAGTCCTTTCAATGGACAGTAATTTGAGGTGTGGCTTATTAGATCACACGATCTTATGAATAATAAAAAGTTATGGAAAATTGCAGCTCAGCCCGCTATCCAATTTGCACTGGTGTCGCCCACTTTAGAGCTGAGGCGGCATGTTTATGCATGATTTCTGTTTCATATGTATTGACTAGATCATTTTCCCTGTTGTCCTGAGAATTGATGACACACACTGTATTAAGAATGATGACCTCCACAAGGGGGATAACACTTTCTTTAGATTACACTATTGTCAAAACACATTGAAATTTTCCTTAAACATGTAAGGGCTGTATTTTTCTGCCTGAAAATCCTGTTCAGGTAGATTCTTGTCAGATTCCACAGATCCAGAGGACAGGTGTTTCAGCCATTGCTCTCTGTGGGTGTCAGTTGTATATGAGAGAAGGGGAATGAGACATTTTTATGGGGCCCTTCTCAGACAGTCACTGAATATCTAAAGGGTAGGGTTGGAGAAATGAATTTCTGACAGCTCTCTGATTTCTTAATCTCTCTGATCTTCACTCAGTTATCTGCACAGAGCTACATGCAGATCATAAAAATGGTAAAGGTTCGCCCCGCACATTTGTGCAGTCGTGTCCGACTCTAGGGGCCGGTGATCATCTCCGTTTGTTAGTCGAAGAGCCAGCATTGTCCAAAGACGCTTCCGCGGTCATGTGGCCGCATGATGTGCACGGAACGCTGTTACCTACCCACCAAAGTGGTACCTATTAATCTACTTGCATTTCCATTTGCATGCTTTCGAATTGCTAGGTTGGCAAGAGCTGGAGCTAGTGCGGGATCTCACTCCATCACACGGGGCTAGGGATTCGAACCTCTGAACTTGCGATCTTCCGATCAACAAGCCTGATGTCTTACCCGCTGAGCCACCACGCCCCTTAAATTACATGCAGATCATAGTGCTTGTTCAATCATACAATTGCATGATTCACCCAGTTTCCTTGCCCAGTTGGTGAGAGTGAATCTGGGAAGGCATTTTTTTTTCAAGAGGCTGTATTGGTGATTTTACAACACAGACCTCCAAGCTTTTGGAGGCCAAGGGATACATTTAACATTGTTGGAATGGCTGACAGCACAAATAAGATGGGTCCAAATCATACACCTGGACACGGCTGGTTTTTGGAGGGGAGTTTTATTAATTAATTAATTTTATTTTTATCCCACCTTTATTATTTTTATAAATAACTCAAGGTGGTGAACATACCTAATACTCCTTCCCCCTCCCATTTTCCCCACAACAACAACCCTGTGAGGTGAGTTGGGCTGAGAGAGAAAGTGACTGGCCCAAGGTTTTCATGCCTCAGGTGGGACTAGAACTCACAGTCTCCTGGTTTCTAGCCCAGCACCTTAACCACTAGACTAGACCAAACTGGCTTGGAAAGTGTATTCCTGTTTTAGGGCTTATTCTGCAAATTTCATGGATGTCCCGCTTCAAAATGTTGGGAAACTGTACAGTCAGTTTTTGACAGCCATTTTCAGAAGACAGCCTGAGACCACAAAAAGGGGACTTGAGGGTCGCATGTGGCCTTGAGGCTGCAGATTGTTCACCCTGGCATCATTGGTAATATTATCTTCTTTTGCTGCATCTGGGACAAGGCTAAGATATTTTGCTACTGAGGGGTTGGACCAATATCACCTATTTCCCATACCCTTCATGGAAGCCAGTCAAGTTAGCAGTTGCATTTCACTTCCACATTGGTATTACACCATAAACCTTCTTCTAAATCTGAGAGCAGCAGGCCAGCTGAGAAGGCATAGTCCGCCAGTCAGCCTTAGCTCCACCTAGTGTGTGTGTGTGCACTATCCGCTCAAACAAATGCTATAGCAAACTTGTGGCAGCACAAGTGTGAACTGTGTGAGCAGGACTACATGTGTGGAATATTGGCTGGAATTCCTATTCACTTAATCATGACATTTTGGGAGAAAACAATTAGGCAGACAGGCTGCCAAGCAGCAATCAAGCATTGCCATCCTAGGGACACTGGTCAGGAATGATAGGAAAAATTCAGGGGGGGGGGGTGACGAGGAGCCTGCAATCGTATAGTATCTGCCATTTGTGCAGCCCTCTCACTCTGCCTAATGCTACAGCTGCTCCTGTCATCCTATGATGGCATCAATACTTTTGGTTTCTTTGAGAAACTCTTGAATTCAAACGTTTGAAGTCTCTATTGTGATCTAAGAGTATCTTTATAATTAATAGGACATGGTAAAAGAAAATACTGAATCCTCCTTTCTATACAGTAGATTTGAAATTTCTTCCCTGAAGTATGCCTCAAGAAGGTGACTACTGTCTTCATTTGCTTGGTATGCCATTCCCAGCAAAGTCAAAGAATTGGCACACAATCTCATTTTCTTAAAAGGAACTTTTTGATTTGTAATCATAGACACAGAAGATGAACATCAAGCACCCTGAAAGCTCTGCCTTCCCTGACTTGATGTTCTCCAAATGTTTTAGATGTTAATACCCATAATCCATGCTGGCTGACTACAAGAGACTGGATAATTTAACCTTTTAACTCATGGAGCCCCCATGTATGATAGGGTCTATATGAATACCACATCAGGGGGAACTGGACTGAAAGACTAAGACACTTCTACACTATTTCCACTCCTCAAATCCTCTGATCCAGTCTTGCAATGGTGTCTGATTGCCCTACTGCAGTTGTTGCAAGCACTCATCAGGATTAACAAGTGCTTCCCATTTTAATCTCCATATCTCTATTATCTGTGCATGGAAGGCTCAGTTGAACAAAGCTGTAGGGAAGCATCATTACAGCCAAGAAAGGTCAGGGTGCTCTTACATTGTTGTTGGAATGTGTCAGCACTTCAATTCCCAGAATCTTCAGCAGCACAGTACAAAGAATTCTGGGAGCTGCAGTCCTGGTTGCAATGTTTCCAGAGGATGTCTGGTATGGTTAGGCCTCCTTAGGGTTGGTTCTAGGTATAAAAGTACACTTTTTCTTAATCTGAACAAATAACATTTACATTATGTTTGGGAGTTGCTAACACTGATTAAGTGATTTGAAGCAAATCCTTAATATTACATTTGTTACAGAACACACACACACAAACATATACATACACATACACATACACATACACATACACATACACATACACATACACATACACATACACATACACATACACATACACATACACATACACATACACATACACATACATTCCTTCATTTTTGAATTGATTCAGCCATCTCCAACTTATTAACTTTATTATTTTTTATTTTTTTTAATTGTCTTGTGGGCAGATTAGTGCCATTCAGTAAGTGAGCTGTTACCTTATGACATTTACATTGCTACAATGCTATAAACAGCTTCAAATAAATTAATCTTGAAAAGATACTATTTTTGGTAATTTATACCCCTTACAAATCTTGTTCTGTAAGACAAGATCAGAATCCTAGTACTTAAATAGAAGGTAAACTGAATATTTGTTTGATTTCAATAACATATACTGAAAACCATGATATGTAGCTAAATATTTGGAATACCACAACTCAAAGAATAAATGGAATTATTTAGGAGACAGCTTCTGAGTTGTAACTTATTTCTATGCCTTGTTACATAAAGAAAGAAGGTATGTAGTTGTAGAATTGTGAACTGTAGAAATCTTAGATTGAGGCAGTGGTGGTGGTGGTGGGAAAAAAAGACCAAAGCAAAACCCACTACTTTTATGAACCTGAGGATACTGAGCCTCAGGAAATTAATTTTAAAAATTTGAAATTGCATTTTTTAATTTACAGCTATATTTCTAACAACTCAGAGGGGAGGAAGTGCCATTTAATCTTTTGTCTCATAGGCTGTGCCCATGCAGGTAAAAACACAAATCCACACTATTGGGGCTTCCTTTTAAATCCTGTATATAATCACAGGTGATAAATATCTGGGCAAGAGATCTGTGAGACTACTTGAAATTAATTATATATCCATTTCTCCCTCTCTCTCTGCCTTTTAAGGCAAATAGGTGGAACCACTCTTGGCTCTGAAGTTAGCAAGCTCACTTCGGGGCCTCATAAATCCATTCCAATGAAGAACCGACTCCCTGCACCCTCCCTTAAAGTTAAGTTTTGTCCTCCTGAAACACCTCTCTTTCCCTCCCTCCCACTCCCACTCCCTCTCTCTCTCTCTCTCTCTCTCACACACACACACACACACACATACACACACACACACTCAGCTTCAAATCAGCCCTACCAGCCCCCCAGATCATCCTGGCTGCCTGCCCATGCACACATTTATGTCTGCCTTCTGAGTGTTTTCAGAAGCCCATTAAATTTTGCCTTGGCAGGCCTAATATCTTCAACTCACCCAAAGACCTGATGAGAGAAGGTTATCAAATTCCTCATTCTTGCCAGATGCACCCATCTCCCGCAAAGCCTCAAGTTCTTCAGTGCAGCTCCAGAAGAAGATGGGGGGAAAAAAGCTTTCTAACTGCACAACAGCATCAGGAGGTTGGTGTCTTTGGATAGACACCCCTGGGGCAGCACAGCTTCACCGCCTTTTAGAAGGGTCCAGGGACAAATCCTGGCCTCTTCCGCTGTATTATGGAGATTATGAAGGTCCTTCCTTAGTAGTATTTTGGAGGAAACAGGGTTGGCCTTTGTATGCATGGAGGCTGATGCTGCATATAAATCCTGCATCCCTGGCCCTCTGCTTTTCATGGCGGGAGTGGGGGGCTGCTTCTTTTAACAGTCTGCCAAAATTAAGGGCTTGACACACTACCGAAGGGCAGCAGCTGAGTGTTTACAATCCTGCAAGAAAGGAAGAAGAAAGAAAATTAAAACTACAGTGCTATGCCTGTTATTTTGGGAGTAAGACTGAGTGAACTCAGCAGGTTTTATCCTGTAACATGTAGTATCTGTAGGACCAAGCTACATTCTTTCACACGTAAGATCAGATTTAGACATGCAACTGAATTGGATGGGAACATAATGGCCAGGGCCGCAACTAGGGGGGGGGGTGTCAAGCGGGGCATGTGCCCCAGGCACCGCGCTGGGGTGTGTGCCGAAATGATGCCCGGGGGGCGCCAAAATGACAAAATAACCCATGGGGGGCACAGAATCCATGTTTGCCCCGGGTGACACAGACCCTAGTTCCATCCTTGATAATGGCTGGTAAAAGTAGCAAATACTTCTAGGTTCCACTGGATTATTACATTTTTAAATGTTCATATTCATTTAAAAAAAGAAAGAAAAATGTCCCTGCAGGCATAAAAATGAGCATAGCAGAGAAATTAAGTAAGGACTCACCAGAGTGACTGAGATACTACTTTTCTACCTGCAGAGATTTTTTTTTAATGGCAAACTATATCTGAACAGAAGTCTCATCTGCATTCCAAGGGGCCTAGATATGAAGCTCAGTTCTGAAAAAGAAGGGAGTCATCTAAGAGACAGAAGGAGAGGGAGGAATTCATCAGGGTTCCTTGCTCCTCAGAAGATAACACGTGGCCCCTTTAAGAGCGGAGAAATAATTGCTGGCCCCAGAAAAGTCCAAAAGTGATACAGAGGCCCAGGGAGGAACTTTCTCAGATGAGAATAAACATCCAGGGATGTACCAAATCTGTGGGCTTGCTGTATCTAGAATAGCCTTTAACCAGGAGAGGCTGATTCTTTTTCACAATTTTTCAGATTTCATTTAGCTGGTGCTTTCCCCTCTAGTGTCCTGTGTGTGACACTGAATCAGATCTTCTCTAGGCTGCAAGAAATGCGTGCAGACGACTACCTTACTTGTAACTGCTGAAGCGCCTTTCTTTCTCCAGTGCAGGAGAAACTCTGATCGAACTTGCCACATGTGTATCATCTGGAATGGCAGTGTTTACAGTGCTGTCAGAAAGGGCAAGAGCACAATTTCCAGATGCCAACTCTTTGGATACCCTCTCGTAGTTCCTTTATTTAACTAAAATTGCAGTAATATAGAGCAATAGGGAAAACCATCAATGGATGGACTGTTGTGAAATCACTCTTATTTTCCTGAGATCCTGGACGTAGACTTCTTAAGGTTCTCTTTTTTGTTGTTACAATTTGCTCAGAGAGAGAGAGAGAGAGAGAGAGTCATTTCTTCTGCCATTATGGAAATAAAAGTCCAAGGCTTCAGTTTGTCGCTGACACTGCCAAGGAAACATGAGGCTCTCTAACCTCCAGTACAAAGTACCCATAAGGTACCAAGCATCAAAGCATATTAAAAGATATTAACTACATATTTGCTTATGAACAAGATAAAAAGCAGTATGGCCCCCAGGTTCTCAAGCTGTGAGTGGAACAGCTTTGCAATTTGCCTGCAAAACTGCATTTTGATCTTAATGAATATAAAATGGCTACCATTAAAAGTAAAACAGATTATTCCAGGCCTTTCAGGGCCCATAGCTCTTTGGCGGTCATGGAGGGCCACTATGATCTTTCATTAAAATCTCACAGCAGGCCTCCCTCGCTGGCAAATCAAGCCTTGGCTGTCTAGGCCATTGGCTACATTTAAAAGTAATTTTCTGAAAATCTACACAGATTTTCAATTTGGTAATGAAAGTCGTAAGAGAATACAGCAGGCAGCGTTCTGTCGAATGTCGTTACTAATCCAGTGCTCACATTCATTAGGAATTCAACTGCCCCCATAACTATCTGGCTGATGGCAGCCTGCCATTTCAGCTCAGTTGTAATCTCCACTTGTTAATGAGTAGCATGTGTTAATTGTTGTCGGCATTCCTGCCACACATCCCTTCCGTAACAACATATTTTACCTGCTGAAAGGTGATGGCAAGGTGCATTCAGAGCCTGCTGTCTTGCAGGAGAAGAGGGATTTGGGAGGCTAGAACAAGGGTTCAAAATCTTTGGGAACAACAGGACAAAAAAGGGAGAAAGAATATCATGAACATTTTTGTTGTTGTTCAGTCGTTCAGTCGTGTCCGACTCTTCGTGACCTCATGGACCATAGCACGCCAGGCCTTCCTGTCCTCCACTGTCTCTCGGAGTTTACTCAAATTCATGTTCATTACATCGGTGATGCTATCTAACCATCTCATCCTCTGCCGTCCCCTTCTCCTTTTGCCCTCAGTCTTTCCCAGCATCAGGGTCTTTTCCAGTGAGTCCTCTCTTCTCATTAGGTGGCCAAAGTATTTGAGCTTTAGCTTCAGCATCTGTCCTTCCAATGAGCAGTCAGGGTTGATTTCCTTTAGGATTGACTGGTTTGACCTCCTTGCAGTCCAAGGGACTCTCAAGAGTCTTCTCCAGCACCACAGCTCGAAAGCATCAATTCTTCGGCGCTCAGCCTTCCTTATGGTCCAACTCTCACAGCCATACATTGCTACTGGAAAAACCATAGCTTTAACTATACGGACCTTTGTCGGCAAGGTGATGTCTCTGCTTTTTAATATGCTGTCTAGGTTTGCCATAGCTTTCCTTCCAAGGAGCAAGCGTCTTTTAATTTCATGGCTGCAGTCACCGTCTGCGGTGATCTTGGAGCCCAAGAAAATAAAATCTGTCACTGCTTCCATTTCTTCCCCTTCTATTTGCCAGGAAGTGATGGGACCAGATGCCATGATCTGGGTTTTTTTAATGTTGAGTTTCAAGCCAGCTTTTGCACTCTCCTCTTTCACCCTCATCAAGAGGCTCTTTAGTTCCTCTTCACTTTCTGCCATTAGGGTGGTATCGTCTGCATATCTGAGGTTGTTGATATTTTTCCCGGCAATCTTAACTCCGGCTTGTGATTCATCCAGCCCGGCATTTCTCATGATGTACTCTGCATATAAGTTAAATAAGCAGGGTGATAATATACAGCCTTGTCGTACTCCTTTCCCAATTTTGAACCAGTCGGTTGTTCCATGTCCGGTTCTAACTGTTGCTTCTTGACCCACATACAGGTTTCTCAGGAGACAGGTAAGGTAGTCTGGTACTCCCATCTCTTTAAGAATTTGCCACAGTTTGTTGTGATCCACACAATCAAAGGCTTTAGCGTAGTCAATGAAGCAGAAGTAGATGTTTTTCTGGAACTCTCTTGCTTTTTCCATGATCCAGCGAATGTTGGCAATCTGATCTCTAGTTCCTCTGCCTCTTCGAAACCCAGCTTGCACTTCTGGTAGTTCTCGGTTCACATGCTGCTGAAGCCTAGCTTGTAGGATTTTGAGCATAACCTTGCTGGCATGTGAAATGAGCGCAATTGTACGGTAGTTTGAACATTCTTTGGCATTGCCTTTCTTTGGAATTGGAACGTAAACTGACCTTTTCCAATCCTGTGGCCACTGTTGAGTTTTCCAAATTTGTTGGCATATTGAGTGCAGCACTTTAACAGCATCATCTTTTAGGATTTTAAATAGCTCAGCTGGGATACTGTCTTCTCCGCTAGCTTTGTTGTTAGTAATGCTTCCTAAGGCCCACTTGACTTCACTCTCTAGGATGTCCGGCTCAAGGTCAGTGACCACACCATCGTATTTATCAGGGATATTAAGATCTTTCTTGTATAGTTCTTCTGTGTATTCTTGCCACCTCTTCTTAATCTCTTCTGCTTCTGTTAGGTCCCTGCCTTTTTTGTCCTTTATCATGCCCATCTTTGCACAAAACGTTCCCTTGATATCTCCGATTTTCTTGAAGAGATCTCTAGTCTTCCCCATTCTATTGTTTTCCTCGATTTCTTTGCATTGTTCATTTAAGAAGGCCTTCTTATCTCTCCTTGCTATTCTCTGGAATTCTGCATTCAGTTGTTTATATCTTTCCCTTTCTCCCTTGCCTTTTGCTTCCCTTCTTTCCTCAGCTATTTGTAAAGCCTCATCAGTCAGCCACTTTGCTTTCTTGCATTTCTTTTTCTTTGGGATGGTTTTAGTTGCTGCCTCCTGTACAATGTTACGAACCTCCATCCATAGTTCTTCAGGCACTCTGTCTACCAGATCTAATCCTTTAAATCTATTCCTCACTTCCACTGTATATTCATAAGGGATATGATTTAGGTCATACCTGATTGGTCTAGTGGTTTTCTCTACATTCTTCAATTTAAGCCTAAATTTTGCAATAAGAAGCTCATGATCTGAGCCACAGTCAGCTCCAGGTCTTGTTTTTGCTGATTGTATAGAGCTTCTCCATCTTTGGCTGCAAAGTATATAATCAATCTGATTTCGGTATTGACCATCTGGTGATGTCCATGTGTAGAGTCGTCTCTTGTGTTGTTGGAAAAGAGTGTTTGCTATGACCAGCGTGTTCTCTTGACAAAACTCTATTAGCCTTTGCCCTGCTTCATTTTGTACTCCGAGGCCGAACTTGCCTGTTATTCCGGTTATTTTTTGACTTCCTACCTTAGCATTCCAGTCCCCTATGATGAAAAGGACATCTTTTTTTGGTGTTAGTTCTAGAAGGTGTTGTAGGTCTTCATAGAACCGGTCAACTTCAGCTTCTTTGGCATCAGTGGTTGGGGCATAGACTTGGATCACTGTGATGTTGAATGGTTTGCCTTGGATTCGAACTGAAAGCATTCTGTCGTTGTTGAGGTTGTACCCCAGTACTGCCTTTCCCACTCTTTTATTGACTATGAGAGCTACTCCATTTCTTCTAAGGGATTCTTGCCCACAGTAGTATATATAATGGTCTCCTGAATTAAATTCGCCCATTCCTGTCCATTTTAGTTCGCTGATTCCCAATATGTCGATGTTCAATCTTGTCATCTCATGTTTGACCACATCCAGCTTACCTTGATTCATAGTTCTTACATTCCAGGTTCCTATGCAATATTGTTCTTTACAGCATCGGACTTTCCTTCCACTTCCAGACACATCCACAACTGAGCGTCCTTTCGGCTTTGGCCCAGCCGTTTCACACTTTCTGGAGCTACTCGGAATTGCCCTCCGCTCTTCCCCAGTAGCATTTTGGACACCTTCCGACCTGAGGGGCTCATCTTCCGGCGTCATATCTTTTAGCCTTTTGATACTGTCCATGGGTTTTCTTGGCAAGGATACTGGAGTGGTTTGCCATTTCCTCCTCCAGTGGACCACGTTTTGTCAGAACTCTCCATCATGACCTGTTCTTCTTGACCTGACTTCATTGAGTTACGCAAGCCCCTTCGCCACGACAAGGCAGTGATCCATGAAGGGGATCATGAACATACTGTAAGCTTTTGTCCAGTTGAGCTGCTAGAATATAGTGCTGATTGTCTGAGCATTTATCTTTGGGATAGGTGAAAGAAATGGACAGGCTTAGAAATATATTTGCCAGATTTCTGCAAAATGCTAGACTGGGCTAAAACAGAGGAAGATCATCTGTTGTTCAGTGCATGGTAGGGACCTAATCATCGCTTACCATGTCAGGTGAACCAGCCATCAGATGAATGTGTAATTTCAATTGTTTTGAGGGGGGCACTGTAAATACAGAAATTGTGTTTGCTTACTCTGACTTTTAGCATGTTACAGGAACCCAGCCATTAAGTACATTAGATTCCGAATTCAGAAATACAGGAAGCGGTCTTCTACTGAGACCAACCATTGGTGAGACAGCCCTATCAGAAATTCCCTCTAGGCACTCTGCTGTCAAAGGCTAGTTTCAAAGAAAGTCTTCTGTATGGCGGTTCTCTCTCTCTTTCTTTTGGATATTGAGGAGGGCTCCTAAGAACTACGGGCATGACTGTCTCAATGTTTTTCAAGTTATTTTCAGGGTTAAGCCATTTTCGTTCCTTCATTCCTCTTTCCTTTTCCTGAAAAAGCATACAGTATGTGTATATGTATTCCACAGTTGCATTCTCTGTAAACACATGTGAAGTGTTAACATAACAGAAAGAGAGCTCTGGTGCTATAATAGTTCAGGGAGCAACTGACGTGAATTTTACAAAACTGACATGCAAAATAAGAGTAGTCTCCCCTGGTAAGGAAGAAGCTGAAATCATACACTGTAGAAAAACAGCCTGTTCAGTGGTTACCGAAATTTGAAGAGAGGAAATCTCTGAAGAGAGACCTGAAGCCAGGCAAGAGTCAAACTGGGCTAGATGAAGGAACCTTAGATCTTTGTCTCAGCCAAACTTCAGCTGGGAGGTGAGCATAATGCTGCCCTCAGGTGGCTGTGTAAAAGGAAGATTAACAAAGATTGTTTCTTCGTTTCTTCCAAACCACGTGAGGAAAGAATAGCAGGAAGAAGCAAGTCCTTAATAACAACAATACCAATGACTTACACAATGAAACGAGAAAATATAAGACATCCACTTCACTTTTGTATGGAAACCAGTGTGGGGAATGGGTTTTGCATTCCCTTAAACAAAAAATCTCCTAATTTTTTGTAGTCCACTTTTTGATGTGAACTAACAGACTCATGTCACCTGCATTGATGTGTAGACTAGAACATACTGTAGCTATCTTATGGATTCCTTATATCTCCAAAGTAATGTGCATCTTAAAATAATAAATATTTGGTAGTGCATAGTTTAACTGAAGTACTTTGGCCACATAATGAGAAGACAGGATACCCTGGAGAAGAAGCTGATGCTAGGGAAAGTGGAAGGCAAAAGGAAGAGGGGCCGACCAAGGGCAAGATGGATGTATGATATTCTGGAGGTGACGGACTCAACCGTGGGGGAGCTGGGGATGGCAACGGCTGACAGGAAGCTCTGGCGTGGGCTGGTCCATGAAGTCACGAAGAGTTGAAAGCGACTGAACAAATAAACAACAAGTGCATAGTTTGTGAGGAAATGTTTGGAATTCTATATTCTGAGGAAAACATGGATAAAGCACATATTTAGACAATATTTTCATGGAGTTTTGAAAAAGCATCTATTAATGTGAAAATGAAGAGAAGTAGACATGAACGTGTGGAACTGTCATATACCAGAATCTGTTGCATCCATTCTTATTTTGCATGCTGAAGGACTCAAACTGAACATTTCCTAGAAAGAAATCAGATGCAACTATTTCAACATGTCTATATACTAAGGATGAAACGTTCCTCCATGAGACTTTATTATTCTCTGTGCTCGGCATTCAGTTCCTCTTAAATTCCAGCTTAATAAGGAGAATCTCTAAATTAATTCCAGAGTTGTAGTATGTGCAATTTCCTGAAATTTGGAGTACCATTAATATGGTGTCTTTTTCTTCCTCTACATTATTGATATGTGGGCACACCTAAATAAGACTGCAAAAACAACAATGCAGCAGTTTTCATGGAATTATTCCGATGACTGCATCAAGATTTGATTTTCATGGTATGTTACTGATATGCCCACGTATTCCCTAAAACTGTAAAACTTAAACTTGATGCAAATGAATGTACAACCAAATCAAATTTAATTTTATGGAGTTTTATCAATGCAACACAGATACAAACATACAGTAAAAAAAAACCTACTACGCATAAAGAACTGTGATCCAATTATGCATTGAGTCATATCAAGGTCATTTTGTCAGATTAGTATTATAGAGCTGGGTGAGAGATGTAAATGAATGGAAAAAATGCGAGCTATGGTGAACTGTTCATTTGTACTTTGCAAAGACAGGAAAGTTTTTTTAAAAAGGAGAAATTTTTTCTTTATTCCAAGCAGTGGCTTCAGAGACTTTAACAATTCTGATAGATGTTCCAGTTCAAGGTCAAAGATTCTCTTTTGAACAAGCAGAGCAAGGTGAGACTAAGTATGGCAAAGTTCAGGAAATGAAAGGGAAGGTCAAGACAAGGCAGGTTTCAAAATTCAGATAGCACCGTAGACAGCTCCTTAAATCAGATTGGGCTCAGATATCGATTCTCACACTGTACCTTAATTTAAGTTGCAGATCTATCTGGGTGACTAGCTTCACCTTTGATGAGAGGAGCTCTTCAGTTAAAGGACCTGGTCATTTCCTCTTTTACTCTTGGAGTAACTCTTTGGCCTCATCGTTATAAATGAGGAGCCATGACATATTCTCCTTTGCTTGGTTCCAGTTTGGAAACAAGACTGGGCAAATCAGAACTCCAAAACCTGGTGGAAAATTTGAAGACGAGCACTTCAGAAGTTCAATACATGTGGCCAATTGTGCCTCCCCAGCTATCATTGTGCATATTTGCATATATAGGAACCCACCCATCAATGCCACAATTTTCTCTACTGTTCCACTATTCCCTTTGTTGACAACTTCCCATGAGATGGGCAGCTATATAAATTTGACAGATAGATAGATAGATAGATAGATAGATAGATAGATAGATAGATAGATAGATAGATAAATATATCCCAAGGGCTTAGTGAAGATAACAATACTTTTAGTGCAACCACAAGATAAAATACCCAGTTAAAATATACATTGTGATATTTTTTTTAAAAATGCAGTTTATTGGGGCACATGCCCTTGTACTATGGAATATGTGTTTGCCTGCACCAGCCACAATATAGAGTAAATAGCATAGCTTCTTGAAGCTAATATGGAACGTATTGTCGAAGGCTTTCACGGCCGGAGTTCAATGGCTGTTGTGGGTCTTCCGGGCTGTGTGGCCGTGTTCTGGAAGTTGTGGTTCCTAACGTTTCACCAGCATCTGTGGCCAGCATCTTCAGAGGGCAGGAGCACAGATAGAAGCCTTCTATCTGTGCTCCTGCCCTCTGAAGATGCTGGCCACAGATGCTGGCGAAACGTTAGGAACCACAACTTCCAGAACACGGCCACACAGCCCGGAAGACCCACAACAGCCACTAATATGGAACCTTGATGGATGCAATAGTTATTTACCCCAGTTGGAAATACTTTTAAAAACAGTTTGCACAATATTAGACCTGACATGCTTGCTAACAGAGGGCATAATGAGAAGGAACTTTATGCAACTATTCTTGCTGAAACTAAAGAGATTTGGATCAACTGCATCTGTCTGGGAGACTAATAAGGTTATGATTATGAAAGCTGAGTTAAATCAGGCTTCCTTGGAGTCATTTTGTAGATCTTCAGGTAAACATTTCTGCCCAAAGTGACCAGAACCAAACCTTAAACTTTATGAAATTTCATTTGGAGAGCAACCAAAATTATTACTTTGCTTTTGTGTGCCTGCTAGGTTGAAGAAATACAAAGCTGAGTAATTCTGTCAACTTATTTTCACCAATATGGAGGTGAGGAGAGTAATAAAAAATCTCCCTACCTAGTTTGTATATTTTTCTAATAATTTAAAAAAGAAGAGTTACAGAAATACTACCTCATGTGCAAGTGGACAGGAATTGCACTTCTTAAAAATAAATGAGGAATTTTTTATAACCATTATATATTGCATATAAAGCTGTAGCTGTTTATAGAAAGGTTTCTTTCCTTTCCTGGCACTTCGAGGAAAAACAATGTGAAGGTGTGAATCATGTAGTCACATGGCCATTCCAGGAAATGCCTGGGTAGAAGCTTCTAGTCTGTAAAGAGTCTGACATCACTGTAAGGTTGCTGGGCTTTCTGAAAGTTAAATAAAAATGGAAAACACCGCCTACCCCAGATGCCTCATCCTTTTAGAACATAAGTGTAACCCCCATCCATCTCTACTTCATTCTGCCAGTATTCATCCTGCCACAAATCCACTAAAAGTTAATCCCAAAATTCATTCACAGCAGGATCTATGACAGAAATATTTATAATCTCTATCTATTTTCTTACCTTAATCATTTCAAGTTCTATTTGACCTTCTTTACTAATGGGACAAAACAACTTTGCAAAAATTATCATACTTATTTCTATATGCATTTTTCTGAGTGTGACAATAGAGACATTGAAAAATGTATTTTGAGTATATACTTATCAAATATTAAAATAGACAGTGTGGTGTAGTGGTTTTATTGTTGGACTGGCACTGGGAGATCCAGGTTCAAGTCTATCCTCATCCACAAAAGTTCACTGTGTGGTGTTGGGCCAGTCACTCTCTCTCAGCCACTCTACATCATAGCATTGTTACTGTGGGGAAAAGTGGGAGGTGGGCAGATTATGTACACTGCCTTGAGCTCCTGAAGAAAAGGTGGGATATATATCAAATAAGTAAATAAAAGATAGGCATATTGTCCTTTTTTATCTCTCTCTCTCTGAAATGTATCAAATTCTGAAAAGCTCATAGTTTGGGTCTATATGCCTTCTGTTTTATGCTACATATTCAACAGTTTTGACATTGAGATATAAACTTACCCTCCATCTCCAAGGAAGTGGGGGTTGGAAAAAGAAAGTGGTGACTGGCTGTTCTTTCTATTATTAACAGGAAAATGGATTAACTGGGAGTTCACCAATCTCAGTGCTCTGAGGGAAGAATTTCACATTTCATGATGGTTTGCTATCATTTGCATTTTATTAATTCTGATTCTTTTAAGCAAGAACAACTGTTCTTTCATGGAACTTTGGTGGGAAGCTTCAGATTTTTTATTCATCCAAAATAGTCCTCATAAAAAATGATATTTTTCTTGCATTCCTAGTAATGTTAGAGAGAGAGAGAGAGAAAGCAGAGAGGCTAAAAGGTATGTGACAGTCACTGATTTCTTCCCTAGAGCCACAGAAACTTATATGAGCAAATTCTTCATTTGACCAAAATGAATGGTCAATGGAAAAACAACTGTAAGTTTGATATTGCTGGTATGGGCTGAGACAGCTTGCGGCTTGAACGTAATAGACTTCCTTGAATGGATTAGGATCATCCAAAGATGCCTACATCTTTCTGTCAAAATGGATAGTTGTGTCCACAGCACAGGCATGGGGTCGCCCTTGATCCATGACCTTAGAATACAAAATAACAGGCATAAGAACGAAATGAGCAACTGTTCTGAAAGTTTCTCTGAAGCCTATTCATTTCAACATGATGCCCTTTTACCAAGGGTGAGGTTAGAGGAGAGATGGGAGAAGGAGGGAGGAAGAGGAAGGGAAGAAGGCAATTAAGCATTAAAGCGCTGATTGATGCTGAGACAGAATGCCTAACAGTAAAAGCATGTTTTCTCTATTCCAAAAGAATGAGGCAAAGCCATCCCTAAGAAGGGATTAACTGCTATCAGATGATATTACTATGGGATTACTGCTGTTTCACATAGAAAGGGAAGGAAGGAAGGAAGGAAGGAAGGAAGGAAGGAAGGAAGGAAGGAAGGAAGGAAGGAAGGAAGGAAGGAAGGAAGGAAGTCTCTTTTAGTTAGTTGCTAGTAATTTTACAGATCTCAAGCATCATCAACCTAAATCTGCTTGATTCTTTTGTTCAGCAGCCTGATGGCCTTTTAAAAATGTTCTATTCAATCACTATCAAGTTTTAGTTTGATAGCTAAGCATGATATTGTATGTATTCTCAAGATTGCCATTGATTTAAGTGTGTGGAGATGGAGATGGAGTAAACCAATGGATTACTAGTCTGTTTTTTGTGAAGGCTTCATTATTAACACTGGATCAGAAATTATCTAATAACAGCATCACACTTTGTTCATTTCTTTTCCCCCAAGTAATATGCAAAACAGGTACATTAATTGTTGTATTCCCCCCAGTGAAAAAGATCCAAATTTGCCTCCCCCTCCCATTCAACAATGTTATTACATCATCATGACATGCCCTGCAACCCTTGGTAGCCAAAACAATAGTAAAAACAAAAATGCAACCCTTGTCCGCAAAAAGATACCCTATCCCTGTTCTACATAATTAGTAGTTGAACTAAGTTTTGTTCAGAACCAAATTCCATTATCATCTGTTTAGATTACTGCCAAAGCTAGGCATTGGGATTGCCTTGATGAGTATCTAGAAAGAGCAGCTTTTCAAACACTGCAGCCAGCTTGCTTTCGAATGTGTGTTTTTCCTCTTTCATCTGTGGTTTCTCCTATGTTAAATGGGAGACAGGAAACTCCTTGGGGACAGTAAACCGTCCTCTTTTATTATGCAAATATAGAAAGACCATACATAGTGATTTCCTATATTGCATTATTATTATTATTATTATTATTATTATTATTATTTTGAATGATGCAGTTAATTCCACAGCAGTATCAACCAATTGGTATTTATCTATGGAGAAAAATCTGAAAATAAACATAGAACAAAGGAAGGAAGCTGCATTTGCATTATTCCAATACAAATACAACACTCTCTATAATGTGATAAATGGAGATAATCATTCCCAACAATTACCAGATTATTCTGTAGATGTTGATATGACAATATACAATACAGACTTATTTTACATTTACATACTTTAAAAAAATAGCCTCCATAAGAACTCTCTGCTGGAAAAAAAATAATCGGCTCTATTTATTACTTTTAAGCTAAAATAAGATTTTTTTTATATAAAAGGCAATTAAGCAGTATAATATAGTAATAAGTAGAATACACCATAAGGAGTCGAACTAAAATACATGCTTTGTGCAGTAGAGATCTGGTGTTTCAGGAGATTAACAATTATGACCGCCAGTCTTCTTCTGTTTCTGTAATACACCACACAATCTTTTTTAAATTACTTTATTAACCTTTCCTCCTACCACAGAAGTGCCCGATTATAGATAATATTTCAAAATCATCTGAGGTGTAAGTGTGTTTGATTTGCTTGGTAATTATTTGTCTACTTTATTACAGTGGCCAAGCACACAAGCTCCTCGATCACATTCATTTCAAGTCAAGAACTGGGTCAGACCATTTTGTGCTATCTGTTCCCTTAGTTCTTATCCAGGGTACCTGGAATTTCATACTGGAATTGCTGATATGCCTAAAACTGAATCAGACCAACGATCCACAGATTGAATTTAGTATCTTCTGCTTAAGAATTGTGCCACTACTAATTCTACTGTCCTATAACTTATTCAAACAGCCCTGTTCCTTGACAAATAGTCTGTGAACTACATGGTCATGGAACCTCCACCAAGAAACCAGCTTCTGTTTCTCTCCTCTCCATTGACCCACACCGCTCTCTGCTTCTCAGAGTGACTGTCAATGTTGTAACCTGTTCAGATCATTGTCTTATGGAACTGCATGTTTGTCAGAATCATGACTGAGCAACTAAGAACAAGTTTCAAAATAATTGTCTCAATTTATTAATTGATTGATTGACTGACTTATTTAACCTTTTTTCTTTCATATGTACCGGACTGCCTGGTATGAATTAAATCATCAGAAGTCCTTTTCACTTGAGTACCATTGAGTGGAAGCCTTTTAAATGGTGGTCCTGTATACCTAGAAAGTCTCTTTTAGTTCTCTGCTTCTTCAGGATAGTTCTATCTGAACTTTTATTTAACTACATTTACAATTGTACAATTTGTTAGGCCAAGACCCAGGCTAAGTTTTGAGTGTCAGGCCAGGATCTACAATCCCAAAAGAAAATTGGGCTAGGACAAAGCTAAATTAAAATTGATTTACATTTTATTTAATTAAATGTAATTGATATGATTACTCCATAGTTACCCCGTTCTGCCATGTTAAGTATTATGATATGGTGAGAGTTTCAGGTGCAGACGCTTTGGAAACCTAATAAGACACCACATGTCTCTCAGGTTATAGATTATGCATTCTGCTCTACTGAATTAAACACTTTTCCACCAATAGAAAGAGCCTTTAAGCCAGTGGTGTTAATGGTCTCCCACATGTCAAGTTCAACTCCTGTTGACTTTAGAGATATGCCCATTAGTTTTCTTGGCAACATAATAAAAGTTGCTTGGCATTGCTTTTCTGGAATGGTGGTCTCCCATCCATGTACTCATCATCATCATTGGCGATCACTCGTAGCTGAGTAAGATTGTCTTCCAAAGGTAAAATTTTAACAGTGGATCCGTAAGTGGCTATAAAGGCCAATTCTGGATCCGCACAACCTCCCACAATGAGGTTTCCGGGTGGGAGACGGTCATGATGAGGGTTTGCCTGATGTGCCTTCCTTTTAGCTCTTTTCTCCCTTTCACTCTGTACTCGTGCTTCTTCAAAGTCCATAGCGCCATTAATAAAGGCTGACCTCCAATTGAAACGCTCATGAGTTAGGGCTTCCCAGTTCTCAAAGCTGATATTACATTTTTTTAAATTAGCTTTGAGAGTGTCTTTGAATCTCTTTTGCTGTCCACCAATATTCCGTTTTCCATTCTTAAGTTGGGAGTAAAGTAGCTGCTTTGGAAGACGATGGTCAGGCATTCGAACAACATGACCGGTCCAGCGAAGTTGATGTTGGATGATCATTGTTTCAATGCTGGTGGTTTTCGCTTCTTCTAATACGCTAACATTAGTCTGCCTATCTTCCCAAGTAATTTGCAGAATTTTTTGGAGGCAGCGTTGATGGAATCTTTCAAGTTGGAGGTGGCGTTTGTAGAGGGTCCATGTTTCACAGGCGTACAGAAGAGTTGGTAGTACAATGGCTTTGTAAACAAGCATTTTGGTCTCCCTGCGAATGTCCCGATCCTCAAACACTCTACGCTTCATTTGGGAGAAAGCTACACTCGCAGAGCTTAGGCGATGCTGAATTTCAGCGTCGATGTCGGCTTTTGTAGATAGATGGCTGCCGAGATAAGAAAAGTGGTCGACATTTTCTAGTGACACATCTTTAAGCTGGATTGATGGCGCTGTGGAGGGATTGGTTCGAACTTGCTGGTAAAGCACTTTGGTTTTTTTTAATGTTAATCGAGAGGCCGAGCTTTTCATATGCTTCTGCAAAGATGTTTAGGATAGTTTGAAGATCTTCCTCAGAGTGTGCACAGACTACGTTATCATCAGCATATTGAAGTTCTATAACAGAAGTTGTAATTACCTTATTTTTTGCTTTCAGCCTACTAAGATTAAAAAGCTTTCCATCTGTTCGATATATAATTTCTACACCAGTAGGAAGTTTCTCTTCAACAAGGTGTATAATCATAGCGATGAAGATAGCAAATAAGGTTGGAGCAATAACACATCCCTGTTTAATGCCGGATTCCACTTTAAATGGATCGCTTTGAGAGCCATTGTTATTCAGGATTGTTGCCTTCATGTCGTCATGGAGTAGCCGCAAGATGTTCACAAATTTATCAGGGCATCCGATTTTCAGAAGGATGGTCCAGAGAGCAGTACGATTTACAGTATCAAAAGCTTTAGTCAGATCAATAAACGCCATGTACAGAGGGCGGTTTTGCTCCTTGCATTTTTGTTGAAGCTGTCGTGCAGTGAAGATCATATCCACTGTTCCCCTGGAAGGGCGGAAGCCATTTTGCGTTTCAGGGAGGATGTCTTCTGATACAGATAGGGGATCTATCTATATGAAAATGTTGAGGAACGCTGGGTTAAATTGAAGACTTCTATTATTTCAGCCTGTGAACAAACTATCGGATACCAAACTAAGAGACATCAGGACTGGTTTGATGAGAACGATAGTGAGATTGAACATATTATCCATGTACTAACTAGGTCCAAATTGCAGTTTTTTGAGATTAGCCAATCTCTAGCAGCTGCTGCCATCTTCAGGATCCTTAAATTCATTGGATGGGATCTACACTTAATCATATTTAGAGCAACAGGATTAAATTATTACTGGATCTGCTTGTAAAAGTGATTAAGCCAGGCTCCAACCCATTGTGTAGTTTCACAGCCAATACATTTCAGTGTACCTGATTCTGTGTCAAACTGGCCCACATCCTACAACCTAGGCCATGTTTCTCCTAACTGCTCTGTAATACAAATGCCCATTAGCATATTCAAGCATCCTCAGAAAGAACTTCTTGGAAAGGAGAAATAAATATATGTTCTTAACTTTGCGGGATGGAGGAAAGTAGATGAAGAGGAAAAAATATATACATGCCTTTAAAAATAAGAATTCAGTGGGATGAAACAGAACAAAGCTGAGTCCTTAAAGCTACATTTGGGAAGGGAGGGAGGGAGGAAGGAAGGAAGACAGACCAATACATCTTGCTGTCCCCAAATCCAGAAATCTCAGCAATCTCCACAATCATCTGATTTCCAAATGTTCAGTTTGTAATAATATCTACTGCTGGTCAACTCAGACACCTAAAGCTCAAATTCCAATTGCACATCTATGTTATATGGTTGTGTATTCCCACACACACAGAGAAACACATACACATACATCTCAGCTCACAAAGTAAAATTCAATGTCAGCACAAAGTTGACAGCAAATGATTATAACAGCTTCAGTGCTTGAAAAAAAGAGTGTAAATAACTAGGATCCCCTGCGGGCTCTCTGTGCCTGCATTTATAACAACTGTGATGGACAGCCGGTATGGTAAGGTAGAAGGGGAGGTGGGGGGGGTGAGAGAAAAGTCCCTAAGAAGATGCGCACAGACACACAGACACACACACACCCCTCTTCTGCTTAACTGTCACCTTTCTGACTAAATAAGGGACTTTCTTAGTGAGAGAATCTTCATACAGCAAACAGCTCATTTTCAGTACAAGTGCAGTTTTACGTGGGATATAAATTGTGTAATGCCATCATCATCAATAATGTATACATAGGTGGAGTGCACATGTGTGAGTGGGTGGATGAGAGACACTGGAAAAAACAGTGAGTTTGTGGGTTATCGGGTTTTCTACTGACTGTTAAACATAACATGGGAGAGTCAGGCCGACCACAGAAACATCTAAAGCTACAACACATTTGCTATTTGAATTTCCTCCATTGTGAACGTAGATGTCTCTTGTGTTGAATATTTGATAAATTGATACCTTTTGCAGAAGTTTGCTTCAGTTCTAGAAATGTCCACCTGTCCTGGGTAGAATTTGTTGTTATACAATGAACATTTATGATAGAAGTACCACATCAGGAGACTAGACTACAGACTACTTTACAGAGTTAGGCGTTTTCAGCAGACAGACTTCTGCAAGAACACTTAGGCAATTTTCCCCACAAAATTTCTTCTGGCATTTTTTTTTTATTTTTTTTTTGAGTGGTGCGGGGAGGGGTTGAAATTCACCTGCTCTTGTTTCCAGGGCAGAACTGCTGTGCTGGAGAGTCCCCATGTGTCTGCTTTGGACATACTTCAGCATGAGTGCAGTTGGCTGCAGTTGATATCATTTTGTTTCCTCCTCCCAGGGACACAATGAGCTTTAGCTAAGATCGTATTTAGAAGAAATATCCCAGCATAAAAATGAATTTATAAACTTTAATTTTAGAAATTCTCCCTATTAAACCAGAAAGCCAGCAGAGGGAATCACAGGAGAGGATGATGCTAGGGAGAAAAAAAACTAGGATAATTTCATCCCTAGGTTTATACCCTCTGGCCATCATCCAGCCTTAATATGCCTGAGGATACCATTTCTCCCCCTCTCAAACTCCTTGTGTTTTTTTTGGTTTTGTTTTGTTTTTTTTATTTATTTATTTATTGATTGATTGTTTGATTTATATCACCGCCCATCTCCCCCCAGAAGGGGACTCTGGGCGGTTTTTACAGGAGGGCCAGCCAAAGTAATGGCAACTGTAGGTAATACTTTTTCAAAGGCATTCAAAGAGCTGCAATAGGTCAGCTGGTGATACCTGGCATCACCAAAATCAATTTGCAGATTTTGGGGGAAAGAGTGGTAGAACATGCGGATATGAAATCTAATCCAGAACTTAAACATCTTTAACAGTTGATTTTCTTCAAAACTTCAACCCTCTAAGAAGCTCTGTTATTTATCTGTGGCTTGCCACAGAAAAATAGTGGAAAAACCTGTTCTGTTTGCCCCAAAGTCTGACAGGGCAAACTTAAAAAGGCCCTGAGGGCCACAATTAATAAATGGGCCAATTGCATGTGGTTCATGATTTGCAGCTATATAGTAAACATAGTTGTCCAGATCAACCATGATGATGTCACATGCATCATGATGTCACACAAAAACCTAATTTGCATGTCACTGACATGAATCATATAATCCATGTAATTTGCACAATGATATCATGATGCATGTGACATCACTTGCCCCCCCCCCTTCTCCAACATGCCCCTATGGACATCCATGATAATAGACAGATACAATCTGGTTCACTCTATGCTAGAAATAGCTGTAATTCTTAACTTTAATTACTAAACAATGATCATAAACATTTGGCCTCTATTAAAACTTATTTTTAGTAGAATGGGTGGGTGAAAACAAATTAAGAAAGGGGACGTTGGAGCAAGCCACTGTATGTAAACAGAGAGCAAACCCCACTCCCTTTTCACACTGAAGATATTACCTAGTCTGGCAATGGAAAATCTGCAAGAAAACAACAAGACTCAGAGAGCACCAAGTTCTCCACATTGGAGAAAGTTAAAATGGTCAATAATCATCTAATAGCCTTGTTTATCTATTCATTTTACCACAGATGACTGAGGGACATGGGGCAAATACTACTGTAGGGGAAGACATGATGCTTAACAGATCATAGATCACTTAGATCTAGGCAAGCACAAATGGAGCAAGCTGCTTAAAATAAATCACATGATTGGTCTATCTCATACAGTTTAACCATGACTGTCCAAATTTGCAGTCAAAAGTCTTTCCCAGACATAATAATCTGATGATACCTTTTTATTGGAGATGATGGAAAGTATTAGTTTGTGACTCCAGCAAAGGAGATTGTTACCTTGTTGCGGTGCTGGAGCTTGAGCACCTCAATGACGCCATGAGCTAAACTGTGAAGGGACACCCAAGATGGGAAGGTCATGGCAGAGAGGTCAGACTAAAAACGATCCCTGGGGAAGGTAACAGCAACCCATCCTAGTATTCTTGCCGTGAAAACTAAATGGATCAGTACAACCAGAGATATGTCGGTATACCATTGGAAGATGGGACTCCCAGGTCGGAAGATGGTCAAAATGCTACTGGGGAGGAACAGAGGATAAGTTCAACTAGCCCCAAATGTGATGATGCAGCTAGCTCAAAGCCGAAAGGACGGCTAGAGGCCGACGGTGCTGGTGGTGAACGATGAATCCAATGTTCTAAAGATCAACACACCTGGAATGTAAAATCTATGAACCAGGGCAAATTCAATGTGGTTATTGGTGAGATGGCAAGATTAAATATAGACATTTTGGGTGTCAGTGAACTGAAATGGACCGGAATGGGCCACTTCACATCAGATGACCACCAGATCTACTACTGTGGACAAGAGGACCACAGAAAAAATGGAGTAGCCTTCATAATTAATAATAAAGTGGCTAAAGCAGTGCTTGGATACAATCCAAAAAACGATAGAATGGTCTCAATTCGAATTCAGGGGAAGCCATTTAACATCACAGTGATCCAAATATACACCCCAACCACAGATGCTGAAGAAGCAGAAGTAGATCAGTAAACAAGCAATGTGCGGAAGTGGAAGAAGACAATAGAATAGAAAGGACAAGAGACCTCTTCCAGAAAATTAGAAACATCGGAGGAAAATTCCAGGCAAAAATGGGTATGATCAAAAACAAAGATGGCAAGGACCTAACAGAAGCAGAAGAGATCAAGAAAAGGTGGCAAGAATATACGGAAGATCTGTATAGGAAGGATAATAATATCGGGGATAGCTTTGACTATCAGTGAGTTAGAGCCAGACATCCTGAAGAGTGAGGTTGAATGGGCCTTAAGAAGCATTGCTAATAACAAGGCAGCAGGAGACGACGGTATCCCAGCTGAACTGTTTAAAATCTTGCAAGATGATGCTGTCAAAGTGATGCATGCCATATGCCAGCAAATTTGGAAAACACAAGAATGGCCATCAGATTGGTAAAAATCAACTTATATCCCCATACCAAAAAAGGGAAACACTAAAGAATGTTCAAACTATCAAACAGTGGTACTTATTTCACATGCCAGTAAGGTAATGTTCAAGATCCTGCAAGGTAGTCTCCAGCAATTCATGGAGCGAGAATTGCCAGATGTACAAGCTGGGTTTAGAAAAGGCAGAGGAACTAGAGACCAAATTGCCAATATCCGCTGGATAATGGAGAAAACCAGGGAATTTCAGAAAAACATCTATTTCTGTTTTATTGACTATTCTAAAGCCTTTGACTGTGTGGATCATAACAAATTGTGGCAGGTTCTTGGTGGTATGGGGATACCAAGTCATCTTGTCTGCCTCCTGAGGAATCTGTATAATGACCAAGTAGCAACGGTAAGAACAGAGCACAGAACAACGGACTGGTTTAAGATTGGGAAAGGAGTATGGCAGGGTTGTATACTCTCACCCTACCTATTCAACCTGTACACAAAACACATCATGCGACGTGCTGGGCTTGATGAATCCAAGGCTGGAGTTAAAATCACTGGAAGAAACATTAGATAGATGCTTTTGAACTGTGGTGTTGGAGGAAAATTCTGAGAGTGCCTTGGACTGCAAGAAGATCAAACCAGTCCATACTCCAGGAAATAAAGCCAGACTGCTCACTTGAGGGAATGATATTAAAGGTAAAACTGAAGTACTTTGGCCACATAATGAGAAGACAGGATACCCTGGAGAAGATGCTGATGCTAGGGAAAGTGGAAGGCAAAAGGAAGAGGGGCCGACCAAGGGCAAGATGGATGGATGATATTCTGGAGGTGACGGACTCGACCTTGGGGGAGCTGGGGGTGGCGACGGCCGACAGGAAGCTCTGGCATGGGCCGGTCCATGAAGTCACGAAGAGTCGGAAGCGACTGAACAAATAAACAACGACAAAATTAGTATGTGAATTATCATGGGGTAAGTGTTTCCCTTTCCCCATCAAAGATACATAAGGTATGTAACTATTGATGAAATGCAGTCCAAAACTCTTAATATAAAAGTGTGCATAATTGCATCAAGATTTTGCTTTGCATAGTTTTACTGATGAGTAGAGGAACTTGTATGCAAGGGCAAACAGGATGGATGGAGATGCCAACAAGATGGAAGGCTACAAAGCTGTGACAAATGACAGTTATGCCACTTTTGGAATGAATGAGATATTCTCACTGTCAGATTAAAGAAGGAGCAGAATGCAAGGCAAGTCATATCCATGAAACAAGGATGGAATTGAATACAGAAAGCTTCTTAATTATTAATATATAGGTTCATATACAGAAGCAAGTACAAGCATATGATATAAGCAAGGGGGGTCTGACAGTGGTAAACTCATGCTTAAGGCTTCAATCTATGGCCTTGGGAAGGACATCACATAGGTTATCTACTGTAATGGAATTACAAAAGAGGTTCCAAGTGAAGAAAGTTCTTGCATAGGACACTTAGGAGGTCAGAAGTTGTACCTTTGACATGGAAAGTCTGAAGGCAGAGGGGCCAAAACAGGTTTCTAGAGAAAGTTAGCAATTTGGGTGATGCTTCAGGGAATCTAAAGCATTTCTGTTTCCTCATCATCCTTCTGCATTGAAGAAAAAAATAGTGCACCTGTCTCAGAGCTGGTATTCCTTATTAGTCTCCCTTTTGGAGTAAGGGGAACTGAATGTCCCCAAAGGAAGGGGGAATCTCAAAAAAATTTACAAAAAGAAAAATGATCACATCCTCGTTCTGGTTTGCTGGCATGATCCTGCCAGTTGATAGGAACTGGTAACTTGGCCACGGCCACACCAGATTTTCCCTACTCTTTATTCTTGGATTGCACTGCTAGTTGTTGATTCATAATTTTTTCTTGTTATTTTAGTACCAGGGAGCTAGATATAAACAGGAAGCATTACCTTTAAAAATTAATTGTAATTCTAATTAACTATTCAATTATATGCCTTTTTATGCCCCTCCCTCTTATTATATTTCACTTGAGTTTTCTATCTGCAAATAAAAATGTCACATTACTGGCATCTTGCGGGGGGGGGGGGGAAGGGGACTCTAAGACATTGTGTTAATTTCCCTATACTGAGCAATTGATATGTAATGCAGGTAGTCTGTTCAGTCCAGTAATATTTGCTGCAGTATATCAAAAATGCACTATTTCGTTTTTAAATCACCTTTCTAAGTCGCTCTAAGAGATTAAAGCACTTATCCTTTCACCAATGTTTATGGCAGCATCAAAAGCTTGTTTCCATTTATTTTTTAAATGAAATATCTACAGCCATTTACACTGTTGGGGCCAATCCATGGGCCCTTGGGTGCAAAAACATTAGCACCTTTCCTGTTTTGCTCATTGGTCACCTGATCAGACCACTGACTCCCATGCCATAGATTGCAGTCTTAAGCATCAAGTTACCTGTGCTGGACAGTGAGCTGATTCAGAATACCTCAGCTATATCATGACAATGACAAAGGGTCATTGGGAGAGAGGAAACTTCCTCCTTCCTCCCAATGGCTTTTCAATATTGCTGGGGAACATGGGGGTATTGCTTCCTCTTGCTTCCTCACAGCAATATTGCCCCAAATCACTGGACACCAGCAGCCTGCATATCAGGTCCCTGGGAGAGAGGAAAACCTCCTTCTTGTTTTCAACAAAAGGAGGTACTTGTGAATGGTTGTATGCACTTGGGCAGTCTCGGGCCCCTGACCTGCCAATCATCCTGGTCACAGGTTGCTTATCTACGGTTTACTTGTATCTTGCTCTCCCTCTCAAATCATTACACTTGCCTTCATCATCCGGCCAAATCTGATTGGTTACCAAGGATCGTAACATAATACTGTTGATTGTTGGGTCCACATGGTCTGGAATTACTTATGGAAAAGGAGGAAGGGTATATTTATTTCAAAGACACGTTTGCATTATTTGCAATCAAGCATGGAGACTCAGCTGAGAAAAAGGTTTCAGAGAAGAAGTTCTATTTTGAGAACGGATTTGAAGGGAATCAGAGAAAAGGTATCATCCACTTCATGTAAACTCTACTTGGTTTAATCTTACAGTCACCACCAGCATGAGGTACAAAGGAATGATTTTGGTTACCACTAAGATTTAATTTTAAAAAAAAGGGGTTTTCTTGCTTAGATTTTTTTTTTGTCCTTTAGACCTAAATTTTGTATTGCAGCTCTCAACTTCCAATATGAATCAAAATGCTTTTTAACTGCATATTTTTAGACAAAATAGATTTAGAAATGTGCATTTTCAACTTGCACTTTAGGAGGAAATGAAGCCTGCGAAATGTTACAAAAATGGGTGGAAAGAGAATACACACACATACACACACACACACAGAGAGTTATAAATAGTGTGTCTGCAACTTCTTGTTTTAAGATGGAATGTGATGAAATTTGCAGGGTTGTAGTCCCAGTGATGGAGAACACATGTTCTAAATTTCAGACAGATAGAGAGTTTTCTGTGCAAAGGAAAGCTACATTGATAAGGAATGATAAATGTGGTGGAGCTGGTGGGCTGAGGCAGAAGCATAATTTATGAATTCTCTGTTCTTCTCTGTAAAATAAACCAGTTGCTTTGCCAGGTCAGCTAACTAATGCAGCTCAATAGACTCTCAAACAACTGTTTAAGCCAGGAGTCTGGCCAATAATGAGGAAGCCCCTCTAAGAGGAAAGAATAAATGATCTTTTACCAGCTCCATGATCTCTCCATTCCCCAGGTGCCATGCTGGGGCCAACCAATGATATCTGAATATGAAGATCACTGCAATTGGAGGATTGACCTGTCAGTCATTGGAATCCTACCTCGTCTTCCAATAAACAGTTTATGTAAACAACTTTTCTTTTAGTTTTTTTCTAGCTGCTGCACCATTACCCTTTGCTGGATGCTGAAGCTGCTGATAAAAAGATCAGGGCTGGAGAATGTGGAGTTCTCCATTTGCTGCTCCATCTCAAGGTAATGAAAATCTCTTCCAAATTACATCCCTGTACCTCAGTGCATATCACTAGTATGTTTGTGGACATTGGTGCATATTTACTATTTGTTCTTTAATGCTCTTTTTTCATGCTTTAATAAATGTTAAAGATTACAAAATTATGATACAAAAATAATAAACCGGTTATAACTAGTTTAAGTCTTATTCTCTTCATGTGTGTCTCCATTTCACTTAAACCAGCTTAGGAAATTAACATATTATGTAATTAATGGTCAAACCAGGGAGTTGTATACATGACATAAAATCAATGCAAACAGCAACCTTGTGCACTATGACACCTCTGATCCTTTCTCCATAAGCAGGGCTTGTTATCAGTACTAAAGGATGCTGAAATTGTGATTTTACTAATGTAAAAGTCAAAAGTGTTGATACATTTTCCTCATAAAAATAACCCAGCATAACCTGGCAAATTCAAATATTAAATTTAAGCTAGGAGTTCAAACTGTCCTCTTATTATCAACAGAGTGATGTCACATTTTTATTACCTCTCTTGGGTATATATAATTGTATCAATATTTTAATGCTTGATACATATTGCCCACAATAAATTGTGCGCATAAATAAAACCTAACAAAAAACAAAGAAAGTCCAATATTCAATTGCCAATGCAGTAATAATGTTCTCTATTTTTATTACATTATGCATTATTTAATTACAATGATCAGAATCCCTTCTGAAAGTAAAACATAATTTTAAAAAATTAAGTATGGTGGATCTATATATCTGATTTACACTTTCGGTGTTAGTTTTGCATTAAGAATATACAACGCATCCATTCAAAATGGTGATATTACATGAGTTTGTTCTTTTTCTAATTAGTGCATTCCCCTTTAAGTTCCCTGGCTACAGGAGATAATATTTCAGGGTTTTAATGAGCTTTTTAAGTATAATTGATGTAACAATCATCAAATTACACATTTCTACCTGTGGAATAATGAAAGAAACAATTTAATGAGAAATGCAATCATTATTAGTAAATGAGCTTCTAAGCCACCATTGATAACATTAAAAAGCATAATGGGAAAAAAAACTGGTTCATACATCAGCATCCTTAGAATTATTACATCTCAGGCTTTTTATTTCAATTTTTATTTTGTTTAGGGCTACACTGAATATTTCTTAGTTTCAGTTTTCAGATTGTAATTATGTCATTGATTTAAAGTTAGTTTCTCCAAAATGCTTTTTTAAAACCTATTTCTGGACACTTTCACACCATCACAATTTTTACTCTCCAAGTCCTCAGAAGCAGTTTAAAAGTGATACAGAGGAATTTTGACTGACACCTTTGAACTTTGGTGTTGCAGAAGACTCCTGAGAATACCATGGACAGCCAAGAAAACAAACCAATGGATCATCAAACAAATCAACCCACAGTTCTCACTTGTGGAACAAATGACCAAGCTCAAATTTTCCTACTTCAGACACATTATGTGAAGACCCAGCTCTCTGGAAAAGGTTCTAATACTGGGAAAGGTAGAAGGAAAGAGAAGAAGAGGATGTTCAAAAGCAAGGTGGATGGATTCAGTTACAGTGGTGACTGGGAGATCTGAAAGACCAGGTTAGGGATAGATCATCATGGAGAAAATCTATCTATGTGGTTGCTAGGAATTGAAAATGACTTGATGGCACTCAATCAATCAATTTACAACAATGGTGATATAATAAGCATGTTTTAACATCTCAATATGAACTGGATGCTTTGGCTGCATCTTAGAAACCTGACGTGTTATTATATATTATGGAGCTGATCTTTGAAATTAAGCCCACATCCTTTTTGCATCAAAAATTAAAGAACATTTTTAAAGCTGACATTAAGGACATCTATGGCTCATGGAATAAATAACTGCAACACCTCATAAAGGAACATCAATGGTTGCAGGTCTTTAAAAATGCTAAATTTGTTTCTGTGCATTTAAAATTAAAATTAAAATTATTTTTTAATTATTTTCAATTTTCAATTTTTAATTATTTTAATTATTTTAATTTTTAATTAATTAAAATTCAAATTGATACATCAAAACTTCTCATTGTAAGTTTACTGGACACTCTATGTATTAAAAAGGATGGTTGTCAGATTTTCTCTATTAGTGATGTAAACAATTTGAGGAGTTATTAACTCATATGATTTGGTCCTGTGAATTGTTAACATCTTTTTGGAATACTATTTTAATGCACACGAGAAGATTTATGGGGAATATTTATTTATTTATTTATTTATTTATTTATTTATTTTTTAAAAAAGCTTAATCCTATGTTAAATTATGTCCTGAAAGTTTGGAATCTGATTATTTTTGAGGAGTTAGGGTTGTATCAGGCCTGGGGTGTTGCCAAGAGAATTATTTTGAGGAATTGGAAAAGTAGTAATATCCTGACATTAAGGACTACAGTAGATTCCAGATGTGTGACTTATTCATTTTGGAAAATACCATTTTATCTACTGATCCAAAAAAAGAGAAAAAAACTCAATATGCTTTTCTGTGGCATAGGTTTTATGATGTTTGTAATGTTTTTTTGTTGTTGTTGTTTATTCGTTCAGTCGTTTCCGACTCTTCGTGACTTCATGGACCAGTCCACGCCAGAGCCCTCTGTCGGCCGTCACCATCCCCAGCTCTCCAATGGTTGAGTCCGTCACCTCCAGAATACCATCCATCCATCTTGCCCTTGGTCGGCCCCTCTTCCTTTTGCCTTCCACTTTCCCTAGCATCAGCTTCTTCTCCAGGGTATCCTGTCTTCTCATTATGTGGCCAAAGTACTTCAGTTTTGCCTTTAATATCATTCCCTCAAGTGAGCAGTCTGGCTTGATTTCCTGGAGTATGGACTGGTTTGATCTTCTTGCAGTCCAAGGCACTCTCAGAATTTTCCTCCAACACCACAGTTCAAAAGCATCTATCCTCCTTCGCTCAGCCTTCCTTATGGTCCAGCTCTCACAGCCATAGGTTACTACAGAGAATACCATTGCTTTAACTATGCGGACCTTTGTTGTCAGTGTGATGTCTCTGCTCTTAACTATTTTATCAAGATTTGCCATTGCTCTCCTCCCAAGAAGTAGACGTCTTCTGATTTCCTGGCTGCAGTCAGCGTCTGCAGTAATCTTTGCGCCTAGAAATACAAAGTCTGTCACTGCCTCCACTTTTTCTCCCTCTATTTGCCAGTCATCAATCAAGCAGGTTGCCATAATCTTGGTTTTTTTGAGGTTTAACTGCAACCCAGCTTTTGCACTTTCTTCTTTCACCTTCGTCATAAGGCTCCTCAACTCCTCCTCGCTTTCAGCCATCAAAGTGGTATCATCTGCATATCTGAGATTGTTAATGTTTCTTCCAGCGATTTTAACTCCAGCCTTGGATTCCTCAAGCCCAGCATGTCGCATGATGTGTTCTGCGTACAGGTTGAATAGGTAGGGTGAGAGTATACAAGCCTGCCGTACTCCTTTCCCAATCTTAAACCAGTCCGTTGTTCCATGCTCTGTTCTTACCGTTGCTACTTGGTCGTTATACTTGCCACAATTTGTTATGATCCACACAGTCAAAGGCTTTAGAATAGTCAATAAAACAGAAATAGATGTTTTTCTGAAATTCCCTGGCTTTCTCCATTATCCAGCGGATATTGGCAATTTGGTCTCTAGTTCCTCTGCCTTTTCTAAACCCAGCTTGTACATCTGGCAATTCTCGCTCCATGAATTGCTGGAGTCTACCTTGCAAGATCTTGAGCATTACCTTACTGGCATGTGAAATAAGTGCCACTGTTCAATAGTTTGAACATTCTTTAGTGCTTCCCTTTTTTGGTATGGGGATATAAGTTGATTTTTTCCAATCTGATGGCCATTCTTGTGTTTTCCAAATTTGCTGGCATATGGCATGCATCACCTTGACAGCATCATCTTGCAAGATTTTAAACAGTTCAGCTGGGATACCGTCGTCTCCTGCTGCCTTGTTATTAGCAATGCTTCTTAAGGCCCATTCAACCTCACTCTTCAGGATGTTTGGCTCTAACTCACTGACCACACCGTCAAAGCTATCTCCAATATTATTATCCTTCCTATACAGATCTTCCGTATATTCTTGCCACCTTTTCTTGATCTCTTCTGCTCCTGTTAAGTCCTTACCATTTTTGTTTTTGATCATACCCATTTTTGCCTGGAATTTACCTCCGATGTTTCTAATTTTCTGGAAGAGGTCTCTTGTCCTTCCTATTCTATTGTCTTCTTCCACTTCCGCACATTGCTTGTTTAAAAATAATTCCTTATCTCTTCTGGCTAACCTCTGGAATTTTGCATTTAATTGGGCATATCTCCCCCTATCACTGTTGCCTTTTGCTTTCCTTCTTTCTGGGGCTACTTCCAGTGTTTCAGCAGACAGCCATCTTGCCTTCTTGGTTTTCTTTTTCTTTGGGACATTTTTTGTTGCTGCCTCCTGAACAATGTTGCGAACTTCTGTCCATAGTTCTTCTGGGACCCTATCTACTAAATCTAGTCCCTTAAATCTATTCTTCACCTCCACTGCATATTCCTTAGGAATATTAGTGAGCTCATATCTAACTGATCTGTGGGTCTTCCCTATTCTCTTTAGTCTGATTCTAAATTTTGCAATAAGAAGTTCGTGATCTGAACTACAGTCAGCTCCAGGTCTTGTTTTTATCAACTGTATAGATGTCCACCACCTTTGGCTGCAAAGGATGTAGTCAATCTGATTTCGGTGTCGACCATCTGGTGAAGTCCATGTATAAAGTCGTCTTTTAGGTTGTTGGAAGAGAGTGTTTGTTATGCACAGTGAGTTGTCTTGGCAAAACTCTATCAGCCTATGTCCTGCTTCATTTTGTTCTCCCAGACCATGCTTGCCTGTAATTCCAGGTGTCGTCTGACTACCCACCTTAGCATTCCAGTCTCCTGTAATGAAAATAACATCTCTTTTTGGTGTATTATCTAGTAGGTGCTGCAGATCCTCATAGAACTGATCTACTTCTGCTTCTTCAGCATCTGTGGTTGGGGCGTATATTTGGATCACTGTCATGTTAAATGGCTTACCCTGAATTCGAACTGAGATCATTCTATCGTTTTTTGGATTGTATCCAAGCACTGCTTTAGCCACTTTATTATTAATTATGAAGGCTACTCCATTTCTTCTGTGGTCCTCTTGTCCACAGTAGTAGATCTGGTGGTCATCTGATGTGAAGTGGCCCATCCCAGTCCATTTCAGTTCACTGACACCTAAAATGTCTATATTTAATCTTGACATCTCACCAATAACCACATCCAATTTGCCCCGGCTCATAGATCTTACATTCCAGGTTCCTATGCTGTGTTGATCTTTAGAACATCGGATTCGTCGTTCACCACCAGCACCGTCGGCCGCTAGCCGTCCTTTCGGCTTTGAGCTAGCTGCGTCATCACATCTGGGGCTAGTTGAACGTATCCTCTGTTCCTCCCCAGTAGCATTTTGACCATCTTCCGACCTGGGAGTCCCATCTTCCGATGGTATACCGACATATCTTTGGTTGTACTGATCCATTTAGTTTTCATGGCAAGAATACTGGGGTGGGTTGCCATTACCTTTCCCAGGGATCGTATTTAGTCTGACCTCTCTGCCACGACCTTCCCGTCTTGGGTGTCCCTTCACGGTTTAGCTCATGGTTTCATTGAGGTGCTCAAGCTCCAGCACCACGACAAGGTAACGATCTCCTTTGCTGGAGGTTTGTAATGTTAGAGAATCTTTATTTATTTTTATTTTCCCCCCTAAGGTAGATTTAGAAATCTGTTCGACATTTGATTAATATGTGATACATACAGTTTCCCATTTTTCTGTTGTTTTTGTTTTTGCTTTGTTGTTAAGTTGGGTGGCTGTATTTTTTGTAGTTTTCCATACATTTCTTTTCCTGTTTTTTAGCATTTTTTCTATTTCTTTCTATGAAACCTATTAAGGTGAATAAAGACATTTAAAAAAAAAATAAAGGCAATCCATTATTTTCTTCACTTCTGCTGAAATGAACTGCTGAAAACAAAGAGCAAAAATCACACTCCACTCCACTCCACTCTGCACTGCATATTATGCAGCAATCCCAAATCTATTGGGAAGGGAAGGGAAGGGAAGGGAAGGGAAGGGAAGGGAAGGGAAGGGAAGGGAAGGGAAGGGAAGGGAAGGGAAGGGAAGGGGAACTGAACCGCCCAGAGTCCCCTTTGGGGGAGATGGTGCGGTGATAGAAGTTGAAATATAAATAAATAAATAAATAAACAAACAAACAAACAAACAAACTTGTGAAATTTCACCCTTGCTCTTTTTGTTTTTTTGTTTTTGGTGTTAGAGAGGGAGAACTGCAAAGCCTTCAAGTTAGCATTTCCTTTACAAGAGTCCCCTTGTGGGGGGAGATGGGCGGTGATATAAATTGAACAATAAATCTAAAGCCCAGGGACATAGGAGAGGTGAGGCAATTGTTCCCTCTAGTGGGAAACAGAGCCACAGCACCTTAAAGTGCAGTGACAATAACTAACAGTTTCAACTATAGCACAACTGAGCCAGAAAGCTTACCCTTCTTGTTGACATGTTGTCAATATCCGGTGGAGGAATTACTTACTGCGTTTTTTTCATGGTGGGAAGGAATAGTGGTATGTTTGGTCTCCATTTTTACTGTTCAAATGAGGTGATATGCATTGCTAAGATGTACCCATGGAGATGAAGAAGTAATGGTGATTTGCTTCAATATGGTACAGTATTTCATGTTGCTTTGCAGCCTCTTTCAGTACTTGCAATAGCTGAAAGAGGCTTCTGTGCTTTGCTGTACATGGGCAAAAGCCTCTTCCAGCAATTCTAGTAACTCACTAGAAGCCACTTCCAGTTATTGCAAGTGGCAAAGGAGACAGGTGAAGCAACTGAAGTGCAGGGAGCACCTTCCTTGGCAAAGCAGGTTCAAGGGGGTGCTTTTGCAAGCTTTCATTGAAGCAAAGGAGCCCCTTGAAGATCTATACAGCTGTAACAGTTACCACTTCATAAAAATATATGTAATCTAGTAATCCTGCCAGACAAATGTTCACCAGAACAGCTATCCACTGAGTTATTTTGGAGAATCCTACCAACATTTTCCAAAAAGCAAGAGGATCAAATGCTCAGTTGGAGACTATTTCATACTGTGTTCTTGATCTCAGCTGCATCCTGCTCTTCCACTCCTGCTCTTCCACTCACTTTGAAGCATTCAAAGTGGCTAGCAGATTAAAATAAATAATATTAAATAGTCACAAACCATCTAACAAGTATAGCTAAAATAATTTTTAATCCCGCTCTAATGAGATCTTGAATACTTTTTAAAAATTGAGAGAATGAGTTCTAAGTGCAAAGCCAAGGGATATGCTTCATAGCTAGAGAGCGATTAGACAGAACTTCTCCCATTTACCCAAAAAACGGGCCTTTGAAAGTAAGTGCATCTTTGAGGCTGGATGGGTCTGGATGGGGAAGAAACAGCTTCCACTCAACCTGAACAAGACTGAATGGCTATGGGTTTTAGGACCTTCCAGATCTGATCATTTTCCATCATTAACTCTGAATGGGCTTATACTCTCCCAATAAGAGTCGGTGAGCAATCTGGGGGTTCTCCTAAACTCACAACTCCTGCTCAAGGAGCAGGTGGCAGCCTGAACAGCCTTTACACAAATGCATCATGTGTGCCCATTGTGCCTGTTCCAAAAGCAGGAAGCACTGCTTACAGTCACTCATGCCTTAGTCAACTCCCTATTAACTATTGCAATGGTCTACATGGGGCTATCCTTGAAGAGCATTCAGATGTTTCATCTGGTCCAAAATGGTCCAGAATGCAGTGGCACATGCAGTTTTAGGCACACCACAGGATGCTCATGTAACACCACTGCTATGGGTAGGGTTATGGATGCAATTCAAAGTACTGGTTGTTACTTTAAAGCCCTACATGGCATGGGACTAGGTTGGTTGTGGGACCACCTATTCCTGGTGCTTCCCACCCTTCCCACCAGACTTGGGTGAATGGGCAAACTCAGCCTGGGTCCTTCTCAGCTTCTCAGCACAATTCCACTTCAGCTCAATAGAAAAAATTCAGCTTTCTTCAGAAAAAAGCAATATTTAATTCACTTCAGCCATCTCCAACTGCAAGAAAAAAATGAACTTCCCCCGACTCTCTTGACTGGGCAGTAAATGCTTCCTTTTATCTTGCTGATGCCATCAACATCAGCAGATGGGGCTGTTTATAGGTGGTAGGCAAGGAAGAGTTACAGGGCATTCTTTTCTCCATACTGTGCAGATCAGTCCTTCCACACAAACACCATGAGGCAATCAAGCAGGGAGCAGTATTGTTTCCTGATATTGCTAGATAGAAACAGCAATACTAGATATGCCATATCACTGACTTACTAGATATGGTTGTGCAAATGCATTCCTTTGCCACCACTGCCACCTGGAGATCCTGAAACAGCAGGAGGTAACAAGGAAATACAACTCTAGTACGTGGGTCTAGTTTCCAATTGACCCAGAACATCTGTTTCCTTTTTGGGTTTAATTTCAGCTTGTTCACTCTCATTCCACCCACTATCTACCTTAGAGAATGATCAAGAGAATCAACCAGTTGGTTGCTCCTTTGGAGCAAGGAGCAATAAAGCTGAATGCTATAAATGTATTTTTGGCATCTCACTTTTCAAAGTTTTGGATGATCTCTCAAGACATTATAGCCTAGATACCAAGCAGCATGAATTATCCCCTCCCCTCCCCAAACCCTTCTGTGACAGCAAATATCAACATCCTGAATTGAAATAATAGACCCTTGGCACTATTTTTAGATGAGATCTGATAGGAAGGACTGAAACCATTGCAAAACAATGCTCCCTGGAAACTCAAGTCAGTCCAAGAGAATATAATAGTTAATGATGATGAAAGCTGGCAAGAGGTCCAAGAGAATGAGGACAGTGCCACTCTCCTTATCCAGTTCCTAGCATGTCTTTTACCAAGATGGCCAAAGCAGTCTGTTTCTTGGCCCAAAGCCTGGTTGAAATGGTTCCCAATAATAAGTACCTTTCATTTGTATTTGGAGCTGTGAAGCTGCATTTTTAAAATCACCTTAGCCAAAAATAATACATTTGAGACTGGCTAGTAATTTTCTAATGTTTCTGGATCAAAGGAAGATTTTTTTAATAAGAATTGAGCAAAAGCTTCCTTTAAGCAGGAAAAAAATGTTACTCTCATAAGAAGACACTGAACACTTTGAATCATGGGGTAGTCACAATGAGCAACAGTTGAATTAACAGGTGATAGTCCTTTACCTTCAGTCTATAATTACACACTTCTAGATGACCCATTCTGCAGTGTACTCTGCACCACTTCACATACTCATTTGTCTCTGGCCCAGCATTGAGAGACATGGTCTCACCAGTTTTACTAGGTGGCTTCCAGAGATTTGCCTTATTAATTTTGGAAGTAAGTAATTCCAAGGTGCCCTGTACTTGGGGAGGCTGATATGCAGTGACATCTCTATCCCACTCAAGTTCATGGTGGAACTGGTACTACTGCAGGGGCAGAGCATATCTACAAAGGACTGTTAGTTCATTATTATTACTATTGGCGATCACTTGTAGCCGAGTAAGATTGTCTTCCAAAGGTAGAATTTTAACAGTGGATCCGTAAGTGGCTATAAAGGCCAATTCTGGATCCGCACAACCTCCCACAGTGAGGGCATAGGTTTCCGGGTGGGAGACGGTCATGATGAGGGTTTGCCTGATGTGCCTTCCTTTTAGCTCTTTTCTCCCTTTCGCCCTGTACTCGTGCTTCTTCAAAGTCCATAGCGCCATTAATAAAGGATGACCTCCAATTGAAACGCTCATGAGTTAGGGCTTATTATTAAAATTGTTGTATTATCAAGTACAATGGCAGACAATTTATATGTTTTTAGTTTGATCTTTATTATAGTAGACAGAAATGTATAGAATAGTAAAGGTAAAGGTTCCCCCCGCACATTTGTGCAGTCGTGTCTGACTCTAGGGGCTGGTGCTCATCTCCGTTTGTTGGAATAGAATAGTATATTAGTTTGTTAGTGAATAGAATAGAATAGAATAGAATAGAATAGAATAGAATAGAATAGAATGAAGGAAATAATTAAATAAATGTTATCTTGGGGGGGAGTTGATTAGGAGGTTTATATAATTTTTTCTTTTTTTTCTTTTAATATAAGGGGAGGGAGTAACTGTATTTATTGATTTTTACAATGTGCCAATGGAATGATCTATAGAAACAATGTGATTTTGGTTTAATATAGAGTAAGGGATTGATTGTGGAAATTTGTTGTATATCCTTGCTGTTAAAAGTCGGAAGTCACCTCTTGTAACTTTGGAAAAAAATTCTCTTGTGTTTCCACACTTTTTTAGTTTTTTCTCTTTTTTTTCTTTCTTCTTTTTTGTTTTTCTGTAGCTTTTATCTTTGCTTGAAGCTTAATAAAATTCTTATATATATAAAAAAGGAAGTATGGAACACCTGAACATTACTTATCGAAGTGTCATTTCTTGAGATATAGTGTTTATATGGTCCGTGAAGGCCTGTACTTCCTGGGCCTTGATTTTGACCCAGGTGTCAT
This sequence comes from Charina bottae, assembly GCA_023362775.1. NCBI lineage: Eukaryota > Metazoa > Chordata > Lepidosauria > Squamata > Charinaidae > Charina > Charina bottae. The sequence continues at coordinate 83,521,827 of JALMGJ010000001.1, read as the reverse complement.
CCACATACCTAAACCAGTGGGTGGGCACCGTTCCCTGGAATGTGTTGAGTGCTCTCTTCTCCACTTCTTCCATGTATAAATTGGCCACAATGGGTGACACAGGAGAACCCATGGCACAGCCGTGTTTTTGTCTGTAAAAGTCACCTCTGTATGTGAAAGGATGACACCTGGGTCAAAATCAAGGCCCAGGAAGTACAGGCCTTCACGGACCATATAAACACCATAGATGCCAACATTAGCTTCACCAGAGAAGACACCAAGGACAACAGACTGGCATTCCTAGACTGTGAAGTCCTCATTGGGACCGGTGGCAAGCTAGAAATAGGGATCTACAGGAAACCCACACACACAGATCAATACCTGATGTTTGACTCCCACCATCCACTGCAGCACAAACTAGGAGTCATCAGGACATTGTCACACAGAGCAGAAACCATCCCCACCTCCATGGATTCCAAAAAGAATGAACAGCAGCATCTGAGAACAGCTCTGCAGGCCTGTGGATATCCAAATTGGGCCTTCACTAAATCTAAGTCTACCAGACCTAAAACAGCGACAGATAGGGCTGAGACTCAGAGTAAACGGAAGAACCTGGTCATTCCTTACATGGCTGGCGTGTCTGAAAAGATAAAACGGATATTTGGCAAACACCACATACCTGTATATTTCAAACCCACCAACACACTGAGACAGAGGCTTGTACACCCCAAAGATCAAACTCCAAAACACAAGGAAAGCAATGTAGTGTATGCAATCCAGTGCAGTGAGGAGTGCTCTGAACTCTACATTGGAGAAACCAAACAACCGTTGTACAGGAGGATGGCCCAACACAGGAGAAGTAACACCACAGGACCAGAGTCAGCAGTTTATCTTCATCTAAAGGAAAAAGGACACTCATTTGAGGACATTAATGTTCACATTTTAGACAGAGAAGATAGGTGGTTTGAGAGAGGGGTCAAGGAATCCATTCATGCCAACTTGGAAAATCCTTCCTTGAATAGAGGTGGGGGCCTCAGGCATAACCTTTCCCCTATCTTCCTTCCTGCTTTGTCTTCTGTGCCTAGGAAGATTAAGACCATTTCGCAAGCTCAACAGCAGCAGGGTAATCTTAACGATCCTCCTTTAGATGATAAAGGGACTTAGAAACAAACATCTCAAAAATAACCATGACCTAGCCCCAGGTGCAAGGTCACACAGCCAGCCTAGAAACATATTTAAGGATTCCCTTACTAACTTTACTCAGACTGAAGAAGCTCCTTGGATAAGGAGTGAAACGTTTCCACTAAGAAAATAGAAATCCAGTTGACATGATTCAAGCTACAGGCCATCTCACTTTTGTTAGAATGCCAATGTCTAGCTCAGAGATTGGTTAATTATGGCAATATTTTTCCAGCACAGTCTACCCATGACATGCAGAAAAGTGAGTAATACAATCAGGGAAGGAGCCAAGAATTGGGAGTCCAGTTCTATCAGGAGTGTCTACTGCCATGTGTTTTCAGAGTGAGAGATGGACTGTTAATTCTCCTCTGGTTAATTCTAGTTTGGCATCCCTTTGATATATCTTTAATAATTTCTACTCTAATTATAATGAGAATAATATTTCATTCTACTTTTGCAATAAAAATATTTCCTTATTTCTCATTATACCAATAGAACTCAATCTCTCACAGTTCCCACTGCATTCTTACTCTTATACACAGCACACTGTTCTCTCCCTTAGCATTTAATCTCTTCATAGTCTGCCAATGTCAAGAGGTTCAGATTAAGCTTGTTAAAGATCTGCTTCACTCTTACTCACTGATGATTATTTATTTAGCAGTTTTATGTAACCCTGTCATTGATAAGCACTCTATTAATTTGCTGAGGGACAAATCAACTCTAGTTATTTTTCTACCAGCTATTAGATTCAGTGGTAGCTGTTTGCAACAAACGGCTTGCCAGTTAATTATAAATTATGGGTCCTCTTTACCTATATTAATTAATATCTCCTCAGCTTTGTAATACTAGACAAATAAATTGAAGGCAAGATTTATTAGGTGGTATATGCTTTGTGTCTCTTGATTAGTACTCTTTACTTTTGGAACATTTATACTTGTTTAGATGGATTTGATGGCAGCATGCTTCCTTCAAGAGCTGGTTCCTGGGCTGCATATTAATTTTAGGGTGGTAGAAACAAGAGGCAAGTACTGGTAGACATGTCTCACAGATTAATTGAATTGCTACTCTGTAAAAAAGCATTCTGTTCTCCTGGACAATGCTTGAAGGGTATCTTCAGGGGGCAAAAATGAAGACTAACCCCACTTTGCCCAAAGGACCGCTTCTGTTTTGTGTCGTTTGTACCAATATTTCTTCCCACACAAAAAAATGTGGCTACCAAATGTTGCAGCCTTTCTGCCTTAAAACTGACTGGCCTATTCCTCGCCACAGAATCTTGGGGAAACATTCTCTGGTGAACAGTTCACATGGAATGTGGCAGGCCCATTGATGGCACTTCAGAACATCTGTGTTTTCATTTGCCAATCCCACCAAAGTGAACTGGCAAAGTGTGAAACTGGCATGCCATTGTTTTCACTGCTGCTGGCCTCCTCCTGGAACATCCAGCAATCACCCTCCCCACCCTCCACATTTTTTCTTCCTTCTTTTTTTGCTGTCTTGAAACGGAATAGAAAAATTGAACCCAGGAGCCAGAGAGGGGTTCTCATGAATGGGAAAACAGGCTGCCGCAAGCTGTACTGTTTCCTAAAAACAGACCAGCTTTGCTCTGGTCTCAAAAGAACTGGCACAGAGCCAGAATGAGCCAGCATGGCTCTCAGAATGAGCCAATTACTTCTGATGAGACAGGTCTGAAGCCAGCTTTGAACTGGAGCAAATTCCCCATTTGGGGGTGTTCTGCACTTCACTGTTAACTCTCATAAACTGAACAGACTCTAGAAAACTCCCAATAGCTGTGCACAAGAAGCGAACCTACTCAGCTTTCCTGATCATCACATTCCTATATTCCGGAACAAAACACACTAATTAGATTTGTTCAACATGCTTAAGGTGTTCAGTTACAGATCTAGCAAGTCTTCAGAAAATGATTTTAGGGCATAGCCATATTCAGCAGGAAAGCCAGTTTTTGTGTTATCGTGCTCCTAGGAAAGCACATTACAGAAAACATTTCTTCCTAAGAGAATCCTTAGGAAAAATATTGAGCTTTATCCAGAAATGTTGCAAGAAAGGTCATCCAAGAAATCATTGGCTAAAAAGATTTTCACTCTTCCCACCAGTGCATTTGCAAGCTTCCAATTACCCAATATTCCATGATGGTGCAGGGTTCTTCATCACACAGAAAGGTTTTTAATGTGTTCAGCTAAATATACATACAGCCTTATCTGTTTATGATGAAAACACAACAGTTTGAAGCTCTTTCCCATAGAGAAATATGTTTGCAGCAAAGTTTGTATGTTAAACCATATTGTAAAGACCTTCCATCTAAATAGATATACATGTATCTATCTACAGTATCTGTCTAGAAGATGAAGTCTACCATATTAATACAAACAACCAGACACCTGAGGTTTCTCTTCAAGTTTGAAGAGGAAAGGGTAGTTGGAATAGATTATTTTTCCCTATTTTCCATTTTGTTTCAGAAGGGATATAAAATTGAGGCCTTGACCATTCAAGGTCACCAAAGCGATCCCATTAACCTATGGAGAAAGTAAGACTTAAGTTGGGTTAATTAAACATGATTGCTTCCCAGAGCTCAAAGACACTTTAATGTGTCAACAGCCCAGTCCTCCTATCATCAAGCTAGCTGTTAAACCCAAAGAACCAAGGGAAAGTCCTTTAAAAAAGGGGGGGATGCAGAAAAATTCTCACATACTATTAAGTGGAAGAGGAAAGGTTCTTTCTATTCTCACTAAGGTACTTTCTAGATTTCCTCATGTAGAAATGAATGTCTAGGTGGCACTTATCTGGCTCATGCCCACTGGCATAAGACTTGTAATACAAATTGTCTTTATTTAAAGTGTCTGGGACCTTTAAATTTAAAATAAGTTATGTACTTTGCCTCTGCTGCTACATCCTCTATGCTAACCTTTCTACTTTCTCTTCATCTAGAAGGAAATCTGTAATTCTTCTAGAAATTTGCAATTCTCATTATTTTGTCAGGGATATAACTATATTGTACAGCTTCATACTGAAAGACTTTGGGAGACAGTGTAGTGGGGACAATGGCAGCTATCAGCCCATGAAGCGTGTGAATACTATTGTGAGTTTGCATCCTTCATTTAGGGAAAAAAATGTGCCAGGGGCAGATTTTTATTGCCTTGCTCCTTGTGACTCTAACTACCAGCTGGAAATTCTTCACTGAAAAATATTTGATTCAGCATTGGCAATTAGATGTAATTTATTATAAGATTTCAAGTTTGAAACATTCCCAAATCCAAACAATCAAGCTACTGTTTGCAGAACCGAAGCATCTGGATTCTGAATTAGGAATTTCACCTGAAAAAGCAAGTGCAAATGTTGCTTGGAATTTTCTCATGTGTAAATCTGAGTGTGGATTCTGGAAAATACAGGCAAATTCTGTATAGTTATGAATACTGGTTTCAACGCTAAGCTTGTTAGAAGAAATGACAGTGTCTCATACAGTATTCAAGAAAAAATTGTCTCCCACACAAAGTGTCCACTGCCCAGAGACAGTGAATGGGTGGCCCCAGAAACTTAAGTTATGAATGAGTAAATGAATGAATGATCATGTGTGAACAGATGTGATTGTGAAAGTACTTCTAGGCCATGGGAGGGCATTGATGGCTCTGTTGGGTGATGGTGGCTTTTGGGGTTCCAGGCTTGAAGTAATCCAAACACAACGTGTTTTAAGGCTAACAATATCTTTATTGATAGCATAAGGCAATAATGGATGTATGGTGCATTATTGCAAAAAGGAAAAAACAAAGCATAAGCAGAGTTCCATCACCAGAAGTGAAGAAAGAAGAAAACATCATGGTCTGTGCAAAGACCAGGCATAGTTACAGTTCAGATACAAAAGTACATGTAGAGAGCAGTCTACATAGAGAAAGCATAGGAAGAACATAAGTGAGATGAATACCCATGGTTCATAGCTGAAATATACCCATGGTACACAATTCTGATTGGTTAATATTGGCTAGGCAACTTTTCAGCTTAACATTGTTGTACTTACTATAAACTGTCATGGGGTGGCGGTGTTGCATATTGGCTTTCCCTCGAGATTCTATTCTCATGGGAAAGAACTGATAACGTTTTATTGTTTTGACTAGATAGAGGAGCACATCTGGTGTTTACTCTTACAGCAGAGAAGCTTGGAAATTTCCACTTTCAGGCCAGATTCACAGTGTAGAAATTCCATGCGTTTGCTTCTGCATAGAATAACTTTACCAAATAACTTTAACACCCCTTCCGCATGGATTTTCGAAACACTGTGGGGGGAAAACTCTCATTTCACAGGCACACAGAGACACAAATGATTTTATTTCAAACACATTTGTTCTAGTCCCAACTTGGTAACCATGGAAATATGCTTATCAAGAGGTAATGCTTTCGTGAAGATGTCTGCAACGTTTAGTTCAGAAGGACAATATTCTAATTGGATAAATCCTTCCTGAATTGCATGTCTTACATTTTTGAATTTCACATCGACATATTTGGTACGGCCTCGGACATTTTCAGAGATAGCAAGTGAAATACAGGATTGGGAGTCTTCATACACTGTAATTGGTGAGGTTATATCTATGGAAAGATCTACAAACAGTTGTTTACACCAGTGTAAATCATTTATTGCCTCACTGAGGGCCGCAAATTCGGCCTCACACGTAGAAACGGCAATTGAGCTTTGTTTTCTTGCCCTCCAGGCGATGGGTGTATTTGCAAACAAACAAACAAAGCCACTCACAGACTTTCTGTCTCCCTCTTCTGCAAAAGAGCTGTCAACATAAATCACAGGCATTTCGGCTTTAGTAGCTGATACTTTAAGACAAAAATCAGCTGTGCCTTTAAGGTAACGCAGGACCCTTTTTAACCCTTGCCAATCTCGCATGGATGGTTTGGCAACCTTACGACTGAGCACTCCAACTGAGTAAGCTAAGTCAGGACGTGTCCATTGTGTTAAGTGTAGCAAGCTTCCTACAGCAGAGTGATACAATTCAAGTTGAGGACAAATTTCCTCACATGCATCACCCTTTAGGAAATCAAGAGTCATTGGTGTTTTGGTAGGTTTTGCATTTGACATTTCAAGTTGACTCAACAATTGATCAATTTTTCTTTTCTGACTCAGATAGAATTCACCACTCTGAGCTCTAGTGACTTCAACACCTAGATAGTATTTTAGCTCACCTAGGTCTTTCAATTGAAAGTACTGTCTTAATTGTGTTGCAAACTCTTGTACAAGGTGCAAAGAACCAGTTGCTAGGCAAAAATCGTCAACATACGTTAGCAACACCGTGTAATCACTTCCAGAACCTCTTACATACACACAAGGATCAGCAACTGATTTTTTAAAGTTCAACTTCATCAAAGCCTTATCTAAACATTGATGCCAACAATGTCCGGCTTGTTTTAATCCGTAAAGCGCCTTGCGCAGCCTGTACACCTTCTGAGAATTACTACAAGCATAGCCAGGAGCCTGCTTCATGTACACTGTTTCAGGGAGCTCTGCATTCAGATATGCTGTGTCAACATCAAAGTGATGGACAACGAGTCCACGCTGTGCAGCCAGAGAAAGTACCATACGTAAAGACTCTGGTCTAGCTGTGGGTGCATATGTGAGATCATAGTTCAAAAACCTCTCTTGTGAAAACCCCTGAGCAACAAGCCTGGCTTTGTACTGCACTGTATTATCAGGAAGAAGCTTCTTTCTGAAAACCCATCTGGAACCAACAGCTTTCTGGGATGGGGGCAAATCAGTGACTTCAAACACCTTTTGATTCACTAATGCCTCAAACTCCTTATCCATCGCTATGTTCCACTTCTCCTGCTCTTCAACAGGCAGAAGCAACACCTCCTGGAAAGACTGAGGTTCACAGGTAATCTGACACACTCTCACCTGCTGAATCACAAATCTGTCAGGCTTCACACCCTTTGTGGAACGTGCAGATCTACGAGGAATTACCACTGCCTCTTCCTCATCACTGTCCTCTGTCTTTTCACTACCTGATTCCCCCTTCAGGTCCTGAACCTGCTCAGGTGAAATTTCCTCCTCCTTCACCTGAGGGGACCCTCTCACCACACCAGGAGACTGGGAACCAGAAGGCAGCTGAACTGGTTGTTGTCCAGCCACAGGAGCATGGACAGTTGGCTGTACACTAGATTGCAACAATACCTCTGAACTAGCATTCAACCTATCCCAACCAGTAGGGTGCTCAAAATTAGCACTTCTGGACACTACCACACGACCATAGCCTGCAGAAAAACGGTAACCCTTAGATCTACAGGAGTAACCAACAAACCTTAAGCATTGTGCTTTTGGCTGGTTCTTCCTTCGCTGAGACTTAGGGATGTGAACATACGCAAATGTTCCAAAAACACGCAGATGCTTCAGCGAAGGGCGCTTGCCAAACAAAAGGAAGTAAGGAACTTCATTTACAGCTGAATTCCACACCCTGTTAGTTAGATACACTGCAGTCATGGTAGCCTCACCCCAAAAACGGGCTGGCACCTGGGCATCTAACATCAGGCTATTTCTAATGGTATTAACAACACCAATCTTCCTTTCAGCTATTCCATTCTCAGCAGGAACACCAACATTGGCAAGTCTATGGGAGATTCCTTTCCTACAAAGCCAATTCTGGAACTCATGACTTAGGAACTCTCCTCCACAATCTGATTGAAACTGACCTACTTGATAGCCATAGTTTCTCTCCACCATTGCAACAAACTCCTTAAAGCGAGCAAAAGCCTCTGCTTTAGATTTGAGCAAATAACAAAACGTATAGCGAGTATGGTCATCCACCAAAAGGAACATGAAACATGCCCCCCCTTCACTAGGAGCATTGGGGCCGGCTAAGTCTCCATGAACCAACTGAAAAGGCCTAGTTGACACCCTGCCACTTTTCCTAGCAAGAGGAGCAGCCTTAATTTTGGATTGTTTGCACACAGTACAATCAAGAAAGTCATCACACTTTTTGGATCCTAATTCAGGATACACCTTGGCCATTTGGGACAAACTTCCCCACCCGGGATGTCCCAGAACTCTGTGATAATAGTGAATGCATTTGTTATGTGGGGGAACATTGGAAATACAATTTCCTGACACAATCCCCTGCTTAGGAAGCATTTCATATAATTGATTCACTAACCTCCCCCTAGCACATTCAATCCCATCTTTTTCAATAGAACATCCAGTACCCTTGAACACAACAGTATATCCAGACTTCACCAGGGCTGGAACGCTAAGGAGGGAAAAGTCAAGTGTAGGAACACACAACACATTTTGTACATTTATCCCCAAACAAGGAATGTATACTTCACCCTGAAAAGACACATCAGCCATGGATCCATCAGCTAGAGCAACCTGTTGGATTTTAGGCCTGTCCTTTGTCAATAGCAACTGTTCATTGTTGACAATGATTTGGCTACACACTGAGTCCAAAAGCCAAGTCTCTGGGGAACGTCTACTCACAGCCGTGAGCAAAGCAGACACTTGAGTACGTTGTCTAGGCGGTTGTTTCCCCTTCTTTCGTACGAACCTCTTTCCACTGGCTCCACCGGCTGGGCAAGGTGACTGGGGACAGTCTCTCATGAAGTGTTGGGTCGAGTTGCACCGGTAGCATCTCCTTACAGCACACGCAGCCTCTGTTCCAGCTGGAAAACGCTGTGCAGAAGTTTCAGGAACAGCAACAGACGGCTTACCCTGCATCCTCTCCAGGTCACGAGCTTGCTGGATTTCTTGCAGCCAATTTGTAAGATAATCCACAGTAAGGTCTTGGGGCCTCAACGTCTGAGTTGCCTCGATGAGCATGTCAAAGCTCTTGTCCAGGCTTGACAGGATAACACAAGCTCTCTGGGTATCAGGGATCACAACATCCCGCTCCTCAAGTTCAAGAAACAAAGTCTTGAGTTTATGGAGGTGGGTCATCACGTTTCCACCGGGCTGCAGCTTCAGGTTGTAAAGCTGACGTGATAGACCAACGATGGCAGCAGATGTTTGCTTGGAATAAAGGGCTTTGAGAGCCTCCCAACATGCATGTGCAGTGTCTAGATTGCTGATATGCAGTAGCTGCAATGATTCCAGTCCCAGAATAAAATTGCCATAAGCACGATCCAAACACAACTGCACTTCATCAGTAATAACACCAGTTGGAGGTGCGTCTCTCACAAACTTCCACAAACCTTCTTTTAGGAAGAAAGACTTGATCTTCACACACCAGGTCCGATAGTTTGTGCCATTCAAACGCTCGAAAGGCAGACTAGTTAGCCCTGCAGCAGCCATGCTGACCACTCAAGAAAAACACGTTTACTCCAAAATGCAGCCTCAAAAACAAACCCCTTTGTTACAGCCAAATCCAGCGCAGCAAAGAAAACACAAATTTCTCTCTGGGCAACATAACTTGTTGGGTGATGGTGGCTTTTGGGGTTCCAGGCTTGAAGTAATCCAAACACAACGTGTTTTAAGGCTAACAATATCTTTATTGATAGCATAAGGCAATAATGAATGTATGGTGCATTATTGCAAAAAGGAAAAAACAAAGCATAAGCAGAGTTCCATCACCAGAAGTGAGGAAAGAAGAAAACATCATGGTCTGTGCAAAGACCAGGCATAGTTACAGTTCAGATACAAAAGTACATGTAGAGAGCAGTCTACATAGAGAAAGCATAGGAAGAACATAAGTGAGATGAATACCCATGGTTCATAGCTGAAATATACCCATGGTACACAATTCTGATTGGTTAATATCGGCTAGGCAACTTTTCAGCTTAACATTGTTGTACTTACTATAAACCATCATGGGGTGGCGGTGTTGCATATTGGCTTTCCCTCGAGACTCTATTCTCATGGGAAAGAACTGATAACGTTTTATTGTTTTGACTAGATAGAGGAGCACATCTGGTGTTTACTCTTACAGCAGAGAAGCTTGGAAATTTCCACTTTCAGGCCAGATTCACAGTGTAGAAATTCCATGTGTTTGCTTCTGCATAGAATAACTTTACCAAATAACTTTAACAGGCTCTTCAGTTGTTGCTAAATTATAGCTCCCAACATACCTTACCATACTCTATACTGACCAAAGTTGCTGGAAGTTGGGGGTTGCCAAAATCTGAAGGGCCACACATTCTCTACTACAGCTATAGTACTAGGTGTTGGAAATTTGAATGCCACAGGGACTCTTATTAGAGGATGTGCTCCTGAACACATGCAGGTTGCTAAAAAATACCAAGTAATTAAGCAGCAGCAGGTTCCATTTAAAAAGAAGAATGTTCATAATATCACTGTCTTGGATGTAGAACAGGGGCTTAGCCCAGCTATCAATGAATGCTAGTAGATATTCATTGTATTTTAAGTAAAATATACATTGGATAGGAAAACCTCATTTCTACCTAAGCTAAATTTTGAAGAGAGAGAAATACAAGAAAAAGAAAACGTGGTCAAAAAAGCTCAAAGATGTATGGAGAGGATGCCATTTTCAACACTAGGGTTGTGCAGTGCTTCAAGTCCAGTCTACAAAAAGTGTTTTGGAGCATGCAGGAATACTAATGTACCACCTATCTAAAACACATTAAAGCAGCAGTATCTTTTCCTTGGACCATGCAGCACATCCAGATCTAATGATCACTAGATGGGAGACTAGTGCTTAACTACTGAATATCACCTATCAATGTCATTCTACACACACATGCACAGACACACAATCACAACTGGGCTCATTCCCCATTTCAGAACTCAGCTGAAGAAAAAGGATCTGAAAACTGTCTAGGGAATATTTCCATGGGAAAATCAATAGAAGTTAGAAGGATAAAATACCTGCTCCTGTCCTTCATTCCCTACAAGTTGTGTCTTATCCCCATATTGCTGTTACAAACAGGTATCTTACTACTACCCCCCAGAATGTGTAGCAATGTAGCCTTATAAGTATAACATGTCTCTTTCAAGTCCAATTTATATGACCAACTCTACTGTATTTTTCCATTTCTTTATCCCTGATCCTGATTCAGCATGATTTTATATGAGGGCGCCTTCATAGTAAAATCACAAATGACCATAAATTAAAAATTGATACCTTTAAAAACTCTTTCTAGAATATGATAATCTGTAATCTTACAATATAGAGTTAGTTTACCAGTACCCCATCTGCTAAATAAACGTAAGTGTTTTGGTTGGGAATGATAGAATTCATAGTTAACATATGAAGGAATGTTAGAGAACATTCTCTAATTCCTGTAAGGCATTAGAGAAACTGGCCACTGGAATTTGGCCCTGAGATATTTTGAGGAACAATGTTTTTAAACTGGGATATATATGAGGTCAGTTACCTATGAAGGGTTACTCAAATCCTTCAAAGGTTTATTCTCCACGTGATTTATCAAATGAAAGGTTCTCTGAGTTACTACTTGTCCATTAAAGCTAGAAGTCCACAACCTCACATCCTTTATTAACAGCAATAAATTTTGCTTTTATTCAAGATTATTTTTTTCACATTCAAAATACAAAATACTTTATTTTGAGAGCTGGTAGTATGCATCTTGGTGAGTGAAAATTAAACATGTTTCTTATTTTAACTTTTTTTAACAATTTGTAAACTGCCCAGAGTCACTGGGAGTCAGGCAGCATATAAATTTAATAAATAAATGTCCATTTAGTTTTGTTCTGGCCTTGTTTTGCCCCCCTTCCCCCATTTTTTAAACTTTAGCACCTGCAAGCCATTAAAAGGTCAAGTATAGCGCTCAGCCTAGAAAATATTTCTGATTTGTCTTATATAATCTTTCCCTCAAGTGTACAAGTCTCAATCGAGATCTTTTTATTAATGAATAAAGAAGGAAGAGCATTTCTGCATTTATCTCTGTAAGGTCACTGCTGCCACAACTAGCCTATCTGGTATTACCAGCATCAGAAGTAGAACCAGTTGGAAACAAGCCCATGAAGGATAGGAATCCAGGAGCTAATGGGATGTTGGCCATGTTGTGAAGTTAGACATTTTGAAAATCTGTCTCCCTCCTCTCCCCCTCCCCACAAAGAAACCATCAACCAGTGTCCTAGGGGTTACAGGTTGGATCATGATTCCTACTCTTCTCTTGATGGCTAAACTGTGTAAAAATAATAAAATAAAATAAAATAAAATAAAATAAAATAAAATAAAATAAAATAAAATAAAATAAAATAAAATAAAATAAAATAATAAAATAAAATATAAAATAAAATAAAATAAAATAAAATAATAAAATGAAATAAAATAAAATAATAAAATAAAATAAAATAAAATAATAAAATAATAAAATAAAATAAAATAAAATAAAATAAAATAAAATAAAATAAAATAAAATAAAATAAAATAAAATAAAATAATAAAATGAAATGAAATGAAATAATGAAATGAAAAAATAATAAAATGAAGCAATGGGTTCCAAAAATACATGCTAATCCACTAGTTTAGAGCACTCCCCAGAATTCAGGCCTGCCAGTCCATGAACTCCAGGCGTTTGCAGTAATTTAGGTCATTTCCAATTGGAATTCAACGCCAGGTGTCAGTGGTGAAGTGCCTGGAGGCAATCAAATTACCTGGTGGTGTCACCTTGTCCTCCTAATGATCCTTATATATTTAAACATAAACATAATAAAAAATAAATGCTTATCCAAGCAGGACAGCTACATATGCTTACCTGGGTGCCAGTGTTCCTCACTTGCTATAGAGAGAGAGAAAGAGAGAGAAGAGAGAAATAGATGTCAGTGGTAGTTAAAGTAAAACCATCAACATATGGGATGTATTTACAAATGTGTCCCCGGGTCCCCAGTCCAAACCTTATCAAAACTTGCAAGGTAATTGAATTTTGTTCTGTCTCCGGCTGTTTTCCATCCGGCACATGCAATTATTTGGAAGCGAACAAAACTGTAAGCCCTGGTCAGGTCTTTTCCCCAACACATAAAGATTTAAACTGGCATTAATGCTCCCTGCAGGGTCCCTGTATACATGATTCTTATATGATCTACTCCCAACCTGAATGGGGTGGGGTGGGGTGGGATTCAATATGAATGCCCTTGTGATATCCAGGAAAGCAGCGAAGCCCATTAAGCAGTGACCTCAATCGCACTTATACCTGAACACACTCCAACTCTTCTTCCTTCACATAAACTCAGGAGCATCAAGCTCAAATGGGGACCCCAGAGTAGATCTAGCACACACCTCTATGCCCCATCTCCACTTTTAGTCTCACAAATCAGGCAAATGCCTGCATAAGGCTTGTTTTATGTTGAGATATCCATAATTAATATTACATATGGGCCTCTATCTTCTCAAAATAACCCTCCAGTGGTTGCTATGAATGGGTTAACAGTTATGGAGTTGGGGAGGTCTCTGATGAGATATAATAAAGTGTAATAGGTAAGATAGATAGCTTAAATGGAAACTCCATTTATTGAAGCATTATACCTCTATGTATCAGAGCTTTTAATTTGTTTAAATTATAGAGCACTTTTCACAAAAACTCTACAGTACAGTGCAAGAATTGCAAAAGGGTGAAATGCACAAGACCAAATTAAAATCAACATATACAAAAAGAATGCAGTAAAAGGAAAGTATGTGCATGGCACTACCCATACCAGTGACTTTGTGGTTTTACTCAGCCATTCTCCAAATGGCTCTCAGAGCCCAAAATGCAGGTTGTTTTTGCTCTGTTTTGTTTTCATTTATTTTAAGTGCAGCTCTCAGACTTAGTAAAGGTAACTGGGTACTCTGGGCATTGAGAAGAGGGCCTTCTAAGACAACTTGACCAAGCCTATCCTCTCCCCAAAAATTCAGAGCAGATACTGATTGGATAAAACATATGGTATGGTTTACGGAATAAATTAATCAGCTTATTTAATTATTTTGGATTTTTATCCCACCTTTATTATTTTTTTTAATAAATAACTCAAGGTGGTGAACATACCAAATACTCCTTCCTCCTCCTGTTTTCCCCACAACAACCACCCTGTGAAGTGAGTTGGGCTGAGAGAGAGTGACTGGCCCAAGGTCACCCAGCCGGCTTTCAAGCCTAAGGCGGGACTAGAACTCTCGGTCTCCTGGTTTTTAACCAAATAAATAAATTAGCTGGGTCTGTGCAATACATGAAGATGGAAATCATGGTTTGCAAATTATATTGGCTGGATTCACACAATGTCTTCAGATTATTCTGTCTTCAGAGCCAACATGTAATCAATTTTGCCAGGAGTTCTCATGCTGTGGTTCTAACTCCCCTGAGAAATGGGGGGGATGTTTCAGAAATGTTAAGGGCTTGTAAATCTAGGGCATGATTAGTACCAGAACTTGCTCCCACTCTGCCTTGACAGGCAGAGCATGTACTCTGCCTGGAAGGTCTCCAGCCCTTTCTTGCAACAATATGCCTCAGAGCTGGATCACTGTCTAAGTATTGGGGGAGATACTAGAGCACAATTCTGCAAGGATCCAGTCTATGACTGGGTTACTGTCTAACAAGTGTACGGGCAGGAGGGCTGATTCATGATCTTGCAGGATTCCAGCCCTGGGTGCCAATGGAAATTGAAATGTAATTATTGGCAGTGGGTGGTATGTTTAATTCTTGCTAGCACTAGTCCCAGTGAAATCCTTGGGTTTGTTTAAGGGGTGGGGGTTTTCATGGGTTGGTTTGTCATTTGGAGTGTTGCAGCATTACAGAGTTTGATAACCCCCGATTGCCAATTTAGAATTTTTGTTCAAAGCATCATCATCATCATCCTCTTTAGGCAATAAACCCAAGAAATATATCTGGCCATTCCAAAGTTGCTGCACAAAGCCACCTCCTTCTCTATTGTTCCCGCTGATATTGAGAGAAAAAAGTGACCTAAGAAGTCCCACTCTGGTGAACCCTGAAAGCAGTTTTGCAGGAGACCTGTGGCGGTGAGTGTGGAATGTAATTGTCCATATAATTACTGCTATGAAACTGTTTCTGGAACTGACATTACTTGATACCTAATGCTTAATATGGCCATTTGTATGCTGTGCATTAATTCTCACAACATCCCCATTGGTTAGGAAAGCATTATTATCACAATATGACAAGTGAGGGATTTCATGCAACTTCCTTGAGGGCACACAGCATGCCACTGGCAGAAGTCAGATTAGAACACAGGAGGACCGTCCTTCTAGCCTCAGGTTCTAGTGTCCACTGGACCAGACTACATTTTTATTTCGGATGAGTTACATTTCAGATTTTCCTCCAGCCATTTTCCACATTAAGCAGGTGTTATCCACATTTTGATTACTAAAAGGACAAGGCAAGTCCAAAAGTTTAAGGCACTATATGAATTTTAACAAAGAAACAAAATCTTTATATCTTGGCACTTTGTGAGATTGGCTTCAGATTTTATGAGGCTTATATACCTTGTGTATCTTCATCAGAGGGCACATATTTATTTATTTATTTATTTTATGTTTCAATTTATATACCGCTCCATCTCCCCACAAGGGAACTCTGGGCGGTTATATATATATTGGTTTCACCAGATTTGAAAAGTTTTGAAATTAACATTTCTAATATCTGCATGGGGAATGGAGGGTGCATTCCTGCTCTAGCTTAAAACAGATTGGGAATGTAAGCATAACCAGTCTAAACAGAAGACTGTTACTCAAGTATATATATGCCCTTCTATATCATAGCATTTTCTCAGTGTTCCATAAGGGTAAATATCCAATACAATAAAAATAACAAATCAGAACAATAACACCACGTAAGCAATTTTAAAACATCAGGCAGTTGAAAGGCATATTAAAAGACTTGGAACTCAAAAATACCTAGTGAAATAATATTGTTTTCACAGTTCATCTTAAGCTGGACAAGAAAGGGGGCCATATTTTTGGAGGCCATTGAGAAAATAAGAACTGCCGTGCTAGAACACACCACAGCTTTAACTAATCTAGTGTTCTGATTTCACAGTAACCAATCAGAAAAATATAAGGAAAGCCCACAGACCATAAACTGAATACAGGTAGTCCTCATCTAGCAAACACAATTGGGACCGGCAACTTGGTTGTTAAGTGAAGTGGTTGCTAAGTGAAACCGTGACTGTGCTTATTATCTTACTTCAGCTTTCCTTTGCTTTACAGACCTGCGAAGGTTGTAAATGCAAGGATTGGTTGTAAAGTTACTTTTTCATCATGGTCATAATGGTCCCTAAATGAGGCAATTGCTAAATGAGGACTACCTGTATCAACATGTGTCCTGTAGCAAAAAGTATCAGAATGTTTACTGTTCTGATACTGAAACCATAATTAATAGTCACTGATAACTAATTAACTAATCCCCTTTTAAAGCCCTCCAATTTGGTGGCCATTACTATTCCTTGTGATAATGAATTCACCAGTTTACTTATGCCTTACAAAGAGATCTCCTTCCTTTAATATGTTCAGAATTTTTTACCATTACCTCAAGTAGCCACCACTACTGAAAAGGTCATTTCCCTCAGATTCACCTATCAGTCAAAGTTCAATATCAGGAGAAAGAACTATGGGAATTTTAACTTTGATTATTCTCATTGATCTCTCAGCAACTTTAGATATCATGAACCATGGTCACTTTTTGGATTAGCTCCATATAAGGGTGTTGAAATACCTAATGTTATAGTGGTACTTATAATGTTGTTTTCAGAAAATAACTTTGGGAATTTGCCATGACCCTCCAGCAGTGAAAGTCTACAAGATTTTGAGGGCTGGATCCAATTCTCCATATCACTGACCAAGCCAAATAACATTGATGGGCACAGTTTGGATGGCATTATCAAATTGTCTTCAGAAGCAGTTGGGGAGAGATGGGCACATGATATTGATGGGTTACATTTTGAATAATGTAACAGTTTAGCCAAAAAGAATGGCTTTCTCTTTCTTTTCATACTTGGAGTCTGGGCCAGCCAAAGATACGGCTTCATAAGGGCTCAAGACAGATACAAGAAAATGGCTTTTAATACCATGCACAATTGATATATAGAATTTCTTTCTACAAGAGGGGGTGGCAAACCCTCAACACTTTCTCAATTTTTTTCTGACTTTGAGAAAGGACTGAATGAATTTCGTATCAATGGTTATTATTTGCCATGAATAGATTGCCATATCATGTTCTCAGGATTTGGGGGAGAAAGAATAAGTGATTCCCTTGTTCCAGAAACAATTAGTTGGCACAATTGGAAGCATGGTACTAGACAAAACAGCTTTTTGATTTGATCCATGGATCCAATGTTTTGCTTATTATTCTTATTCTTATTATTTACCAATAATGAGCTGTTTCCACATATCCAGAACACAGGAAAAATTGAATGACTCCATGTAGGCTTCTGTTCCATTAATTCATATTGAGAACATGAACCATAAACTAGTAGCAACTCCTAAGAACAAACATTAGGAGTATAAAGCAAGGTTATAAGTTATTAAATTAAGCACTTGTGAAAGCAAGCTTCCAAGACTGCCAGTATGATTCAAGTAGAAGAAAAGTTTTTTCATTTTTTTTTCCTAAGGTGCAAGAAAGAAAAATCACATAATTTCCCAAGGTACTTGTTATTCTTGCATATACATATATATCTTTAAATATGTCAACAGGATGTATCTTTTTTGTCCACCGGGAAATAGGTCTGCGAACACAGATGCTGATGCAAACAGAGAGATTACTCCAGCTAAATCCTTCCCAAGAGTTATTAAGCTGTTGACAATATGTGAATCAGATGAATTTACCACTGGTTCAGTAATTCTCTCTCATATATGAACAACTCTCCCTCCCTCCAACTTTTATGATTCATCATATTTATTTTTTGTTTCCTCAAGCAACATCTTTTATTAGTTGCACACTCACTACCAAAATTTAATTTCTGCAAAAGAACAACAAAGCAGTTGATTATTATTATTGAAAATCTGGTACAACACACAGTGAAATAAAATCTATAAGGCATTAAAATGACAGATTAGGCGAGGGCTGTGCTCATTTACAAGTGTTAGAACATCATGTTAATGCCTCACAAGCACAACATAAAATGAAAATCAAGTCTTTCCTGCTGCTTTACTAATTCCACAAAGCTCCAAGGAGCACAAACTGTGGGCCTTGTTAAAGTGGCAAGGTCCTGTTTTAATTTCCCTGGCAAAAGATTCATTGTTAACACGCATGAGACAAAATCTCATATATGCAATCAGTCTCTGATGACAGTACTATTAGCTGCTGTTATACTGCTCTAGTCCTGGATGAATATTGAAAGCACGTAAAGATCATGGCATTGGAAAGGATCTTAGAGGTCCCCTAGTCCAACCCACACCCTGAGCAATGCAATTACAGAATGGACCTACAGGATGCCATTGCAAGGCAGGATCTGCAATGCAGGATGCAAGTGGCCATGTCTCTCCAGCCTCTGCTCAAATATTTTCAGAAAGGAAGTCCTATCACTTCCCAGAACATTCTGTTCTAGTCCTAACAGCTCTAACCAGGATGAAGTTTGTCCTAAAAGTTTGCTGAAATATACTTCTCTGCAATTTCTACATATTGGTAGAATGAGTTTCCTCCAGCTTCTGTGTAATGGCCCTTGAGATGAACAGGCAAAGGGAATGGTGGAAGGGACCAAGGTCATGTGTATTCATCCGACTTTGCTATGCATGGATACATCCATGTTAAGAACACCATGTTAAGTATACAGTATATTGTAGGCTGTTTACAATAGCGTGAACAGCCTTATAGTTACCAGGAGGCATGGTGAGTGGGATGATTATATAAAGTGAGGGATGATTATATAAAGTGGGTGGAATCATCATTTTGCCTGGGGTTTGGGGGTGGGGGGGTCATGGGGTTTATTTTTTTTAAAAAAAAGGCTTATACCTTCTATTGCTTCCTTAAACTGGTAGAAAGGAAGGTCATCAATTGCAACTAATGAGAACAAGCTAGAAGCTCCTCAGATAACTCAGCTGGCTTGAAGAAGACTCTAACACATATAGCCTGCTCCCTATAATTCACCTGGCTAAATAATTCAGCCTTTTAGATCTACCTTCTAATCCTGTATCTCCTGATGTCTCCAAGAAGGAATCTGTGGTTAGACAATTCAAAGAAGAGCCCTATTAGATGATCCAGGCTTACTCTCTCACAATAACATTTCATCCAGCTTCCATCAAATTAATAGAGGGATATGGCTGTAGTCACCATCTCTTTTAGGACAGAAAAGATTACTATTTTATCTCTGTTACCACTATATTCAATCCACAGTACTGCATTTTTATAGTACTATTCTGCAAGAGATTGTCCTTCACTGATTTAAATGCTCATTGAGTGATGGCATTACATATATGCTAGAAAAATATAATTGTTTTATAGATTATGAGCAGATAAATATATACCCCAATAGCAATAGTGCGTGAAATAGCAAGCTGTGCACTGCATGGTGCCTTAGTGTTCATGTGCAAGTGTTTAGTTGCCAGAGACAAAAACAGGGTTGGCCTAAGACATTTATACACTGCCTGAGGGAAAGGATACAATGGCAACCCCCTTCTCCTATTTATATGTATATAAGAGGATCCTGCTAGCCTAATTCAATACTAGTGATAGTATTGCACACCAAATCACATGGTACTCCCAACTCTGACCAGCAAAATCTCACAAAACTTTAGATGATACCTGCTTGTTATCCATTCAAATAAGTTCTGCAGTGTAAGAGCGGCAGAGTGTTCCTGTAATAGGCAGGTGGGTGGGGCTGGCTGCTGGTTTTGCCGGCTCAATGAAATATGATGAGGAGATTACAACTAGCTAAGACAGGTAGATGTGGATGCCAGCAATAAGTAAGCATCTTCCTCACCACCAGGAAGATGAGGAAAGTTCAGGAGAAGCAACCAGAGGAGCTGATGCCCAAGACAGCTGCCTCATTTGGCCTATGGGGCAGGGCCGTTCCTCAGATTCTCAAGGATTTAAGTTCTAAAGACCCTGTGAAGGAAGAAAAACCCTAGTGAATGTCCAGGCGATGATTAATTCGTCCTTGAGTGAGGGGGTGTTCCCGGCTGCCTTTAAGGAGGCGCTGGTGCACCCCCTCCTCAAGAAACCTTCCCTGGACCCTACAATCCTGGGCAATTTTCGCCCAGTCTCCCACCTTCCCTTTTTAGGAAAGGTGGTTGAGAAGGTGGTGGCGTTGCAACTCCAGAAGATTCTGGATGAAACGGATTATCTGGACCCCTTCCAGTCAGGTTTCAGGCCGGGATATGGGACAGAGATTGCATTGGTCGCGCTTATGGATGATCTCTGGCGAGGGCGGGATGGAGGGAGTGCGTCCATCCTGGCTCTCTTAGATCTCTCAGCGGCTTTCGATACCGTCGACCACGGTATACTTTTGGGGCGGCTCGAGGAGTTGGGGGCGGGCGGCGTGGTTTTGTGCTGGTTCGCCTCCTTTCTCCAGGGCCGTTCCCAGTCGGTGTTGATAGGGGAGGAGAGAGCTGACCCGCGACCCCTGACCTGTGGGGTGCCGCAGGGGTTGGTTCTCTCTCCACTCCTATTTAACATCTACATGAAGCCACTGGGCGAGATCATCCATCACCACGGGATGAGGTATCACCAATATGCTGATGATACCCAGTTATACATCTCCGTCCCGGGTGAAGTAAGTGATGCAGTCAATGCCTTATCTCAATGCCTGGAGGCTGTGGGGGTCTGGATGGGGAACAACAGGCTTCAACTGAACCCTGGTAAGACGGAGTGGCTGTGGATTGATGGCTTCCCTGGATCCGGGAAGTTGTCGTCTTTGGTTCTGGGGGGGGGGGTTGCACTACCCCACTCAGATCCAGTGAGGAATCTGGGGGTCCTCCTGGACTCGCGACTCCTGCTCGAAGAGCAGGTGGCAGTCGTGGCCAGGAGGGCCTTTGCACAGCTGCGAGTTGTGCGCCAGTTACGCCCTTTCCTGGATCGGGAGGCCCTCCAAACAGTCACTCACGCCCTTGTCATCTCCCGTATAGACTATTGTAATGCGCTCTACATGGGGCTACCCTTGAAGAGTATCCGGAAGCTTCAGCTGGTGCAGAATGCAGCGGCGCGAGCAGTTATGAGTGCCATAAGATCGGCACATGTAACACCTCTGCTACGCGAGCTGCATTGGGTGCCAGTTTGCTTCCGGGTCCAATTCAAGGTGTTGGTGATTACCTTTAAAGCCCTACATGGCATAGGACCAGGGTACCTGAGGGACCGTCTCGTCCCGATAACGTCAACCTGCCCCACCCGTACATGCAGGGAGGGCATGCTTCGAACCCCCTCAACAAGAGAATTCCATCTAGCGGGGTCCAGGAGGCGTGCCTTCTCTGCGATAGCGCCCGCCTTGTGGAATATTCTGCCCCCGGAGGTGAGACTGGCCCCCTCCCTCCTGGCCTTTCGGAAGGCCCTTAAGACCTGGCTCTGCCACCTGGCCTGGGACGACGGAGGTGGTAGTGCCTCCTGGGGTTGGCTGGCCCCATAGCTCTACTATCTATTCTGCGGGTCCAAGCCCATTTTTTATTTTATTTTATTATGCTTTGTTTGTGTTTTTAGATATTTTGTATAGTTTTTAAATTTTTATTTATTGTAACCCGCCCAGAGTCCCTTGCATGGGAGATGGGTGGGGAATAAATTTGAATAATAAATAAATAAATAAATAAATAAATAAATAAATAAATAAATAGTGAATGTTAGTGATACTTGAGGTTCACACATCATATTAAGCCATCAACTATGCTTACTATGTACAATGGCTGGGTTCCACAAATCACACTAAGCCAGAAGCAAATTAATCACATTATGGTTTGGCTTGATGGGTAAATTCTACCATTCTAACAAGGCAATCCCAAATGGCAAAAACTGGGACATGAGTTACCCAGAATAATTTACCAGTACCAATCGAAGATTCTTCTTGGGAGGAGAGCAATGGCAAATCTTGATAAAATAGTTAAGAGCAGAGACATCACACTGACAACAAAGGTCTGCATAGTTAAAGCAATGGTATTTCCTGTAGTAACCTATGGCTGTGAGAGCTGGACCATAAGGAAGGCTGAGCGAAGGAAGATAGATGCTTTTGAACTGTGGTGTTGGAGGAAAATTCTGAGAGATATTAAAGGCAAAACTGAAGTACTTTGGCCACATAATGAGAAGACAGGATACCCTGGAGAAGATGCTGATGCTAGGGAAAGTGGAAGGCAAAAGGAAGAGGGGCCGACCAAGGGCAAAATGGATGGATGATATTCTGGAGGTGACAGACTTAACCATGGGGGAGCTGGGGATGGTGACGGCCGACAGGAAGCTCTGGCGTGGGCTGGTCCATGAAGTCACGAAGAGTCGGAAGCGACTGAACGAATAAACAACAACAAAACCAGTCAAAGATAATATTTGTAGCTCAGGGTTGAACTGTGGAGTCCTTGGTGCTCTCTGAGCCTTGATGTTTTCTTACAGACGTTTCATTGCCAGACTAGGCAACATATTCAGTGCGAAGATGTTCACTGAAGATGTTGCCTAGTCTGGCAATGAAACGTTTGCAAGAAAACAACAAGTCTCAGAGAGCACCAAGGATTCCATAATTTACCCGTATTAGGCATTAACCTTTAAGCACCATCTCTGAAGCCAAGTAGACTTCAGATTGTCTCAGTGTAGAAGGTT
Organism: Charina bottae; assembly: GCA_023362775.1. Taxonomy (NCBI): domain Eukaryota; kingdom Metazoa; phylum Chordata; class Lepidosauria; order Squamata; family Charinaidae; genus Charina; species Charina bottae. Next base: position 83,499,045 of record JALMGJ010000001.1, on the reverse strand, counting down.
CTATAGCCACTCTGGACAGGTTTCCTCTCTTTTCCTATTGTTAGGAAGTCTAAAGATAAAAAGGAATGGAATGTTTTACTTAAATATGTCTCCTTGTGGCTTAAAACTATGTTTACTGTCCAACGGTAAAATGAGGGTACCAGCAAACTAGAACAACATCTTGAAATTGCAGGCTGACTTAGCAAAATCCACATTGTTTCTGATGGATTAACTGCATTGTTCATCTAGAAAGTGCAACATTTCTTTTAGCTTTTTAGACAACAAGCCATCTATATTCTTATAGTATATAGATTCTTGCAATATTTTAAAATCTTTTCCTAGGTAGAAAGCAGAATAGACATCCCATAAAATAACGATTTTATGCAGCCTTAGACACCATTCTCATGCTATGGTGTAACAGTGAGCAAAAATGCATGCATCAAAACATGTATGACATTGAAAATACAAATGTATAATACTTGATTTATGACTAGGGAGGTGCAACTGGCAGAAATCCAAAAGAAAGATAGATTTATTATGAAAAGGATATTGATTACCTGGACCCATTTTAATTAGGCTTTCAGCCAAGATATGGGACTAACATGCTTTGGTCACTTTGGTGAATGACCTATTTGGTGAATGGTCATAAGATGAGGAGGATGGGCCACTACTTGTTTTGATTCTTTCAGTAGCTTTCAATACTACTGTATGTTATTTGGTGGGATTGGGGCTTGAAAGCACTGTTTTATAATGTGATGTCTGTTCTAAAAAGTGATATGATGCTGGAAGATTACTATTCAGCATCTAAGCCAGGGTTTCTCAACCTTGGGGGCTTTAAGATGGGTGGACTTCAATGCCCAGAATTCCCCAGCCAGCCTTGATCTAAGCCATTGGCCCTTGGTATACTCAGAACTGCATCTTGCCCCCTTTACTGTTTAATATTTACATGAAACAATGGAATGGCTCTGGGTTCGGGGCTCTTTGGTTTCCAGATAATTACCATCTTTGGCCTTGGATGGGGTTGCACTGCCCCAGATAGCCCTTTGCGTAACCTGGGGGTTCTCCTGGACTCACGACTCCTGCTCGAAGAGCAGGTGGCAGTCGTGGCCAGGAGAGCCGTTGCACAACTGCGTGTTGTGCGCCAGCTATGCCCATTCCTGGACCAACAGGCCCTTCTCACAGTCACCCACACCCTAGTCACCTCTCGTTTGGACTATTGTAATGCGCTCTACATGGGGATGCCCTTGAAAAGTATCCGGAAGCTTCAATTGGTTCAAAATGCAGCAGCCCACAGAGTTTTGCACAAGCCTAGACTTGCACATGTGTCATCTCTCTTGCAGGAGCTGCATTGGTTGCCAATTTGCTTCGGGGTCCAATTCAAGGTGCTGGTTATCACCTTTAAAGCCCTACATGGCTTGGGGCCAGGTTATTTGCAGGACCACCTTTCCCCAGTTACATCCACCCGGCCCACCAGAGTGGGGAGGCAGGGCATGTTGCGGGTCCCTTCCGTCATGGAGGTACATCTAGTGGGGCCAAGGAAAAGGGCCTTCTCCATAGTGGCCCCTCCCTTTGGAATATCATCCCCCCAGATATAAGATTGGCCCCCTCCTTGCTCCTGTTCCGGAAGGCCCTGAAGATGTGGTTCTCTCAATGGGCCTGGGGACCCCAAGCTGCTTCGGAGCCAATCAAGTGGCTGGTATGAATGTGTTTGCTGCCGCCGGGGGTGTCTCTTGTGTTTTTATGGTTTTTAATTCTGTAAGCCACCCAGAGTCACCGTGTGTGAGTTGGGCGGCCTTATAAATCTGTTAAATACTGGAATGTTCATTAGTCTGTAGCTTGAATCATGTCAACTGGATTTCTATTTTCTTAGTAGAAACGTTTCGCTCCTTATCCAAGGAGCTTCTTCAGTCTGAGCAAAGTTGGTAAGGGAATCCTAAATATGTTCCTAGGTAGCTGTGTGACCTTACACCTGGGGTCATGGTTATATTGAGATGTTATTTTAAGTCCTTTTATCATCTAAAGGAGGGTCGTTAAAATCACCATGCTGCTGTTGAGCTTCTGAAATGGTCTTAATCTTCCTAGGCACAGAAGACAAAACGGGGAGGAAGATGGGGGAGAGTTTGTGCCTGAGGCCCCCACCTCTATTCAAGGAAGGATTTTCCAAGTTGGCATGAATGGATTCCTTGACCCCTCTCTCAAACCACCTATCTTCTCTGTCTAAAATGTGAACATTAATGTCCTCAAATGAGTGTCCTTTTTCTTTTAGATGAAGATAAACTGCTGACTCTGGTCCTGTGGTGTTATTTCTCCTGTGTTGGGCCATCCTCCTGTACATAGGTTGTTTGGTTTCTCCAATGTAGAGTTCAGAGCACTCCTCACTGCACTGGATTGCATAAACTACATTGCTTTTCTTGTGTTTTGGAGTTTGATCTTTGGGGTGTACAAGCCTCTGTCTCAGTGTGTTGGTGGGTTTGAAATATACAGGTATGTGGTGTTTGCCAAATATCCGTTTTATCTTTTCAGACACGCCAGCCATGTAGGGAATGACCAGGTTCTTTCGTTTCCTCTGAGTCTCAGCCCTATCTGTCGCTGTTTTAGGTCTGGTAGATTTAGATTTGGTGAAGGCCCAATTTGGATATCCACAGGCCTTCAGGGCTGTTCTCAGGTGCTGATTTTCATTCTTTTTGGAATCCATGGAGGTGGGGATGGTTTCTGCTCTGTGTGACAATGTCCTGATGACTCCTAGTTTGTGCTGCAGTGGATGGTGGGAGTCAAACATCAGATATTGATCTGTGTGTGTGGGTTTCCTGTAGATCCCTATTTCTAGCTTGCCACCGGTCCCAATGAGGACTTCACAGTCTAGGAATGCCAGTCTGTTGTCCTTGGTGTCTTCTCTGGTGAAGCTAATGTTGGCATCTATAGTGTTTATATGGTCCGTGAAGGCCTGTACTTCCTGGGCCTTGATTTTCACCCAGGTGTCATCCACATACCTAAACCAGTGGGTGGGCACCGTTCCCTGGAATGTGTTGAGTGCTTTCTTCTCCACTTCTTCCATGTATAAATTGGCCACAATGGGTGACACAGGAGAACCCATGGCACAGCCGTGTTTTTGTCTGTAAAAGTCACCTCTGTATGTGAAATAAGTGGTGTTAAGACACAGGTCCAGAAGATGGCAGATCTGGTTTGGGTTGAGATGGTTTCTCCTTTCCAGGGTGCTGTCCTCTTCTAGTCTCTTCCTGACAGCGGATAGAGCATGAGTGGTGGGGATGCTGGTGAAAAGGGAGGACACATCAAAGGAGACCATAGTTTCATCTGTATCCAGTTTCAGGATCTTTGCTTTGGAAACAAATTCTTCCGAATTATGGATGTGGTGTTCAGAGTGTCCAACTAGAGGTGCTAGTATGGTAGAGAGGTGTTTGGCAATGTTGTATGTTACCGAATTGATGCTGCTGACTATGGGTCGGAGGAGTGTTCTTTCCTTGTGGATCTTAGGAAGTCCGTAGATGCAGGGGATGGCTTCTCCAGGATACAGACGGTGGTAGGTAATCCTATCGATGGAGCCATCATGTTCCAATTGTTTCAAACTGTCTATTGCCTTTTTCTTGTAATTGTTGGTGGGGTCTCTTTTCAGTTTTTCATATGTATGGTGATCCTCCAAAAGTGAGGTAATTTTATTGTGGTAGTCTGCAGTGTTTAGAACCACTGTACATCTTCCTTTGTCAGCATGTAAAATGGTGATGGTTTCATCTTTGCTGAGGGCTGTCAGGGCTCTCCTCTCTTGGGCGGTAAGGTTGGGGGGAGGAGAGAGGGGTCAAGGAATCCATTTATGCCAACTTGGAAAATCCTTCCTTGAATAGAGGTGGGGGCCTCAGGCACAAACTCTCCCCCATCTTCCTCCCCGTTTTGTCTTCTGTGCCTAGGAAGATTAAGACCATTTCAGAAGCTCAACAGCAGCATGGTGATTTTAACGACCCTCCTTTAGATGATAAAAGGACTTAAAAATTACATCTCAATATAACCATGACCTAGCCCCAGGTGTAAGGTCACACAGCTACCTAGGAACATATTTAGGATTCCCTTACCAACTTTGCTCAGACTGAAGAAGCTCCTTGGATAAGGAGCGAAACGTTTCTACTAAGAAAATAGAAATCCAGTTGACATGATTCAAGCTACAGACAATTCCACCTGGATGACTGAGAACCTTCATAGACAAATGTTCATTAGTATAATTAAGTTCCTACTATAACTAGGTATACTCTTTCTAATGATATAAACCAAAGCTACCACAAAGTTCACAATTAGAGGTGGGATATTCTTTCCTTACTGAATGCCCCAGAAGGAGGCAAATCACCCATTAGAGCCCCTACTGGTGGAATGGTTTGGTAGCAGGCATGATGAGAATAAATTCTATAGGCACTGGAAGAAAATTCTGCCTGGAAAATCTCTGAGGGGAAAACAGTTCTTGAACCAAGATTGGGTCCAGGGTTACAGCTGAGGCTACATAAGTGCCCGTACTTGTTCCCAGGCTCAAAGTATTCCATTACATCAAAACATTAAGCCTTAAACAACTAGAACCTGACTATCCAAGGGAAAACCCATTTCAGTATAAATTATAAGTGTATCTTAAATTCACCATTTGTGGGGAAAGTGGTGGCCTCACAGCTCCAGACTCATAATATGGATTTTATGGTTCCATTTTAAGGGGGCTCTTTGCCAGGATATGATAATAAACAGCTTTAGTCACCTTGGTAGATGACATACACTAGGAACTAGGTAGAGAAGGAGAGCTCTGCTAGTTCTCTTGGGCCTGTTGTCAACTTTTTACAATGGGATTCTTCTGAAAGGTCTGGCAGGACAAAGTCTTTCAGAAACTATTTCACAGTGGTTCCAGTCCATTCTCTGTGGTTCTGTCCAGAAAATGGTGCTGGGTGACTACTGCTTGACCTGTCATGTCCCTCAGGATTCTATCCTCTCTTCTATCCTCTTTAATATATACATGAAACTGCCATGGGAGGTCACCCAGAATATTGGAGTGGGGTGTCTTCAACATGCTGATAATACTCAGCTGTGTTGCTCCATATCATTCAAGTCTATGAAAGCAATCTGCACCCTTGAATGTTTGCTAATGGGCTGGATGAGACAAGATAAACTGAAATTAAATCCATACAAAGCAGAGATGTTGTTGGAAAGCAGAAAAGTGGATTTGGAGTTTGAGAATCAGCCCATTTTGGACGGGGTTGCACTCCTCCTGAAAGAGCGAGTTAGTAGGCTGGGAGTACTGCTTGGAATTCATTGTCACTGGATTCAAAGGTGGAGGCTGTGGCAAGGAGCACCTTTTCAAAATTATATCTGGTGCCCATGCTGCAACCTGTCCTAAGCCAATCAGATTTGGTGATTGTTATCCATGTCTTGGTTACATCTCATCTTGACTATTATAACAAGGGATATGGGGGACTACCCTTGAAAAATGTCCTAGAGTTACAATCAGTAGAACATGAGATAGTTATGCTATTAATCAGTACAAGGTACAGAAATAATGCAATGCTTACATTTAGAGATCTGCACTTGTTGCCAGTTGCTCATTCAGCACAACTTAAAATGTTGAACCTGACTATACTGTATGTAGGGACCGCTTGTCCCATAATCAACCTGTCCAGTTGTTAAGATTGGCGGGAGAGACCTTTCTGAAGATATCCTCACTATCAGACCTTTATCTTTCTAGTACACAAGAGACGACTGTCTCTTGCATGGCTCCTAGGCTATGAAACACACTCCATCAATGTTTAGGAAATTTGTACAGATGTTTCTCTTTCACCAAAATTTTAATCATTACATGATTTTATCAATAATTTTAATCAGCATTTTTAACTTGTTATAGTCAGTTGTTGTTTTCAAATGTTTTTAACCAAACAAAATTTTAGCATTCACCAGAGCAGGAAAGCATGGTATAAAACCAACAAACCAACAAGCCTATATGGACGTTAATGTCAGCAGAAGCAGCCTTCCTAGATGTTTACCCTCTAAGATACATTTGATGGGCGCATGAGAGAGGATGTTCTCTCTTACTCCCCAACCATGAGATGGACTCCTGAGGGACCTGTACTCAATCCCCCAACCCCACCCCATCCCCATTTTTTAAGCTTTTAACCATCACCATCATCTTCTCAGCATTCCAGGTGCATTAAAGGAGGCAAAGCAGAACTATGGCTTCAACAAAATAGCCAGCCCTGTTACCTGGAAAATATATCCAAGTATTCATAAATCCTTCACATTCCATAAGTCCTGGAGGAGAGGCAGATGACCCAAGTGGATCCCCCTCTACAGGCAAATGAGATGGCAATTGGTCCAAACCTCACCAAACCCAATTAGATCACAACAACAGGGTGACAATAAATCCTACTTCCAAACCACCTTTTTCCCAGCTGGGGCAAATACCACAGCAAGGACACAACTTATTTCACAGGTTGGGCTGGTGAAGAATATTTTCCAGAAAAGTAGTTTGCATCGTCCTGGAGTTATAGGTTGCACATCGCTGCTTTACAAGGTACTTCTGTCTACATCTACAGGGCAACAGGGAAACCATTACCTACATCCACCCATCCCCCAAGGTCATAGAAGAAGCAAAGGTTGTTTCCTTTTTAAAATCCATGCTTCAACAATAAAAAAAAGGTCAGGGCCATCTTTTCAGAACCTGAGTTAGCAGGTGCATATCGAGCAGACCCAGAACAACAATTTCAGATTAAAAATGCAAAAGAAATAACTAATTAAAACAAGCTTTTTTTTCATACTTTCCCCAAGTGCTCCCCACTCCTCACCCTCATACATGCAAAACATTTGGGTGTTATGGGGTTACATGGCAATAGCATAAGTAGTTCAGCCCAGTAGGATGCCATTATGAGATTTCCAAGCTAGCAAAGCACAATATTTAAAATAGGCACATAAGAGACACCTGCTGTTCAGGTGAGTACATTAAAAATGCTCTCTAGATGCACACGTGTGTGCACACAGAAAATTAGCAAGCTTCAGAGAATGCTGAATCATATCCCTTGACAGCACCCACCTTTCAAAGGCACCAGAGAAATGGAGAGAGAGATGGGGAAAACTCACTGCTGGATTGAAGGACCAGGTGTTTTTATCATAATATCAACACTTCTCCTGACAATTTTCCACACTGGAAAAATTCAGTATTGCTTATTACAAGGTTGTGATGAACTAACTGAGAGAAGAAACAAGAGATAGAACAGGGTTGAAAACATCATTCCATAAGCCCAGGAGCTGATTTAAAGAAAAGCAAAAAAAAAAAACCTACTGTTAACAATTTAGCTGTTTATTCTGAACCTTTCTGTAATGTAGTCTATCTCACTCCTCCCTACCATCAGTTGCTTTCTGTCCTAAGGCTTTGGGTGAGAACCTATCCAATGCTTCCTCTGACTTTCAGTGATCTTACTTCTCATGTTCTGCAAAGTGCATTGTCCTTATTTTGTCTCCCAGGGCCTATGTTAGGCTCTCTACAGTCCTCCAGAATGACCTTTCCTTTCTCTCTTAGTGTCTTCAGTGCTTATTAATATACTAACATTTCCTTTTGATCAGTTAGGATGTTTATGATCGTTCTGTGACAGCATACGCTTATTTCACCAATCATCTGATGGGTCACAGAAGGCAAAACATACAGTAGTTTTTAACCCATACCCTGTCTGTCTGTCAGTCTCCTATCAATATTTCCTCTCTTTCCTTAAAATTTTACATGAATTCTGAGGGTAAAGTTAATTTATAATGCAAGAATTTGGTAAGATAAAATGAGAAAGCTTTATGAATCCAGAAAGTTATGCCTGTGCTAGAAAAAGAAGCTTTTTCTAGTTTCATTTGTTTTTGTTTTGTTTTGTTTTGTTTTGTTTTTTTAAAGCAAGTAGGTTTTCCTTTGGTGGCAATGTAGATTATTTGGAACTTCAGCAGTTGCTAATAACTTCATAGATCAATGTACAGTTTAATTGATGGAACAGATGGAAGATACAGACTCTACTGCATTAAAGACTTATACTTAATGCATTGGAATAACTGTGCCTGTATTTTAAAATGTGCTCTTTCCAGACTGCTAAATTGAAAAGCCCAATTGTTTGAGATGTGATGTCTCTTGGATTGCTCTAATTGTTTTCAATACAATTTGGAATAATTGATATCTGTCATTTTTTTGTTTGTTAGAACAGAGAGCCGGATGACAAAGAGCTATTCTAAAGTGTATGAGCTATGTAACTGAGACTGATGCTTATTTACCCAAGATCATATATGCAATGTCATACAGGTAGTCCTTGCTTAACGACCCTAATTGGGACCAAAATTTCCATCGCTAAGCAAAGCGGTCGTTCAGCGAAACATCACATGACTGCAATGCTTAGTGACAGCAGTTCCAGTAGTCCCAGTTGCGGTCATTAGGCCAGCACCATGCCATTGTTAGGCGAGGACCTCACGCTTCTCCTGCCCTGCCGCGCTTGCCTCCACTTCAACTACCCCCACCTGCCTATCTCCCCCGGCCATCTCTACCCTTTTGGCTGCCTTCCTCCTGCAGAGCCTCATGAAGGGCCAGCAGCTGAAGCCCATAGACCGTTTCTCCTGGGGTGCTTCCAGCGCATGCTCTGCAGCTGACATTTGAAGCTGCTGGCCTTTCGTGAGGCTTTGCAGGAGGAAGACTGGGCTGAGAGTATGCAGAGGGCCTGCAGGTACTGTAGGTTCTGCCGGCGCTGGGCTTGCCTCCACCCTTGCTGAAGCCCGCAGGCCGGGTCTCCAGGAGCTGCAATGTGAGCTGCAGAGCGCACGCTGCACCTCCGGGAACTCCTTGTCCCTCCACTTCCTCCAGTTCTGCCACTACCCTGAACAGAGCCTCCCGCACAGTCCCCACCTTCACCAGGGAGCTGCCACCGCCTCTCTTGCCTCGCCTGGTGATGGAGAGTGCTGCGTCTCACTGTCCCATCCCACTGCCTCTTCTCTGGCTGGGCCTGGTAAGCTCCCTTCAGCAGATGAGGCTCCACTGCCCTGCTGTGCTCACTGTGCGCACCCCAGGGCTGCACCCTCGCCCAGCACCTGGATCCCAGGCCAGCAGCAGGAGGAAGAAAGTGGTGAGAGTCAGCTGGGGGTGGTGGCGGGGGGCAGCAGAGGTGTGCAGGGCAGGGCAGGGCAGCCAAAAGGGCACAGAGATGGGGGGGAGGTGGGCGGGGGGGGGTTGAAGTGCCCCTGCAGTTGTAAGTGCGGGCGGGCTGCCAAGTACCAAAATTTTGATCACGTGTCCGCAGGGGCACTGCAATGGCCAGAACTTCAAGGACCAGTCATAACTACCATTTGTTCAGCGCCACTGTAACTTCAAATGGTCACTGAATGAATGGTCGTTAAGCGAGGACTACCTGTATGTGCATTAAAAGAATTTTATTAATATATTTTGAACACATAGGCTTCTCAAGCTAGTTAACAATAGGTTGCATCCTAATGAACCTATCCACCAGCAGTCTATACTAGTAGATGATATCGTTTGTACCCATCTGTATCACTTGCGTACTCCCAAACTTGCTCTGTGAAAAACTCACTCATTGTACAAGTGAGATTTCATTTACATGTTGTTGAGTGTAGCCCAACATTCAGGCTCTGAGAGCTTCCAATTTAATGGTCCCTTCCACTAAGCAGGCAGAGACATCACATTATCGAGGCCTGCTTAAGTCTATAAAAGTTGATTAATGATCACCCTGGTTTATTCCTATAAATTCAATAGTCTTTTATAATACTACCAACTAGGCATTCTGAATAAGTGGTGGAGGAAAAGGGATCAAAGTCTTTGCAGAGGGACCAATTAACATATGGGTGGTTCAGACTTGCCACCATTTTACACATTCTGTGTTACCATTTGGCCATGAAAATGTGCGTGTGTGCGCACGCGCGTGCATGTGCGCTTTTAGGGGTTATTACAGCACAGATAGAATTTCTGAGTCTTCTCTTATCTCATCACTGGACTAAGAAATAATCTTCAACTCTAAAGCTCAGAAAAAGCTGCCTGCAATCACATTGTCTATTTGGTTTTACGCCAGGTTCTCAGCTTTGGTTTCCCAGGAAAAGTCTGGAAGCAATGCTGAGAACTGGAACTGCGCCTATCCCTCCCCATGTACCCCTCACAGAATTATATTTTCCATGGGCTGACTGTTAAGCCAGTTTAAGACTCTAATGTAGATGCACCCTATGTTGGCGGTTCACCATCCCAGCTGAGAGCAGAGTTTCTCCTGGGGGTATCCAGGATTCGGAGGGGAAGAGCAGCAACAGTAAACATCCCATTGTCTCGTTGCATTCGCAGCAAAGGTTAAAATCCCACAGCTGCTTGCCATTGTTTTTTATTCTAAGAAATTTGCCCCCCACTGCCTGCAAAGCTTCCGAAGGAGCCACCTGAGAATGATGTGAGAGATCTCTAATACAAATTTTATTTTTATGTGATACTATTCAAATGCCGCTGTACAACATGAACTACCTGAACCAAATCAAATCCCCAGGTCAATCCCTTCTTCCGAACGCTCCTTAGATAACACCGTCTTGTTCTGTGAATCTGTTCAATATATTAAAGTTGATTCACTCGGACAGTGTGTAAGATATAATACATTAATCTGGGCCATTTCAATTTCTGAGCCTGGGACTATAAAACCGGTGTGCTGCATATCTAATTTTTTTTTTTTTTTTGAATACCTGATTTATGCATCAGTCTCATACGGAGTGTCGATGGCACAGCGGATGCGGCTGCTGCATTAAGAACGGGCTGCATCAGCACTCAAATCTTATCTTGTTAAATCAGACAAATGTAGCTCAATGAAAAGGAAGGAATAAAGGCCTAGGATGGTGAAAGGAGTGAATTTTAATCCTGTTTGTTAGGGGAGTTGCATAGCGTGGGCTGAATTGCCAAAGACTGGACTACCCACCAGAGAGGGAAACAGGAAAATATCTTCCATGAAGATGTGCATATATTTAAACACACATAGACATAAAAATATACCCACAGTATAAATGCAAATTCGTGCTTTGTATGTCCACTCCCCCTCCTAAATTTGCTGAACTGGGTTTGCTTGTTTGTTTGGTTTAGCTTTTTGGGGAGAGAAAGCAGGTTTGCCATACATTTGTAACTCATACACAGGCAGTTCTTCATTCTTTTTTTTTATGTTTTTCCAAGATTCACAGAAAAATGCTTCCATCTGAATCCTTCAATTTTCATTATTATTATCGCGTGTGTGTGTGCGTATGTGTGTGTGTGTAGATAGATAGATAGATAGATAGATAGATAGATAGATAGACAGACAGACAGACAGACAGACAGACAGACAGACAGACAGACAGACAGACAGACACTTTATTGGGTTTTGTTTTGCTGGCTTAATACTAGCAGAGATGAATTGTGTAATTCTGTTTTGGAATTCTGATACTCCATGGAATTCCACTCTTTCCATTGTGGCAGAAACTTTGTAAAGCTGGGCGTGCGCGTGGGTGCACACGCACACACACACACACACATAATTTGTGTTCTTGATAGGGTAGAGGAAGGAAAATGAAAAATGGAAATACTGTTTTAAAACATGTTTTAAAATATTTTTATTAAAACATTGCAATGTTATAAAATGTTTAAAAAGGAAAAGTAAGATTTTAAGAAAATGGTTTTACCTTGATAGATAACTTTAGGAGAGTCACAGTTTCCAACACTGTGTTTTCTGCTCCTGTAAATCCATGGCAGTTGAATCACAAAACTGAGGTGAAATCTGGCAGAGGAGGGTTCCATAAACATCATTCTTTATAAAGGATAATTTAGAAGGGAAGTTATATTGTATATAAAATGAAGGAAGAAGAGACAGAAAGAGTATAAGTGAATAAGATTTCCAGAATATCCATTTACACAAATAATATTCTATTTGAAGGATTTCCATAATTATGCATTATTTATATCATTAAACAGCTGCTGAAATCTTAAAAGATTTTGGTGATCTTGCCCGATCTCACAAGATTTCAAAATTCTCATATCGCATGCGGTCTTCTCTCTGTTTTGAAATGCCTGGGCACTTTAGGCCTAGAAAGATGCTGATTGCAATGTTATACAACACATTTCTTTTTCTTTCAAATCCTTCTCAACAATGGTGTCCACTCTCCCAATGAAATAAAGCTGAAGCAAAAGATTCCCACATCGTTATGTTACAATTCAAAGCAAATAATGTCATTACAACTGATAATGCACTAGATGCGTGGGGATCGTCCATGAGAATTTGGGCAACTGCTAGAAAACAGAAATGACATGCTAGTGTCAGTTTAACAGAGGGGTTACAGTGGAGAAATAACTTCCTCACATGGGGTCAAATGATTATAATGATGGCCAATCAGAATTAAGTTAGGTGGCCATTTAGCATGATCCAGCAGACTATGTTCCGGTCTCGTTACAGAGTTGTTGCAAGCATTACTAAAGCTCTAACGTGCAATATTAGCAATACAATTAGCATGACTACTATTATTAGTGGATCATGAGTGACAAGTTCAAGAAAACTTTAATAAGTCAGAAAAAGAAAAACATGGGCTTGGTCAGATGTGCAGACAAAGATAAGGAAAGCTGGATTGATTTGAAAAGGAAGCTGCTTCAGGTTATCTCAGAAATATTTGGAGATGAGTTGCCAAAGCATTAGGCAATAATTGTATAGGCCAGATCAGGGAGTGAATTCTGAATTGCATCTCAGCTATTGCAATGAACTTTGTACAAAATTTAACATTTTAAGAAGGAAATAACAGACATATACAGAAACAGAGAAGCATCATATATCAAAAGATCCCCACATATGTTGGGATCTCTTTCTCTCTCTCAACACTTAGTAGAATCAGCGCAGCCATATGCAATGCACTACTGTATGATAGGAATTAATTCTTAGGGAATAACTTTTGAACTTCAGTTTAAATTTCCTTCCCCTTCCCTTGTAATAAATTACTGTAGTTCACACTTTGCAAATCTCATGTCAGTGTAAAGACCTTGTGTTTATTCACTAATAAAAAAGTATTTGAAAATGGGAAAAGCCCAATTGAAAGCATCTTCAGAATAACAATGCAAGTAGCTATTAAAACCAAATACTGCCAAGTAGAACAATTATGTAAGAAGCCAAGTTATAGCTGGCATGATTTAATTGGCTCAAAGATGCTCTTTGGTGCTTAATCCTGCCTGTGAAGCATATTATTTAAACATAAGTCTGTGTTGCTTTGGCTGGTTGCTCTGTTCTGTGGCAGTTAATTACAGAAGGAAAAGGACATTGCCATTCAACTCTGTTCTGTCCACCACCTTTCTCACATCTATTAGATCTACAAGGTCAGTATCTTCTGTTTATAAAGTGATTATTGGTTGCTATAAGAATAATTGTGATGTCACAAGCAAGGATCGGCTGGATTAGTATTAATGAGAGGAAATAAGAGAACTTCTGGGGCCAATATAGCTTTGGGGGGGGGGATGGCTATTTGGTAGTGAAATTCACTTGTTCAGCTGCACTTTAATTTCTTTGGAAATGAAGTCCCATTGCAATCAGTAAGAGTACTTTTGAATAAACATGCTGAGTCACTTTCATCTACATGAAATCTCTCATGTAAAACTACTGGGGGAAATGGTCTAAAGCTTTGGAATTTGGGGGCATCAGTATGCAAAGCATCCCCAATTCTATCTCTTGTACACATTGAAAACGTAAGAAATTGTTGATGTTCTAGGTTCATGCCCAGTGTCAGCAACAAACTGCATTTGGTAAAATAAAATAAAATAAAATAAAATAAAATAAAATAATAAAATAAAATAAAATAAAATAAAATAAAATAAAATAAAATAAAATAAAATAAAATAAAATAAATAATAAAATAAAATAAAATAATAAAATTAAATTAAAAAAATAAAATAAAATAATAAAATAAAATAAAATAATAAAATAAAATAATAAAATAAATATAATATAATATAATAAAAAAATAAAATAATAAAATAAAATAAAATAAAATAAAATAAAATAAAATAAAATTAAAATAAAATAAAATAAAATAAAATAAAATAAAATAAAATAAAATAATAAAATAAAATAAAATAAAATAAAATAAATAAAATAAAATAAAATAAAATAAAATAAAATAAAATAATGAAATGGACAAGTACATCTACTTCTGTTCAGTAGAAAGGCAGATCAGTAATTAGATCCAGTCTGGGATGGATTTGCAATCTCCTTGAAAAAAGAGATCTATGCCTGTCCTTCAAGGAGTCAGATCTCATATGGTGATACATGCTAGGATAGTTACATCTCATTTGGACTGAAAGTTTTCATAAATATCATCTGACTCAAAATTCTTTCTAAAGGCTGTTAACTGAAGAGAATTATAGAGATCATGTGGTTCCCAGATTAAATAGTTTCAATAGTAAATATATTTCAAGTCTTAAGTTATTACCTATTTTATATACATACTCTTTTGGGGTAAGCAACATTATGCAAAGCACAGAAAAGGATTTTTAAAAAAATATCTGCTGTCCCTCATTGGTCAATCAGGTCTTTCACGTAATACTTTTTAGGACAATTGGTAAATTATGGACTAAATTACCACCCTTAGTCCTGTATATGCCGCAGGCAGCATGCCACACACTGCATTCCCTGCTAACAGTAAGGAAGGTAATAGTCTGGTTTTCCACATTTAGGTTAGTGTGCCATAAATAAAGCTCAGTTTTACCCCTAAACATGCTTGTGCTAGTCTATATAAACTAGGAGCTCTAATCTAGAGATTACCTTGCAAACCAGCATTCTGTTATTCAGATCCCACCAATTAGAAAGTACTGTACTATGTATGGAATGTAGTAACATATACTCAGGATATAGCTGTGATCTATAAAGATCTAAACAGCTTGTCCTGAGAAATGATTCTCTTGTATGAACCTGATGAGTACTGAGGTCCCCCATAGACCCCTGTCTTTGTCCCATCAAAATCTGGTCTAGCCAGTTTTGAGTGACTCAAGAAGCAGCCTTCATCATGTTGTACTCAATTTTTTGAACCTCTTATTTCTTTGCTGCTATCAGCAGGGCTCACCACATATTAAAGGAGACAATTGAAACAATCCCAAAGTTACTTTATTCTGTAACAACAGTCCTCGCCAACCCTTATTCTGTACCAAGTTTGAGGGACTGCCATTAACAGAATTCCTAGCCAGCACCAGCTGATTTTAATCAAAGATTTGTTTAGTGAAGCTATATTTGGCAGACTCGCCAACAGAAATAAGCAACGGACAAATAAAAATAAACCTCTCAGTGAATCATGCTGACATACTGGTCCAGAAATGGTTAAGCTGTAAAATTGTTTAACCCTAAATTCAATGAATTATGGGAAATCATAACAGGAGACAATACTGAGTTGTAATCAAGAAGGAGAAGGAGACAATGCTCTTAGCACAGAGTGAGAGAAAACAATGATCAAGGCCCTACAGCTGCTACCCAAACACTGTGGAGGTTGGTGACTAGCAACACTTGAAGGCAAGGTTGGAGGGCAGGCAGAGAGCTGAGAAAAGAATTCAATTTAATAAACTGAACTAATATTTTCATGTTCTTGAAGTCCCAAAAGTCACCCAAGAAAGATAAGCCACACCGAGTTGTCTGAGAGGCCTTCCAACTACAATTGGCAAGGACGAAATGTCCCTCTCCCCCCTCACTTCCTCCATAGTAGTAGCCAGTGAGTGCCCACATGGAAGAGAACATCCCATTATAGTTCCTAATTGAACCTGATGCAGAAAAAGCAGGATAAGCTGATGGTTCTGGGGGAACTCTGAGATGGAACACATTGGAAAAGGTCAAACTGAGGGGCCTTATTAAATAGAAGGGTAGCAAAAGCAGTGATAAAATGGTTAAACTGTGGGGATCAGAAATAGAGCTAAAATAAACATACGTCAAGAAAATTGTGCTAATCATTGTAAACAAAATAATGTTGGTGGGGAGTCAGTATTTTGTAAAAAGCACAATTATTATTCCTTGGCATTTTGTGCCTAGTTCCAGAATGCATTTACGGCAAATAAATTGAGCTGCAGGCCTCAATAGAAGCCTGAATTCCTGTCAAAGTGGCTCCATTACATGTGTCCCTCAGGATCAGACTGCATTAGCAAAGGCCTTTATTCCATACATGATGAATTATGAGATCAGCGGAGCATGCTCCAAAATAGAACATATGCACAATTTATGCCATTTTTATATAATTTATATAAAATTATATCAATGTATATAAATGTTAGTTTAAAGTGCATTTTTGTTGCTAGAGTAGGAATGGACAACACACATTTCTCTCCCCACTTGGGTACACCCAAAATGTACCCAAGCTCATAGAGCATTGACCCCATTGGCTAGACTAATTTGATTGTCTCTGAACAATCGCATAGTCCTCTTTGGCTAGAGAAGTGCATGTTAATTATGTGATTTGCCCTTGATAAGACCTTGGTGGGTCATGCAGCAGTTGTGATCTGTCACTGACTTCTAATCATGTATTATCGTCTGGGTGAGTCAGAGGGGTAGCCAAAGCTTTCTGTCTTTACAGCATTGTGGCATTCTAATTATCTTATGCCAAGTGGAAAGGCAGAGATTGAATTAAGTGATCATCATGATTGTCTTTTTAAAAAATCTCTTTATTCTTTTGTGTGGCTTTGCTACAATTTACATTTTAAGATGCTGTACAGGATTATTTTTTTAAAAGAGGGAGGGTGATGGAAGAAAAGGGATCAGGGAGGGAGCTACTTTGAAGCTGGAAAATAACATGAAGCGTATGATGAAATCACAATTTCTTGTACGTCAGATGTAACAATTAGTATCTGTAGATGATGGGATAATTAGTAACATTTATTAAAATTATGAATCCTGTTATTACCTAAATTTCAATTCATTATTTATTTAAAATCACCAATTTTAAAAGATGTTGGGGGAGGCTATTCTGTTTCTATTTGGAGGGGTTGTACTTATATATTAAGAGATATGTTTTGGGAAAAACGATGGGCTGTGTTGTTTTTCTTTTTAATTGTGAGCTGCCCCAGAGTCATTAAGGAATTGGGCGGCCTCAAAATCAAATCAAATAAATAAACAAACAAGCAGCATTTGAAATATCAAAAGTCAGTAACATGAATATGTTAATTATTTTATCAGTATTTATGTT
This sequence comes from Charina bottae, assembly GCA_023362775.1. Taxonomy (NCBI): domain Eukaryota; kingdom Metazoa; phylum Chordata; class Lepidosauria; order Squamata; family Charinaidae; genus Charina; species Charina bottae. Next base: position 83,481,885 of record JALMGJ010000001.1, on the reverse strand, counting down.
CCACTTGAAAATAAGTTTAGCTACATTCTTATCCAGTATATTCTTGAGTTTTTCTGCAACTCATGTATGGAGCACAAGATGCCCTTACTGCATATAATTACAATCCATGTAAATAAAATCTAAGCATTTTAGCAATGATTCAGATAAAATACATTGATTTCAGAATATATTAAAATCAGTATTTTCTATAGTAAAACATATTTTAGAATGAAATATTAATTTTCACATTTGTAATAAAACGATAAAAATATTTCATTATTTTTGAAAAAGGCAAAGAAATGGAAGCAGAATAACCATTGTTCTTGAACTTTTGTACCAGCTTAATTAGGGTTAAGTTCCATTAACTGGCTTGAAGTTGCTAAGCAGTTCCATAGTTTTGTTAAAAAACATGGCATATATTTTAGAGATAAGGGTGAATGGACCCTGAGTAAAGCTTTCTAAATTTGTTAGCAAATTTCATTTTTTAGAAAGGATGTTTTATTTTGTGACAAATCCTGATATTCTTTGTGCTTGAATCTCTGCTGCCTTGACTACAGGAATAATATTTAGGATATTATTATTATTATTATTATTATTATTATTATTATTATTTTGATTAAGTAAACATTCCTCAGTGGTTACATAGCAACTCTTCAACCGAAACTACAATGCTATCTGTTCAATAAACCCAGTGGTTGCAACATCTGTATTTGTTTAAAGTACATTCTGGAGCTTTTGAAAGAAGATTTAGGAAGCCATCAGTTTGAATCAACAAATGAACAATATCGTAAATTTCAGAAGATATATTGGCATAGGAATCATTCAGAAAAGCACTGACTGGAGCATTGCCTCAAAGTTTCGGTAATAATAATAACTACAACATCAATAATAAATCCAGCTATTCGGATGGATGCCAGGAACAGAGAATGAGAGAAAGAGAGGGAGAGAGAAATTTAGCATCCCTCAAATACGTAAGTATTTTCAAAGTTGTAGTGTACGTCAATATTACAGCATTTTTATAGAAACAAACTTTAAAAAAGTCAATAAAACCATAAAGGGCCATTGAGCCAGAGGAGTGAGGGAAACAAGGCTTATTTTTCATGAATCACATGATATACAAAAAGCATTATTTGCTGAAACCATTGCTTGTCAGCCGAGAGACGGGGGAGGATGAAGAAAAGAGAGAGGGGAAAAAAGAGGACGCCTAGGAATAAGATGCATTCCCTGGGTGGCGAAACAAAAGAGCTGAAGGGGGAAAAAAGCTGCAGAGAGAAAGTTGACACAGCCAAGAATAATAGCTAAATCTATCAAGTTTGATCAGGTCTGCTATAATGAAGTGGGGCTTCATATTCCAAGCAGGGACAATGAAGACAGAAGTCAGGCAGTGGATCTGTGGCATTCACTTTGTGCTTGGAATATGCAGGAACCAGCAGGGAGCCGGCAGATAATTACACAGTATTTGTGTGGATCCATGGAAGCTTCCTGTGCAGGTTGAATGCCTGTGCGATATTAAAAGGCAGCCCAGTGAAATGTTTTTAATGAATATTTTTGTCAGAGAAAGAAAAGGCATTTGAATGATTTTGTGTGGGTGTGCGGGTGCGGGGGCATGTGTAGAGAAAGCCAGAGGTTGGAAGAAACATCACTGTCCGAATGCCTGGACCTTTATTTACATCTGTTCCTTTCTTTCGGGTTGTCTTTTAGTAATAAGGCTGCTACAAAAAAGCAACAATACCAAATGGATATTTGGGGGACTAATTGCCACATGAAATAATTTCCCTCTTGGTCCGCTACACTAAATATATATATTTTTTTGGGGGGGGGGGGGAATCGCAGCAAACCTTACATTGCAACAATTTCCTCTTTCCTTTGTTCTTCTTTGTCTTCTAAATTTCTGTTAGTGCATGAAATGTTTAGACACGTTTAATCAGAAAAGCTCAAAGGAGAAGTAACACAGATGTTGAGATTCACTATTCAGTAGCCCTTGGCGGTGCGAGATTTATAAAAACATAAGAGTCCCTTATTCCAACGCTCTGCAATTCTCACCTAACAGATGTGAATAATCCACTGAATTGAAAAACAGAGCTATGATATTCATAAGTGGCTTCCTTCTTCATTTGTCTTGCAGCACTGGAACAGCAGTGATCAAAAGCTCGACTTTGTGGGAAAGTAAAATAGATTATTATTTTTTTCTGGGTCTGATTAAAAAATATTATTAGTCACACATATAACTCCAGCGATCCGACTTCTTTCACTGTGGAATTCTAAGCAGTTCTTTCATGGAGGCAATTTGTATTTGCATCCCAATCAGGCAAGGATATTTTTTTTAATGTATAATGTTATTTGTTTGATTGATTGATTTATATCCCACATTCTGCCCAGATGCTCAAGGCAGCTAATAGGATGTTTTATATTTAATTTTTTGCATCTTTCTTATACAAAAAGAAAAACCTGCATATTGCATAGCTAATTTTGTGTCAATATCTCCTTTTCAGATGTGGACCCCCTATTACAAAAATATAGGAATACAAACAAAAAGATGGTATCAAAGTGGCAGGTTTATCCCCAAAATATATTTTATTGAATCAGATACATTGTCCATATTTCTGCTTACTTATTTCTACTATCTCAGACTCAAATGTACCGCTGTGGCAAAGAGACACCCATCACCCATTGTGACTTAGAGAAAGAAATCCACAAAGATCATACAAACGGTCACAAGGTGGGCATCTAGCTCAAACGATGTCCATTACTGTGCTCAGGCTGCATTTAGCATAAATTCAGGGCTTTACCCAATCTACCCATCATTCTTCACAAACATTTTTTAATGGCCCAGAAGTCACTTCTCCCCTCTGGGTTATTTTCAAATTTTGAAAAAAAAATGCTTTTGAAGTTGTTTGAATGATTTGCACTTTTTTGATTTTGCTTTTTTGTTCCAATGGCATCAGAGACCATTGGACCATACCAGAGCATGAAGTTGAGAAAGGCTGAGGTCTGGGGTGTCTGCAGGAGTGATAAAAAGGGCCATGACTATGCAATTGAAGCTGCCATCTTGACTTTTTGGGTTTCCCCCCCTCCCCCAAAGCCATGGTTGATGGACAAATGAGATGGCTTGTATCTGACCTTTGTTGTTTTATTTGTTTATGTCAGAAAGGCCGAATCAATAGAAATATTGGAGCCACCAAATGAGGGTCAATGCAGTCTTAATTCTCTATATTATAGTAAAGTTCAGAATGTGTTTTCATAATATAGGGAACAGCTGTCACATTATTATACCTTTTTTTTAATATACCCCACCAATCATCAATAATAATAGTGCATGTTTTATGGCTCCTCCACCAATAGTTTCCAAAAATATATATCACAGGAGATGTGGACAGAAACTGGGGGGGGGGGGTTTGCGGGCAGGAGCCAATTGCGTGGAAGGGGGCGGGGTTTTCGGGTGGGAGCCAACCACGCGGAAGGGGGTGGGGTTTGCAAGCAGGAGCCAATTGCGCGGAAGAGGGTGTGGTTTGTGGGCAGGAGCTCCTAGAGGGCCAGACCAAATGATTTCGCGGGCCTTATATGGCCTGCGGGCCGGACGTTCCCCACCCCTGGTCTAAATCAAAAATATACATTTATGATATATAAATGGGCCAGAATCTCATGGGCTCTGGTTTTCTTTTTTCCTTTTTAAACCATGCTACCAGTTCTGGCAACTCCAATGTGGTTTTTCCAAGCATCTCTGTATTGATTCTACTGGCCACAGCCACCGAGAACGAAAGCCTTATAAATGCTAGCTAAAGAGAGCCAATCCAAATCAGGACAACCCAGAAACCTGGCTAGGCATCTTTTGCTTCAGAAACTAACCTCTCCATTAAGAGCTAGAAGACCAACGTTGCTTTCACTTTCCTGCATCAGGATTATAATATTATTATACACTTCCAAGGAATACCATTTCTCATGCCAGTGAAGGTCAGTGCCCTGGATATTTAAGGCTTTGTGTGGGTGGGGTTGATATTTGATTCACTAATGGAAAAAAAAAGACAAAGACAAAGACAAAGACAAAGACAAAGACAAAGACAAACACAAACACAAACACAAACACAAACACAAAGGTAGGTAAATGTAATCCTAAAATAGAGTATCCATTCCTGTGCATCAGATCTTCAATAGTCTGTATCAAAGATGCTTCCAGCCAAGATAACAATTCTCTGCCTCTTCGCTTCCCCTAAAAATTGCTTATATTCTTCATTTGCACCTAGACACATCTAAACCCAATTTGTTGGCTGAGGGCAGGGACAGGGGAAGAGGATAAGGTTTTTCTTGGCCCCAATAAGGTTTCATATTCCTGCGATGCTGCTTCTGTTTATTTTCAGGATGCCCATACAGTGATATTTCACTAACCTTCTTGACTATTGGCCAAATATTTCAGCTCATTAATATATTTTTGCCATCCCCAACCAGAGTCATTCATAGCAATCAGGTAGATGTTCACAACATTGTTGTCCAATATTCAGGGCAAGACCTTTTTAGTGTGGATGACTGAACTCTAGAATTCTCTTTCAAAGGGACATCTCTTGGGCTTGCTTTAGTTTTTTTAAAAAATCATTTTTTCATTGCTGATGCTTTTGATGTTAAATGACTTCACTACCTTTTGTATCTACTGTTTCTGTTCTTATTTTCCTGTAGTACTTTGGTATATAGATTGTATATTTCTTCTATAGTTTGTAGTTTGCCAGTGATTTTATCCATAAATCAATGTATTGTTGTGATAGAAAAATGGACCATAAATTGCATTGGTAAATAGCTATTTGCTTCTTTAAAAAAAAAAAGCAAGTGAGGCGATTCAAAGTGCTGAATTCTCAGAACTGTTATCTACACTGCTATCTACTGGCTCAACATCTCCATACAGATACTGAGAAAGTGAACTTTCATTAAGAATGTCCAATACTGCAGCCATATTTGTTTGATTTTGACCTTGGGCCAGTCACTCTCTCTTAGCCCAACTCACCTCACAGGGTTGCTGTTGTGGGGAAAATAGGAGGAGGAAGGAGTATTAGGTATGTTTGCCGCCTTGAGTTATTTATAAAAATAATAAAGGTGGGATAAAATTTAAATAAATAAATAAATTCCAGGAATGTTAATGTCCTTTGATAAGCTGAATCAGACCCATGGCCCATCTAGTCCAGCAGTCTGTTCTCACACTGGCCAACCAACTGCTTATTTATTACTGGGCTCTGTACTGAATTTGAGTAAACTCCGGGAGGCAGTGGAAGACAGGAAGGCCTGGCGTGCTATGGTCCATGGGGTCACAAAGAGACGGACAGGACTTAACAACTGAACAACAACAAAAGTACTGAGCTATAAAGCAATATATGGCCTCAGACCTGGGTTTCTTAAAGACTACCTTATTCTCTATTTATTCCCTGTGAATGTCATTCTATCTGTGAGCTATTACTCCAAGGGCCGTGGTTGGAGAAGTCACAAAGATAGCCATTAAGACCAGGGCTTTTTTAGTAAAGTGCCCACCTGAGAGCTAAATGCCAACCCCCTACACAGCATTTTTCTTTCCTCAACTATCAAACCAGGGTATGTTTGTAAAGCCTTTGCCTGACATGATTGAGGATTTTTGAATTTGGTTCTAAACATGATATTATCAGTCAATTCTTTGTCTGGCTGCTATGTGATTTTATAGAGCCTTCTTGAATCCTCTTGTATGAGTTTATTTAATCCTCGGGAATCTTCTTTTACAGCTTGTATAGTCTGTCTGTCTGTCTGTCTGTCTGTCTGTCTATCTTTGTTTTGATTTAACTTTGGATTTCCATATTTTGTGGTTTGTTGTTCTTTTTGGTTCTTTGGTCCTTGTCCCAAGTGTGCAATACTTACCCAGCCTGAAATAATCAAAGAAATAGAGCTTGCATAGTCTTGCTCATGAATCATGGCCAACCATGCAAGAGCTGCTCTGTTGCACCTGATGGGCAGTAGAAAATGGTCATGATCCAAGCCCTGTCCCTTTTTTTATATGTGCTACACACACAATGCACATAAAAAAGAAGTAGGGTGTCAATTGTCTGTAGCTTGAATCATGTCAACTGGATTTCTATTTTCTCAGTGGAAACGTTTCGCTCCTTATCCAAGGAGCTTCTTCAGTCTGAGCAAAGTTAGTAAGGGAATCCTAAATATGTTTCTAGGTAGCTGTGTGACCTTACACCTGGGGCTAGGTCATGGTTATATTGAGATGTTATTTTAAGTCCTTTTATCATCTAAAGGAGGATCGTTAAGATCACCATGCTGCTGTTGAGCTTGTGAAATGGTCTTAATCTTCCTAGGCGCAGAAGACAAAGCAGGGAGGAAGATGGGGGAAAGATTGTGCCTGAGGCCCCCACCTCTATTCAAGGAAGGATTTTCCAAGTTGGCATAAATGGATTCCTTGACCCCTCTCTCAAACCACCTATCTTCTCTGTCTAAAATGTGAACATTAATGTCCTCAAATGAGTGTCCTTTTCCCTTTAGATGAAGATAAACTGCTGACTCTGCTCCTGTTGTGTTACTTCTCCTGTGTTGGGCCATCCTCCTGTACAAAGGTTGTTTGGTTTCTCCAATGTAGAGTTCAGAGCACTCCTCACTGCACTGGATTGCATAAACTACATTGCTTTTCTTGTGTTTTGGAGTTTGATCTTTGGGGTGTACAAGCCTCTGTCTCAGTGTGTTGGTGGGTTTGAAATATACAGGTATGTGGTGTTTGCCAAATATCCATTTTATCTTTTCAGACACGCCAGCCATGTAGGGAATGACCAGGTTCTTTCGTTTACTCTGAGTCTCAGCCCTATCTGTCGCTGTTTTAGGTCTGGTAGATTTAGATATGGTGAAGGCCCAATTTGGATATCCACAGGCCTTCAGAGCTGTTCTCAGGTGCTGATTTTCATTCTTTTTGGAATCCATGGAGGTGGGGATGGTTTCTGCTCTGTGTGACAATGTCCTGATGACTCCTAGTTTGTGCTGCAGTGGATGGTGGGAGTCAAACATCAGATATTGATCTGTGTGTGTGGGTTTCCTGTAGATCCCTATTTCTAGCTTGCCACTGGTCCCAATGAGGACTTCACAGTCTAGGAATGCCAGTCTGTTGTCCTTGGTGTCTTCTCTGGTGAAGCTAATGTTGGCATCTATAGTGTTTATATGGTCCGTGAAGGCCTGTACTTCCTGGGCCTTGATTTTCACCCAGGTGTCATCCACATACCTAAACCAGTGGGTGGGCACCGTTCCCTGGAATGTGTTGAGTGCTTTCTTCTCCACTTCTTCCATGTATAACTTGGCCAGAATGGGTGACACAGGAGAACCCATGGCACAGGACCAAACTGTCTATTACCTTTTTCTTGTAATTGTTGGTGGGGTCTCTTTTCAGTTTTTCATATGTATGGTGATCCTCCAAAAGTGAGGTAATTTTATTGTGGTAGTCTGCAGTGTTTAGAACCACTGTACATCTTCCTTTGTCAGCAGGTAAAATGGTGATGGTTTCATCTTTGCTGAGGGCTGTCAGGGCTCTCCTCTCTTGGATGGTAAGGTTGGGGGGAGGAGGTTGAGCACTGGACAGTTTGAAACAATTGGAACATGATGGCTCCATCGATAGGATTACCTACCACCGTCTGTATCCTGGAGAAGCCATCCCCTGCATCTACGGACTTCCTAAGATCCACAAGGAAGGAACACCCCTCTGACCCATAGTCAGCAGCATTAATTCGGTAACATACAACATTGCCAAACACCTCTCTACCATACTAGCACCTCTAGTTGGACACTCTGAACACCACATCCATAATTCGGAAGAATTTGTTTCCAAAGCAAAGATCCTGAAACTGGATACAGATGAAACTATGGTCTCCTTTGATGTGTCCTCCCTTTTCACCAACATCCCCACCACTCATGCTCTATCCACTGTCAGGAAGAGACTAGAAGAGGACAGCACCCTTGAAAGGAGAAACCATCTCAACCCAAACCAGATCTGCCATCTTCTGGACCTGTGTCTTAACACCACTTATTTCACATACAGAGGTGACTTTTACAGACAAAAACACGGCTGTGCCATGGGTTCTCCTGTGTCACCCATTGTGTCCAAGTTATACATGGAAGAAGTGGAGAAGAAAGCACTCAACACATTCCAGGGAACGGTGCCCACCCACTGGTTTAGGTATGTGGATGACACCTGGGTGAAAATCAAGGCCCAGGAAGTACAGGCCTTCACGGACCATATAAACACTATAGATGCCAACATTAGCTTCACCAGAGAAGACACCAAGGACAACAGACTGGCATTCCTAGACTGTGAAGTCCTCATTGGGACCGGTGGCAAGCTAGAAATAGGGATCTACAGGAAACCCACACACACAGATCAATATCTGATGTTTGACTCCCACCATCCACTGCAGCACAAACTAGGAGTCATCAGGACATTGTCACACAGAGCAGAAACCATCCCCACCTCCATGGATTCTAAAAAGAATGAAAATCAGCACATGAGAACAGCCCTGAAGGCCTGTGGATATCCAAATTGGGCCTTCACCAAATCTAAATCTACCAGACCTAAAACAGCGACAGATAGGGCTGAGACTCAGAGTAAACGAAAGGACCTGGTCATTCCCTACATGGCTGGCGTGTCTGAAAAGATAAAACGGATATTTGGCAAACACCACATACCTGTATATTTCAAACCCACCAACACACTGAGACAGAGGCTTGTACACCCCAAAGATCAAACTCCAAAACACAAGAAAAGCAATGTAGTTTATGCAATCCAGTGCAGTGAGGAGTGCTCTGAACTCTACATTGGAGAAACCAAACAACTTTTGTACAGGAGGATGGCCCAACACAGGAGAAGTAACACCACAGGACCCGAGTCAGCAGTTTATCTTCATCTAAAGGAAAATGGACACTCATTTGAGGACATTAATGTTCACATTTTAGACAGAGAAGGTAGGTGGTTTGAGAGAGGGGTCAAGGAATCCATTTATGCCAACTTGGAAAATCCTTCCTTGAATAGAGGTGGGGGCCTCAGGCACAATCTTTCCCCCATCTTCCTCCCTGCTTTGTCTTCTGTGCCTAGGAAGATTAAGACCATTTCACAAGCTCAACAGCAGCATGGTGATCTTAACGATCCTCCTTTAGATGATAAAAGGACTTAAAATAACATCTCAATATAACCATGACCTAGCCCCAGGTGTAAGGTCACACAGCTACCTAGAAACATATTTAGGATTCCCTTACTAACTTTGCTCAGACTGAAGAAGCTCCTTGGATAAGGAGCGAAACGTTTCCACTGAGAAAATAGAAATCCAGTTGACATGATTCAAGCTACAGACAATTCCACCTGGATGACTGAGAACCTTCATAGACATAGGGTGTCAATTGTGCAACTGCAGTCACCATCTTTACTTTTTTGACTTCACCTCTGGGGATGCCCTGTCCAAGGAGCACATAGTGGCAAACAACACTGGAAAGAGGGCAAGTAGCAATGGGCAACAGGAAGCATGGTTTCCAGTATATAAAGTGACTTCTAAAGTGTCTTTTTCCTTTTCAGGAAAAAACCCCCCGCCAAATTTAGTGCTATTTGTTCTCTAAGATTCCTTTTAGCTATCAGTAGGATCTACATGAAGCTCTGATTGTATTCAGCTGCTCAGGAAGATATTTCAGGTACTTCACAATGAATCCTTTGGAAGAATTTTGAAACTGAAATTGTTTGCTAACCTGCTAATGTTTCCCAAAGAAGTTCTGTGCATCCTCGTTAATGAATCACTATCCCAATTTTGTATGTGTGTTTGTGTGTGTGTATAACCACAGCTTCACAGGCTGTGATAATATAATAGTGATTTACTGGAATTTCAGCTGTCAAGATTTGTCATATATTAAATATCATTGTACAACTTCCAAATGCAGTCAGTTATTCACTGTCAATTGTCAAATGTATTATCAGGTGTCAATTATTTGTCATCAGTTTTCAAATATTTTGTTTTTAGCCTTGTTGTACGCCACCCAGAGTTACTTGTCTGTGAGATGGGCGGCCATATAGATATGACAAAATAAATAAATAAATATTTTAGGGGTGCTCACTGAATAGATAACTGCTAAGAATAGATATTGTTACTATTCATATCAGCATTACAGAGAAGAATTCAGTAACTTTGAAGCCCATGCTGCTTAATTCCCATGTGAAAAAATCTAGGGTTTATAGTTAAAGTAAGCCTTTAGCAGTATTTGAGTGATAAATCATTCATAGAAATTGGCTACTCAAAGCCAGCAAAATTAAATCCAAATTGGAATTCTGCAAATAGACTTCAAACAACTAGCAACCTGGAAGATTTCCAATGTGACTTGGGGGAAGTGCAGATGAAATGAGGTTGATTTGGAAGTCAGCCAAGCCATTTCCTGAATTTGGTGAAATAGCTTGTCTTATTTCCAGAACACAGCTTATTGCCAGGTCAACCTAATATGAAACATGGTGAGTTCACTAAACTCTCAGTCTCTTGGCTACGTTCTAACACCACTATCTCTATGGTTTTCAGATGCATTATTATTATTGTTATTATTATTATTATTGCCACCAGAAGGCATATATTTCTGCAAAGGCTACAGGAGAAAATATATAACATAAAAGATCTTCAGCCAGGTCTAAGTCATAATCTCAGTTCAAGTAATGAAAGATGAAGCCCATCTTCATCTGTGTCCTTATGGACAGATAGTCTGCTATAGCCAGACCCCCATCCAGAAGGATGGACAGGTCAGTCTATCAATCTGAGTTATGTCAGTTTCTCATTCTTCCAGATATAAATTAGGCTGGCCCATTTTTGCATCGTTGTGGATCCAGCCTCCCCTCCCCAAGTCTATGTATAGATTTGTAGACATTTTTGTGCACATTTTGCCCCCATAAGTCCATGTTTATCAATTTTTCCCTAGCTTTTGTATTTGCCACCAGCAAGTTTCCCAAATTTGTTTTTCCCCCTGTGCCTCCCTTAACATACCCATACCTGTGGGATGCACTTTTTCTTAATATACATGTTTGAGCTGTGAAATGAATTGTCAGATTATAAATGGTAAGGATCAGGGGTTAGGACTGGAGGGTGCAATCTGACTGGGTAATTCTTTTCCTACCATTCCTTGTCCCAAGGCAATTGCTGTGTGGTTCTTTCTTAGCACACCTTTATGAGATCTTTGGCACACAAGTTGATGTTGTAAAGGTTCCCTTGAAAATGAAAAGTTTGAATGACAGTGTTTTAGAGAATTGTGACAAAGGATATGATGGGATAAGAAATATTGAATAAATTCATTGATTGCTATAACTTTATTTAGGTGTATAAAATAGAGACAGATTAGAAAATGATAATCAGAGGCTTTTCAGTTTGATGTGGCAGTCCTAAAGTTATCAAAGCTGCATTTCGCCAATGAATTCAGTGTGAATTGTCTTCATCTACAACTCCTCCAGTTTAACAGGAAATCTTTCTGTACCCAGATGAAGAGGTGAAGTGCTGTCATACAGAGAGCCCAAACAAAGATGATAACCTACATTCCAATCATATCAGCGTAAAGAAATCCAACATTCTCTTAGTCTGTAACTCAGCATAAGGCCTAAGATGTTTGGTGTTCACTATATTTAAGAAACTCCTTGGGTTTCTGCTTCCTCCCTCCCCTCCCTCCCTCCCTCCCTCCCATCCTTCTCAGAGATTCTAGGAAAGATTCACTTGCAGTGGGGGATATAGCTTATCCTTTGGGCTATCCTGACATCAAAATAACTTAAAGGATAAGCTGTTAAACAAGATATGCATATTTGTGATTGCTATTGAAAATCACTGATACTGTGCATTCACATATGAATATCATTTGCATTAAGTTCAATTGATTGATTTACTAGTTCTTTATAGCTGAGTAACAACAAATGATAGAATGCTTAACTAGATGGTCAGTTATTATTGTTATTATTATTATTACCCAAGTTTGCTAAAAACAGAACAAAATGTATACTTTTATTAAAATTGAATACTTTAAAATTACTGACCAAAGTTTCCTGCAGAATTTAGACCACATTAATTCAAGAAATATTCTTATAGTGGCAATGCTTATTCAGGTCATACTGTCTCCCTGACTTATATAGAATTGTCAGGAAAATTATAAAACAACCAAACAACCAAACATTATGTCTGAGATTGAGAGAGTAGCCAGAATTGCACACAAAATGTCTGTGTATTCATTTATTATGAGCAGATGCGTTTATCAATATTGGTTCCTGGATTTGACCCACCTAGAGATGACGTTCATATTAGCAGCCTTTCCAGTGATAGTTGGGAAAGGAAATGCGGGCAAAAGCCAAAAGGGAAAATGTGCCCCCTGCCACCATTTATTTATTTATTTATTTATTTATTTATTTATTTATTTATTTTTCAAATAAATAAATTATAAATTTATTATTCAAATTTATTCCCCGCCCCATTTAAGCCCCATTTGCTCCATCCGAAGAGATATGCTATTGAAGTGCCCTCCACTTTTATCTCAAATATTGCATACCGTTTCCTCTCACAAATACAAGAGTGTACGTGTCATATACATCCAAGTGTCCATGTCCTATAGAAAAGGCAAACGACATGCTTGTTTATTTAGTCTACTTTTTTATCACCAGCTCTTTTTCATTCTGCTTCGGCTGCACTGTTACATTGAATGGCAAAGGAATGGTTGGGTTCACAAGAGGAACTAAAGTGTTATCATAAGATACTGAAGCAATGGCTTTACATGGTATAATCTATCAAAGATGTCAAATTTACAAAATGCAGATTTTTCTGTCACATTTGGGCATTCTAAGTACTGTCTTTTTCTGCTGAGGTGCTGACTGGTGTTTTAATGAGGCCCTTTGGTGGCTGTAAAAAAATATGAGGCATGGGGAGGACAATCGGAGTTACTGTTGGTATTGTCTATTTGTCTTACAAATTTCACACTAACTACCAATTACGTTGTCATAAAACTTTGGGCTATGGCATGCTCAATTCCGTATCATATTTTTATTTTATTTTATTTTTTAAAGCAAAGACTGCATTAACCTCTCCCATTTTATAGATGCCACTACAGCCATCGATGCAAGTAACATCTCTAATGAAGCTAATAATGAGACTTTAAAAGTAGCCTTGTTATAGGAATAACAGGCAAATCGTTCAGTTAAAGACTAAGGTCCATCATGGCACACTGTGTTTCCCATATTGCATGGTCCCTTGCTTTAGAAAGATGCTGATGCACATTTTTTTCAAGTTCAAAGGGGGTATTAATCTCACAACCTTCTCCTTATCATATCTCATGGGACTTCTTACCTGGGTGAAACGAAACTGATGTAGTCCAAGTGAACATAGTTTAATAAGGAACAGATTCAAGAAATATTAAGAGTACCATGTCTATGAAGGTTCTCAGTCATCCAGGTGGAATTGTCTGTAGCTTGAATCATGTCAACTGGATTTCTATTTTCTTAGTGGAAACGTTTCGCTCCTTATCCAAGGAGCTTCTTCAGTCTGAGCAAAGTTGGTAAGGGAATCCTAAATATGTTCCTAGGTAGCTGTGTGACCTTACACCTGGGGCTAGGTCATGGTTATATTGAGATGTAATTTTTAAGTCCTTTTATCATCTAATGGAGGGTCGTTAAAATCACCATGCTGCTGTTGAGCTTCTGAAATGGTCTTAATCTTCGTAGGCACAGAAGACAACATGGGGAGGAAGATGGGGGAGAGTTTGTGCCTGAGGCCCCCACCTCTATTCAAGGAAGGATTTTCCAAGTTGGCATAAATGGATTCCTTGACCCCTCTCTCAAACCACCTATCTTCTCTGTCTAAAATGTGAACATTAATGTCCTCAAATGAGTGTCCTTTTTCTTTTAGATGAAGATAAACTGCTGACTCTGGTCCTGTGGTGTTATTTCTCCTGTGTTGGGCCATCCTCCTGTACATAGGTTGTTTGGTTTCTCCAATGTAGAGTTCAGAGCACTCCTCGCTGCACTGGATTGCATAAACTACATTGCTTTTCTTATGTTTTGGAGTTTGATCTTTGGGGTGTACAAGCCTCTGTCTCAGTGTGTTGGTGGGTTTGAAATATACAGGTATGTGGTGTTTGCCAAATATCCGTTTTATCTTTTCAGACACGCCAGCCATGTAGGGAATGACCAGGTTCTTTCGTTTACTCTGAGTCTCAGCCCTATCTGTCGCTGTTTTAGGTCTGGTAGATTTAGATTTGGTGAAGGCCCAATTTGGATATCCACAGGCCTTCAGGGCTGTTCTCAGGTGCTGATTTTCATTCTTTTTGGAATCCATGGAGGTGGGGATGGTTTCTGCTCTGTGTGACAATGTCCTGATGACTCCTAGTTTGTGCTGCAGTGGATGGTGGGAGTCAAACATCAGATATTGATCTGTGTGTGTGGGTTTCCTGTAGATCCCTATTTCTAGCTTGCCACCGGTCCCAATGAGGACTTCACAGTCTAGGAATGCCAGTCTGTTGTTGAAGGCCTGTGGATATCCAAATTGGGCCTTCACCAAATCTAAATCTACCAGACCTAAAACAGCGACAGATAGGGCTGAGACTCAGAGGAAACGAAAGAACCTGGTCATTCCCTACATGGCTGGCATGTCTGAAAAGATAAAACGGATATTTGGCAAACACCACATACCTGTATATTTCAAACCCACCAACACACTGAGACAGAGGCTTGTACACCCCAAAGATCAAACTCCAAAACATAAGAAAAGCAATGTAGTTTATGCAATCCAGTGCAGCGAGGAGTGCTCTGAACTCTACATTGGAGAAACCAAACAACCTATGTACAGGAGGATGGCCCAACACAGGAGAAATAACACCACAGGACCAGAGTCAGCAGTTTATCTTCATCTAAAAGAAAAAGGACACTCATTTGAGGACATTAATGTTCACATTTTAGACAGAGAAGATAGGTGGTTTGAGAGAGGGGTCAAGGAATCCATTTATGCCAACTTGGAAAATCCTTCCTTGAATAGAGGTGGGGGCCTCAGGCACAAACTCTCCCCCATCTTCCTCCCCGTGTTGTCTTCTGTGCCTAGGAAGATTAAGACCATTTCAGAAGCTCAACAGCAGCATGGTGATTTTAACGACCCTCCATTAGATGATAAAAGGACTTAAAAATTACATCTCAATATAACCATGACCTAGCCCCAGGTGTAAGGTCACACAGCTACCTAGGAACATATTTAGGATTCCCTTACCAACTTTGCTCAGACTGAAGAAGCTCCTTGGATAAGGAGCGAAACGTTTCCACTAAGAAAATAGAAATCCAGTTGACATGATTCAAGCTACAGATTAAGAGTACCATGTTAACAGGGAGGAAAGTGCTTCTTGTCATTTGAGATTCTTGTAGCAAGAAGCCAGGGGAAATATGTAATAAATGTGTAGAACTGAGAAAACAGCAACCCGGATAACTTGGGAGGGCATCCAAAATGTTCATAAACATTTATTTACATTGACTTCCTTATCCTGATGATTTATAGGGTACTGCAAGGGACCCAGCAATATGGGTGTCAAAGCCATGGTTCAGGTGCTTGAGAACTAAAGCAGCACAGGGGATGATATTTGAAAGCCGCTTGCAAGCATGAATGTCAGTGGATAACTTCACATTCTCCTTCCACTCTCATCAATCATGAATCTAATGAGCTACCTAAATTTATTTCACAGTCTGATATAGGTATGGAGTACTGTCAAGTACAGCTGCTGGAGAACAACATTATTTGCTTTCTTTGTGCACCAGAATGAGTATGCTGGTCATATCCACATTCTTGAAGGAATTAAGTAGATTAACAAAAGTGCACAGTAATGTGATAGAGAAGGTATCACAGATCTGGGTTCCAAGGAGCATTAAAGATGAAGCTCAGGCTATGCTACCATGACAGCCTGAATTATTTAATTAACTTTTTAAAAAATCCTACTTCTTAGAAGCCTAGAAGGAGTGTGTACATCATTCTTTCTTTGTCCATTTTATCACAACTTGGGGAGATAGGTTGGTACCAATGTACACCAATACATTATCCTGGTCCTGTGATGTTTGGCTCCCTCACTGAGCACCATCATCTGCACTATTTCTTCCTCTCTTTCCCCATTTCTTTCAAATTATTCTACCATTGGTTTTGCAGTCCTCTTAGTCGCCCTGAGCTACTCGGTGGCTCCAGGCCAGTGACATCAAGTGACAGTATCATTCTTATTGGTGGAAGTGAATTAAAGTTGTAGATGCTATCTCCCATCTTTCTTGCTCTTATTAAACTTAAGTCATTGTGGTGGAAGACATTTACAGTCAGGAAATCCAAGACCACACTTTTTAAAAGATTATATTTTTTCACTGCACATCTGTAAAGCTACATATCTATGCAGAAATAAATAATCATGCAATTTTTATTATTAAACCTGCATTCCTACACGTTTACTGTATATACTTGTGTGTATAATTACTTGACATTAAAAAAAATGACTTGGCAGTAAGAACAAAAAGGTAAATAAAACTAAGAACTCATTCTATCCCACCAGGGAAATTTACTCATTGGCATATAATAGAGGCTTAACTGTTCACAAAAGGGAACTTGCATTCCTGCACAGTTGCAGAGCTGAACATATAATTAACCAGTTTTTTTTTAAAAAAAATCTAAAATATCAGTGTTACTTCTGCTTTTCCGCAGGCCCTTGGGCCAGGAGGTTAGGTAAGCGCTGCTGCTCATTTAACCTTGGGCACCATGGCGTATATGTTATAGCTTGTGTTTTAATCCATTTATGCTGCCCAGAGTCACTGTTGTGAGATGGGCAGCCATATAAATCATTTAAATAAAATGAAGAAATATTTCCCAATGGCATTGCATGGACTCATCCTACTGTATATGTGTTGATGTTAACTACACATGACCCTTCCAACACCACCATTTCTCCTTCAGTTGGAATAGAATGCCTCCGTGTGTGATACTTGAATACATAGAGTATCACTTCATACAGTGTCACCTTTGTATTTGGACAAGCCACAACCATAGGTACACTTCAAAACCAAAATAGGCTCCCATATGGATCCTACCAGTTATAGCCTTAAGTTCCCACATTTGTTGTGGGGTACAGCTGTCATCTTCCCCAGCCAATATAATAATGATCACAGAAGAGGGGATCATAGCTGCAAGACTAGGTAAAAATTTAATACTGGTTTCTCTGGTCCTATTCACTGAGTGATTGACTTGACAATATTTCTATCCTGCCATTCTTCCTGGAGTTCAAAGCAGTTTACATGGGGATCCTCCTTTTTTAAATCTCTACCGCTCCCTCTGAATAAGGTTGGCAGAAAGTGTGATTGGCCCATAGTCATCCAATAGCTTTCTATGGCTGAAAATGGACTTGAACATAGTCCAACATCTTAATCACCATACTGCACAGGCTCTCTAATATACACACTAGACACTGAATCAATTACCTAGATGTAATTTTTAAAGTGTTAAAATATGTACATCTCTAGAAGGAACAACAATAACTTTATTATGAATCCTGATTGCCCATGTAGGCATCATTTATATGGTATTAAAGTCACTATTTAACATTAGAGATTACCCAGGGCCCTGAATAAGCTGGTGGCACCATATGAATAACCTTGCTTGGGTTAGGAGACTAAACAAGGTCAGGTGAGATTACTACTACAATGGGGAAAATCCAGGAAATACTGGGGTATAGACTGGGATTTTTTTTAAAAGGACCCTGGGAAAATGGTAAATCATTTCCTTACTGTTGCCAAGAAAACTGTATGGATGTGCCACCAGGAGCTGAGCATGGAGAAAGAGATTTTAGGGTTAGGATTTTACTGTACTAGAGGCCTGAGGTAGTAGCCTGATGCGATCATATTTGCTATTAGCTACATAAGAACTTTTTGTGAAATAGCTTGCAATATAGTCTTTTTGATTTGGATCATAGTATAGTTTTGTGGAAAGGGGCATATAAGAGGAATAATGATGATGATCACTGCTTTGGAAAGTATGGTTACTCATATGTTTTATATAAAAAGTATTTCTTATATATAGATACATAATATGTACATATATAAATATTGGTATATATTTATCTAAAGACATACACTTATACTTATATGACAAACAGACAGACACACATATGCATAAGTACTGAGAATAAGAGAGAAGAATAGAAAGATTTCTGTACTTTCAATCCTCTCTAGG
Source organism: Charina bottae (assembly GCA_023362775.1). Taxonomy (NCBI): domain Eukaryota; kingdom Metazoa; phylum Chordata; class Lepidosauria; order Squamata; family Charinaidae; genus Charina; species Charina bottae. Next base: position 83,463,703 of record JALMGJ010000001.1, on the reverse strand, counting down.
AACTACAATGACCATGTAATTATGTGATTTCTGAAATCACTTCTGATGTTCTTCCTAGACAAGAAAGTCATTAGAATTTATTATTATTATTGTTGTTGTTGTTGCTGCTGCTGCTACTGCTGCTACTACTATTTATTTGTGCTCTTCCAATGCAACATGTCAGGACATTGTCTGCATACAACTATCCTTCTTTCAAGCATTAAAGCAAAACAGTTAAATCTCTAGGCAGGTGTCTTTTGTGGCGGGAGTCTCAAAAGTTGTAATGCAAACAAAATCTAATTTTAGCATCTCTGCCAAGCACGAAGTAAATTTACTGATCACTGATGCATTGAGCAAAGGGAGGCCACAATCAGCAGGAGCTTTCAGCAAGATTATCCTATTAAAGCAGGAAGCCTTCATGCGGCTGTTAAGGAAGTCATCGGAAGCAGGTGATGGAAGCGGGGGTTGGACAGAGACAGTACGCCAACTGTACACGCTAAGTTGTTGTTTTCTGCTCAACTAAGCAGCAGAGAATTGATATGTTCGCAATGAAGTGCAATGACAATTAAATTGTAACTGACCTACATGTTACCGTCATTACACTTCCTCTTTTTTTTTACGGCTTTCCCTCTTATTTAATCACACAGTATGGGTTTTTTTTATTAGGCTGGGATGTTAAAATCTTCATCCATTTAGCCATAAATGTTTGACTGGAGATCTATCAGACTTCTGCTCCACTATACAAACAAAACCATTTTGCTGAATCATTGTTGACTTCTTGGTGGTACAATTTAATAAGCACAATAACTTACCTGACTATCCAGTGAACATTTCAGTGCCCAGGAAGGGATCTGCTAACATGCACTAAGTTACTGCATCCTTTTCCTATTTGTGTCTCTTCCCCTTATAGTATATTTGACAGAATACATACAGTACATACTTATTTTTATTTTATTTTTACATTACTGGCTAAATTAGGCAGCCTTGACAAAACCCTACAAATGTGGTGTGCAAAGCTTAAAAAAAATAAAAGAAAACATTTGGCACATTAGTTTTGGTGTTGTCATCAACATGACTTTTGAGAAAATCATACACACTGGAAAATGATTCATTTATTTATTTATTTATTTATGTTTCAATTTATATACCGCTCCATCTCCCCGCAAGGGAACTCTGGGCGGTTTTGGCATCAAAATATTTTCCACCCACTTCTGTTGCCTACTTTATGACAATGGCTCTTCAAAGTCTCTAAACTGGTTTGTTGAGGATCCTTTAAAGAGACATGCTGGGAACTAAACCTGGGTCCTTTTCAATACAATGCACGGAGGCAATGACGATCTCTTGGCCCTTCAGAATCTTAGGGCTCTGTTCAACTTTTTTCTAATCAATATATCTCCCTGTGCATTTTCTTTGTTCTTCAACTATCATAATTTAGCAACATGTTAAGAACCCCCCTCTAATAATTCTACTTGTTGAAAACAAAACAATTATATGGGAGGGGGTCACATACTCTACAGAATGTACATTAGGATTGCTTTGTGGCCACATTAGAAGAACCAAACAGCTGGAATTTACATAGTCTTTTCTATACCTTTTCAATCTCATTTTTTCCAAGCCTTCTTTTTAAAAGAATTTTGAAATCAAAGCCAACTAACCCAGCCAACCGTTTCACATGTTCCCTAAACCCCATCTCTCAAGGTAGAATGTTAAAAATGTTTTTTTAACTGAGTTTACCATGAAAAACCAATGCAGAAACATTAAAAATAAATTGTGTCTGTGGCCACCTGTCACTCTTGGGCAGAAAAGTTAATAAAAATCAGGAAATATTTAGAAAACTTTACAGAAAAAGCTCAGCTAGGTGGCAGTTTTTAGCTGGCCTTCACTAATCTTGAACAATATCAGACTTGGTTAGTATTTGGATGGAAGATCACCAGGGTATTCCAGTTCTATATGCTGGACTAGAAAATGGCCAAACATTCTGAAAGAAGGCAACGGCAAACTACTTCTGCAATGCTGCTAAGAAACTGCACGGACGTATCCATGAATTCACCAGGACTCATACCTGATTCAAAGAAGGTTTTATTTTACTTACAGAAAAATGTGTTCTGTTACGTTGTATTTCATTAAAGTCTATTAAAGGAAGTTGTGTTTCAAAATTGCACATTAGAAAAATGCATAGAAGAAAATGAATGCCAGGTGCAGTTGAGTAGAAAAAGGTGTACATTTGGGTACTCATATACAGTATAATGCATAGAAATATATATTTATTGCAGAAAAACATATCTACAAAAGATGTACAATAGCAACTCTGGATTTTCCAAGTCTTTATAAATGATTCACTGATAAATTAGAACAAAATAGTCTATAAATATAAGTGGAACTAATGGTTTGCACATCCCTCCCTGCAACTTGTTAGCAAAGTTATGGCAAGGAGATCATAATAGGCTCAAAAGCAAACACTATACACACAGACTGATTGATTGACTGACTATGACATCAAGTCTCTGTTGACTCTTAGTGACCACCTAGATAGATTTTCTGCATGACGATCTGTCCCTAACTTCAGGTCTTCCAATGATGCACTCATCACCACTGTAACTGAATCCATCCACCTTGCTGCTGGTCATCCTCTTTTTCACACAGAATTTAGGGGACAGAATTTAAAATAGCTCTCCCTCTTCCCACCCTTCCATATGCCCACCTCTAAATCTTATGATTAAACTTAAACTCATTCTTTCTAGTCTTTGACATCCCTCAGGCTTTGAGACTACAACCCTTCTAATTTCAATTCCAAACAGAAATATAATTATATAGTTTTGTTTCATAAAAATGCAAACTTCTGCTCCCAGAGAAAAAGAGTAAATGTATTTAAATCACTTACAAAACTACAGATTTCTTGGTGAAAAAAGAAAGAGAAAGCACTGCTATAAAAGTTTATTTATTTTATTTTATTTTATTCATTTCTCACATTTCTTCACCGCCCATCTCGCCAAGCGACTCTGGGCGGTTTACAATTCAATTAAAATAACCAAAGATTAAAATCATAAAAACAAGTGCATCATAAAAATTAAATATAAATATAAAATATAAAATCCCGGATGGACAAATAAACAATCTCAATAAAATTTCTCGGGGCCGCATCATGGCACCAACCACCCCCATGATTGACTATCCCCCATTCCACCCCAAGCAAGGTGGCAAAGCCAGGTTTTCAATCCCTTTCAGAAAGCCGGGAGAGTGGGGGCCTGCCTCACCTCTGGGGGTAACGTGTTCCACAGGGCGGGGGCCACGGCAGAGAAGGCCCTCTTCCTGGACTCTGCCAATCAACAATCTCTCACGGACAGGGTCGGTAACATGCCCTCTTTGCCTGACCGGGTGGGACGGGTTGATGTAATGGGGGTGAGGCAGTCCCTCAGATAACCTGGCCCCATGCCATGTAGGGCTTTAAAGGTGATAACCAACACCTTGAATTGGACCCGGAAGCAAACTGGCACCCAATGCAGCTCACACAGCAAAGGTGTTATATGTGCCATCCTTGGGGCTCCTAAAACTGCTCATGCGGCCGCATTCTGCACCAGCTGTAGCTTCCAGATGCTCTTCAAGTGTAGCCCCACGTAGAGCGTGTTGCAATAGTCTATACAGGAGATGACTAGGGCATGAGTGACTGACGAGAGGGCTTCCCAATCCAGGAAGGGGCATAACTGGCACATAACACAAAGTTGGGCAAAGGCTCCCCTGGCCATGGCTGCCACCTGCTCTTTGAGCAGGAGTCGTGAGTCCAGGAGAATCCCCAGGTTCTGCATTGGATCTGTCTGGGTGTCAGGCCTAGCCCAAGAACAACGAAGAGTCAGTCCATTGAAGCACCAGTTCTTTATTTGCTCACTCCATATAGACAGAATCTTGCCAGACTAAAGCTACTCCACCTAACCTAAGGGGAAATAACCTGGGAGACTCTAGGGCAGGGCTATCCTGAACCTCTTAGTTTTCCCACCCTTGCCTCCCAGACTGTGCCTCTGGTTATCTCCTTCACCTCCTTGGAATGTGCCCCCTCCTTCTTGAGAACCAGGGATGGCAGGTTGAAGTCCCCCAGAACCATAAGCCTGGGGGACTCAACCGCCAACCCTGAGATGGCCTCCATTAGCTCAGGCAGGGAGGTTGCTATGCGTCAGGGAGGCTGGTACAATAGCAACAATCCCAACTGTTCTCAGGAACCCAACTTCAGGAACAGGGTCTCACAACTGGCCACTTGTGGAGTAGTGTCCCTGAAGGCCACCAGAGATTCCCAAATGACAACCGCCACCCCCCTCCCCTGCCCTGGAATCTCGGCTGGTGCCATACCATAAACCCAGCCGGGCACATTTCTGAGAGGGATACCCCCCCTTCAGGGCCCAGCCAGGTCTCAGTAATACACGCCAGGTCTGCCCCCTCCTCCGTGATCAAATCACTTATGTTGTTAACTGACCTGGCGTTGAAGAACAACAGCCAAAAGCCAGGGCCTCCATGGCTCTGCTGTCCAAGGCCTGGGTCTGAATGCAGAGGGCTGGAACACACTACCATTACCAAACAGTGGGGGCATCTTCCCCGAAGATGGCCTGCCATCTGACTCCCGCCATGACACAGAGTCGCCATCATAGGGTAACCTGAATACTGCAGGAAATCAGAATAATCAAGGTTTTAATTATGATTTCTCCATACAGTTCCTGCTTGCCCTTGAACACAAGTAATTTTTCTGTTTGATACATTGAAAAGTGAAGATGATAATGCCTTATTTATCCTAAGGATAAAGTAATTAATGATCACCATTCAGATAACGTAGCAATAACCAGAAAGAAAAGGAATAAATAAACTAAAAAGAAAAGCATATGGCTGAGGTAAAAACAAAAGGGTTGAGGGGCATAGAAAAAGAAATAATTGTTTTATTAGCAGACCACCACACAAGCAGCTGAAGAAACGCAGCTGGGGAGGTAAAAAAAGTCAAGACGGCAGCCATGATCAAAGCCCCACCCCTGTTTACATATGTTATGACATGTAAAAAGTGGCAGGGCTTCAATCACATGGTTGCAGCCACCATCTTGACCTTTTTGACTGCCCCCCCAGCAGATGCTTCTGGCACCTGGATAGTAGTCAGGGTGCCTGTACAATACACCAGTACACATTTTTCTGCACTACAGTTGGCTTTTTCTACCATAAATTAAATTTCTAGATTAGTATTTACAGTGATACATTTGCACATTTCTGGCAAATCTGCATCCCTTTTGGTTCTGTTTTCTCTTTCCTTAGCAATGTGTAACTGGCCTCTCTGCTGCTGCTTCAGTTTGCTTTCCCACTGATTCATAATGTCAAGGAAGCAAAAGTTCCCTGCCTCTAGTTCATGTGTTTGTACAGAGAATGGAAGAGGTGCCATTATCAATCAAATCCTTGAAGAGGAAACACAATCGCCCCACCAGTAGAAGAAACAGAAGGGGTGACTGGGTTGGAAACCTCATTTGAACCCAGGAGAGTCAGATCCTTTGAGAGCTGTTGCTCCTCAGAAGATTTCTGAGGCTACACGGATGGTCTTCCGAGCTCAAAATAACTACGTGATTGTAAAGTCAGATTTATGAATCATTGGACTTTCAAGCACAAGGAGAAGTCTCTTAAAATACATATATATTTTCTTAAAGATATTCAGTGTGTTGCTTGGAAGAGTAATAAGCCAGCAGGGTCATATACATGTGTGTGACATTTATAGACCTCTTCCAAACATCTTAAGTACTTTACAAACTCGGCTGACTAGAATGAAAATCAGTCTCTTCTTGTATTACCCAGTAGTTAAGATGAGTGACTGTGTTTGTCGGGGGGTTTTAAGTGCTGGTAAAACAAATGCAATATTTGAATACTGAACATCCTGAAAATAATCCATGAGCATAATGATAAATATATATGCATGCTCCTAGTAAAGTATGTTATTATTTATTTTATGTTATGTAAGTTGATTTGCATTGTTCAATTTCTCATCAGTTAATGATTCATCCATTCACAATTGATGCATTGTAACAACTAGAGCTCTTATGCCTCCAAAGCAAGTTCCAGCATGCTTTGGGTATGGATTAGTTTCTGTGATTGCAACCATTTTCTTCATCAGAAATGATGACAGCAATAGTAGTCCTGGACTCTCCACTGCTAGAATGGAAAGTGGACCTAGATGTGCCATTGCAGTACATGTTCCACCTAGTGAATAATAGATGGACCTAGATGTGTTAAGGGGCGTGGTGGCTCAGCGGGTAAGACGCCAGGCTTGTCGATCGGAAGATTGCAAGTTCGGAGGTTCGAATCCCTAGTCCCGCGTGACGGAGTGAGCTCCAGCACTAGCTCCAGCTCTTGCCAACCTAGCAATTTGAAAGCATGCAAGTGCAAGTAGATGAATAGGTACCACTTTGGTGGGTAGGTAACAGCGTTCCGCACGTGTCATGCGGCCACATGACCGTGGAAGCGTCTTCGGACAACGCTGGCTCTTCAGCTAACAAACGGAGATGAGCACCGGCCCCTAGAGTCGGACACGACTGCACAAATGTGCGGGGGGAACCTTTACCTTTTACTAGATGTGCCATTGCAGTACATGTTCCACCTAGTGAATAATAGATGGGCCTAGATGTGCCATTGCGGTACATGTTCCACCTAGTGAATAATAGATGGACCTAGATGTGCCATTGCAGTACATGTTCCACCTTGTGAACCAATAATTGGTTGTCATCCCCACCCCCTCTTAAAAAAGGAACCTATATGAAAATTCCAGAATAGACTGAATCCAGAATGGATTCTACAACCCACAGTGTACGATGTACAGAAAGAAACTGAGTGCATTACAGTCACTACTACTCCAATATAGATGTCCATTCCTAATGACAATGACACCAAAATGACAAAAAGTGAAGCTCCACCTTTCCATAATTAGCTGTAATCTCACATGCAAGTATGTAAGGGTTGGAGTTTGCATTGCAATGTCACAGCACTTGATATATCTCCCCTTGTCCCCTCCCACACATGCCTCCACAGGTCAGACCAACTTTTCAGTCATTGCTTTATGGGTTCATTTATCTTTTGGGGGAGAGGTTATTTTTTCTTTTTAAAAATTTATACATACACACACATCAGCATTTTGTGAAGGCTTCTAAGGCAGTGAATAAGTAGCTGAGTAGCTGGCCACATTCAATCTATGGACTATATTTTGGCTATCCCCAACCTAAAATTCTATAGTCTTGCTGTGCTGATTGGACACACAAAAGTTTATCCAGTACGCTCCATGAAGATGTTTGGATGAATTTTGGAACTTGAGCTCCTTTTCATCAGCAGACATTTGCTGAAATTTCCTTTTGAAGTTCCAAGCAGAAGAAAGCATAGGTCAAGGACAGATTTCTTTAACAATTCTTCTTTTCTTTTTTCTTTTTTTTCTTTCTTTCTTTATGCTTTTTGCTTTTTTATTTCTTTGGAAAAATAAAAAAAAGTTTGTTTCCAGAGAAAATTCACAATTAAAAATGTATTTCAAGAGGACTGTCAGAAACATAACCGAACCACTGATTTAAAATATGAAAATGACATAGGCTAATTTCTCTATCCCTAATTATTATTTCTGTCTTCTTTGAATTTCATTATAACAACCCGTGAATCTTTATGGCCAGTTTGTAGAGAACATAGGAATGGCTGTATTGTCTCATAAAAGAACACTAGACTGGAGATCTTTCAAACTGACATTTAGATCACAAGTGATTGTTGTGGTGCATATACCACCCCAGTAATGCAGGACAGTAAGGTTGGAATGCATTTTTAACACACATACAGTACACACACATGTCATATTGGGCTTTAAATAGTATTATTTTAACAAGGTTTGGAGTAATAATCACACTTATTGTCTAATCATATGCCAACAATCCCCCGACTATTGTTCTATTTTAATGGTAAAGCTTTTCCCTCTAACCCCTCGAAATCTCCTTTAATTATTTAATCAGTTTGGCTGAAACTCACAAAGCATTAAATTGTTAGTTGCTACTTAACATTCCTTATAAATTGCATTTATTAATTTCTGGAAAGAGACTTGCCCATTGCTACAGTAATTTAAATTAGTACCACATGGTTACAGATTGGCACTGAATGATGATTAAGTCTTTGGGGGTAAACTCTGTCCTTTGAAGATCTTTGAGTGAAATACGAGACAGTGGGGGAGGGAGGAACAGAAGGTCTAACCAAAGTTTTGTCCAAGAAGTTACAATTTATCAAAAATGTAATGAGCCAGGGATAGAATTTTCATTGTAAGCATTACATAATATTGCCCATCAAATGCCATTCTGAGTTTCCTGCTCACTCTGGTTACATCAGAGTTTGCTGACTAATCAAAGAAATGCCCCATTGGCATTTAATAGGTTCTGACTCAAGGTTGCCACCTCATTTCATAATTATTATGGATTTATCATAATTTTGGATTCATTGCATAAGAAAAAAAAAATGTCCCTATTCTCTGAACCTTGGATTCCTTAAATTGGTAGATTGGTCAACTGAAACTTTAGTGAATTGGTAGCGGCCTATTTTAATTGCTTAATCAGAGGACAGAAAAGGAGCTCTGGGTTATGGCAGCAAAAAGGAAGGATAAGCACTATAACTGGTGCAGGTTTTTAAAAGGAACCACGTCAATGCAGAGAGGAGAGGCCTGTCAATGGCCTCTAGTTTTAATGGTTGTGTTCTACCTTGAAAAGTAAAGGGATCAAGAGTACAGAGAAAGACCAGCTGCTAAGGAGCAACAGTGGAAGGCAGCAGTCACCCTCTAGCCCCCTTGGGAAGCTCCAGGATCCATCTGGTTGGTCGTTTTATAATGCAGAATGCTGGACTGGGCCTTTAGTCTGAGTAAGCCTCGCATCAGAATCCGAGTCAGAGATGACCTACTGTATAGGCCATGGAAAATAGTGAAGAAATCTTGAGCTCAGAAATTTCTCAGAGATTTCTCAGAAACCAGAAATCTGGTTTCTTTGGGTCCCTCCCTATGCTGTTTCCTGCAAGAAACTGGCCACCATGAATACATTCAAGAGGAAGACGTACAACCCTTTTTCCTCTTGAGGGCCACATGCCGTGAGATGTATCATGGGCTTCATGTCAATATGGGCAGGGCTGAAACAAGCCAGAGCCAAATACGGATATGGCCACCCCTTCTCCTTCCGTGCTCACTTATTGATACAATTTCCCTCTCTGGCTGCCAGGGAAAAGACAGATGTCTTTGAGCTCTGAAGTTGCAGGTTGCCCCACCTAAGCTCTAATGGCAGGACTTGTTTGAAAGGCCCAGGTCTACAGAATGGTATGTTTCATGCTTGTCTGGTGACTCTCTACCACAGCAGTGGGGATGGAGGTCCAGAGGCCAGGAATTCAAACTCTGTTCTGCAATCATCCCCCCCCCCCCACATTATTCAGTTTTCATCAAAGCATGATTAAAGTTTCATTGTCATGCAGAATAAAACTTTTAAGGAGAAGTTACTACTGGGGAGAAAAGTTAATTGCCCTTCCACTACTTCTTAGCAACAAATCTCTTCTCCTGTCCTTAACAGCCATTACAAACCTGTTGAGTTGTTAAGAAGAGGCCCCCTTGAAGGTACTTCTGCCAGAGACTCATTGTTTTGGCACACAAGAGAAAGTCTTTTCCTCTGTTGCTTCCAAGCTATGGAACACATTCGCTGGAATTCATATTTGGTTCCCAATAAGCATTTTAAAAATTGATAAAGACACATTTCTTTTGCCAGGCTTTTAATGGCACAATGATTGTAATACCTATTTCTGTGTTAATTGTAATCTTGTTCTTCACTTTTCATATTCTGTTGTAATTTTAAAAATTAGATAACCTCCTTGTGTAGGCCAGGGTAGTGAGGCATGGTATAAATCCAAGTCATAAATCAAAACAAATAAAACTGTATTAAAAGATATTCTATGAAGTGATTCTTGAAAATCTATGGGAAATTTTCAGGCATAAGATTTTTTTCTTCCACAGTCACAAAAAACTCTATGGAATAATAATAATAATAATAATAATAATAATAATAATAATAATAATAATGATAATCCTCCCGACGACTCTTTACTCATCCACTTTACTCTTGGTGAACAATTAAGTGAAAGCTTATTGGGTGAATTGGCATCACTCACTCTTCCTGAGGCCAACCTACCTCACAGAGTCGTTGTGGAGAAAAGAAATGAAGAGGATAATACTGTGACCACTGCACTGAGCTCCTGAGAAAAAGCAAGAAATTCAGTGAATGGATGAATGAAATGTCCAAGATTTGGTAGATTAAAAGGAAGCAACCCTAGTTTCTCTCTTCAAGTCATTCTGCTTTGCGTCGGCTTTCTCATGGAATTCATAGTTTGGTTGGCACTAAACTATTTCCTTTGATACAAAACATTATTTGGGGCCTTTTCCCTCCCCCTCCCTTTGCTTAATTTCAGTAAATATATTAACTTCATGGCTAATAACTTTGGGAACAGCAGGGTGTTTGGGAGATTCCTCTGTCCTTCCATTCTCCCCATCCAAACTCGTTAAACTTCTGATCACCTTGGAGACTGGTAACAGGTATGGATTAAAAAAAACACACAAAAGGAGAATGTAATGCTTGTATAATTATAACTCCAACAGGTATTAGTCACCCATTTCCATTTCCTTAACCCTAACAGAGTCCAGGTTGGAATACTTCAGCGCCTCCTGCAGGTAGCCTATAGCCAAGAAGTCTATTGCAGAAAGAAAAGGAGAGAAGCACCCTCAAAACAAACTTATAAAATAATAGATTCATCTTCCTGCAGCTAAAGATAAATATTAAATAAGCCTATCTGCTTCTGGCTGAAAATTAATTTCTTCTAAGGCAAATAGTGTAATACGTAGACTCGTTTCAATTCCCATTTGGCAAAGAGCCCATTTACCACATACCATGGACTTTGAAAGACTAGAAACTGCTTTCATCACACACACACACACACACACACACACACACACACACACACACACACACACACACCATTCACATGCATATTTCCATGCTTTAAACAAACACAACTGTCTTTCTTTCAGTACCAATTCAACTTCAGTGAAAGAAAAATGTCTGCCTTGAATGAGGTTTATGATTATTTTATTTCTCCTTCAAAACAGTTATCACAATTTGGGTGGGGACAACAGGATTTTATAATTAGCATCCCCTCCCCCTTTTTCTTTCTTTGCATTTGGAAATGCAAAGAAATTCTGAAGACTGATACAGAAATATACAGAATCCTGTGAGAAATGTTCAAGTGTTTAAACACATCATTGCCTTATGAAAGGGGTCTCCAACCATTTTGGAACTTGTAAGCATCTCAGAAAATGGCTGATGGGGGCTTAGAAGTTAATAAAAGTACTATATAGGGGGCATATAACAATCTAAAAACTGCTGTCTCAGAATGCTACTTAATATCCCCTCTAGCCCCTCCCCACAAGATCCTCCATATTCAAGATTTTCTGCTGGGTATGGTCAGAGAGGTCAAGATGGCAGCTGCAATTGAAGCCCTGACCGTTTTTTACGTGCTGCATCCCTGATTTATACCGAAGCTTACCCTTATTCTTTCTCCGGACATGGGGCCAGAAATGCAAAGTATGTCCAGAAATGTATGGCCAAATGTCCATATAAGATTTTGGATGTGGTTGACCATTTTTATTTTCTAAGAAAGCATGAATCCCACCTGAGGCTCTTTGCTTTGTCACATGCTAGGATCCCCCATTTTTAACATTACGATGGTTGAGGCAGAGAACCTGATAGGTGTCAAGAGAGATTTCTGCAGGCGTGTTTGAGCCCGGGGCACCACACTGCAGACCTCAGCTTTACGGTTTGGTTTATTTTCCCCCATAGCCATTAAAAAATTAAAGCAATTTAAAACATTTTTTTAAAAAATGTAAATAATTCTAATGGACTGCATGAAGCTAAGTAAGAGTTGTATATTCTCTTGCTTCTATAGCAGTAGAAAAACACTGCATAAAATTGTGCCTGCCTTTACAAAATGATTTTATGTTTGCTTGAGAGATGATATCCATCCCAGTGTCAGTTCACAATGCCTGCATATCAGTTGATTTTTTTATCATGTGATTTCTAAAACTAGGGATTGGCAAACTCTTCTTAGTCCATCCCACTATTTTCATAGATATTACTGTAATATCCATGTGATACTGAAGATTTCTATTTCCAGTCCCCATCTCCCTTGTTTTCAAACTCACAATCATAAAAAGTCATAAATCATGTATCTTACAGAAGTTATTTAAATTTTCACAAACTTTTGATACAGAATAAAAAGGAACTTGCTGCATTTGAGAGGGGTAAAATGTTTGAGAAAACAAGCTTGATTCAGCATTGCCTTATTTTATTCATTACTAGAAAAAGTCACCCAAGTGACTGACATCAGAATTTTTTATTCATTTCATTAAGAAATAATGGCCAAAATCATACAACGCACTGTTCTCAACTAAAATTGTATTATTATTATTATTATTATTATTATTATTATTATTATTATTAGCCTTTGAGTCAGTGTTGACTCCTGGTGACTGCCTGGACATGTCCCTGCAATTTTATTGGCAAGATTTCAGAAGTGGTTTGCCATTGCCTCCTTCCTAGGGCAAGAGAGTGACTGGCCCAAGGTCACCCAGCTGGCTCTGTGCCTCAGGCGTGGCTAGAACTCATGGTCTCCAGCCTGGTGCCTTCACCACTACATTAAACTGGCTCTCAAAATTGGATTGGATAATGTTTGGTTCAGCATGCCAGCACCCAGCCATTGTATTAGCATGTCATGTGAATTAGGTCATCCCATCATGTAGAGAGCAAGGGAAGTGGCCTTGACAGAAATATGCAAGAACTGTTACCTAAGCAAAGAGGGCCGAGACATTCTTTACATTCTGAGAAACAGGTTAATATCCAGAAGAAACCTCAAACAAACACCTTCCTGATTCACTGGGGTATAAGAAGGGGTGCCAACCCTCCTTCTGAAAACAAAGGCTATTATAAAAATGCAAACCTTCACATCGGTAAGAGGTGGCACCATCAGTCAATGTGGCCTAAGGGTGCCTTTTCTCCTGAGCTGGCACTGAGCGCAGCACAATCAGACTTGCAAGATTCTGTTATTATAGCCTATCTCAATAAAGTGTAGTTCTAGTCTTCCTGTGGAGTTGATTCCCTCGTCCGGTCTACTTAGTGCAGCTGACACAGATGCCATAATATGGTTTATTGGCTTGAGCATAGTATGTCATGTGAACACACCATTTTTTTTCTTTTTTAAACGGGCTTTGAGGATTAAGGTATTCCATGAATTCAGCCATTGGGTTGGATTCAAAGGCTTCTTGATTCCAACAGAAGGAGCTTTCCCCAGTAGGAAGAGCCCTTTTCCGACAGAAGTAGTAGTTCCATTAGAAGGGGTTTCTCTCAGAAAAAGGAAGGAACTGTGGAGTCCTTGGTGCTCTCTGAAAGGAAGGAACCTTTGATGCTACAAAATTCACACCCCAAATGCTCAACCTAAAAACCCAACGATGCCACCAGCAGCCTCTTTGCATTACATATCATTACGTATTTTTGGACCATATCAGGCTGCTTCTAAAGCTGTAGTTATTGATTCCTAAAATTAAAGCCGTCTGCTAGTACTCAGAGCTATAAGTATATCCTGTACTTGTACAATAGCATAAATGTTTAGTGTGCAGAATTTGTAAATTTGTTTCCTCTAAGACATGCAAAAGGGTTTGCTCTGGTCCTCAGCCTCACTCAGCAGTCTTCCTTTGTTTCCACTAACCCTGAAGGAATAGGTCCCCTATACCATGGGGGGCCAGAAGTCATTCTGGGTTTAGGCGGCTTCTCCTTTTGCGATTCAACCAAATTACCTCAAGGCTGACAAGATTGGCTGTGTTCTTGTTCCCAGTTCGACTTTTACAACCCCACTGAGACCATTTCTAATATAGGTGATTACTCCTTTCAACTTTTGTGGAAACTCCTCCAGAGTGAAGTAGACCAAAGATTTAGGATAAAATAGGCTAATATAAAATGCATATTTGACTACTATATGTTTCAAGGTGGGTGGAAAGAATTAGTCAAATAAATTGTGGAAGGAACAGATAATTTAAAAAAAATCTTATGATTTTGTTTAAGAAATATCATCTTTTTTCTGCTGAACTGTATTAAACTTCCATAAGGAAATTTTTATTCTTATTGGAGAAGGAAATCAGAATTTAATAGGAACTGAGCTGTTTCAGACACCCTCCACTTCCACCACACATAAATAAAAACCTTTTTCAAATTGCCCCTCTTCATAGAGTTCAGCAACTTGACACTGTCTTGACAATCTGCAGAGGTTACAACACATCTGAAGTGTGCCAACTTTGGGAAAGCTGAATTAGAAGCTTGCCATTCAGATTGGGTCTCTTCAGTTTTATTTATTTATTTATTATTATTTCTAACTTATATCACCGCCCATCTCCCCCCCACACTTTTGATCTTAATGTTATCTTTCTCTTCCTTTCCCCACTCTCCACAGTCAAGGGCCTTCACAAAATGGGTCAAAAAGTTGAGATGAGATGGCAGCCATGATTGCCCAGCTCAGCAAACAGGTATTTAGTGGATCTGCACTGCTTCCTAGAAAGCAAGAAGAGCTGTTTTGGTCTGTACCAAGGCCTCTCTGGTCCAGCATCCTGTTCTCATGGTAGCCAAATTGATATCTACTGGGAACCCACAAAGAAGAGACAAGGTAGTAGCATTCTTCTGTCCTTGTTCCTCAGCCACGGATGTTCAGAGACAGGTTGTCTCAGGTCCTGTAGTTTAGTCTCTTGAAATGACAGGCACATTTTTTTTTGTCTGATCATCTTTGCAAAGAACTCAACCCACCTGACCTATCTTAGGAAGAATTCACCCTCTGCGCCTTCCTTTTCTGGAGTCTCTAGGATGCATAAATTGTAGGACAATGAAGGGCCATTGATATTTAATAGAGTTTCCATAGACAATAGAACTTGAATCAGATTTCAATATAAACCTCGGAGAATATTTAAGTAAGTCCAGTACTCCTGTCTCCCACAGGAATCTGGCCATTCACTGAGGTCATTTTTATTTTATTTGTCTGCTTGTCAGATTTATAGCCTGCCTTTAGCTTGAGGAATTAAAGGCAACCTGCAATAGTATCTTACAATTTTATTCCCATAACAGTCCTGTGTGGTAGTTGAGCTGAGAGATGATCCTAAATCACTCAGTGAGTTTCTGACATTGAGTGGACTTGAGCCTGGGTTTCCCCACTCCTAGTCTAGCATCTTTACCACTATGAACACCATATTGGCTCTTTATCTTGAGGTTCCACTCCAAGTGCCCCCCCTTTTGATATAGTGGGCAACAGCCATAAATAGGACCATGCTTTTGATGAATCCCCAGCCATGAGATGCTCTCTCTTGTACCATCCCTGTTGTTATTTATTTATAAATTATATCTATGTATTATAAGCATTGTATTTCAAGGGTCAGTTTGGTATAGTAGCTAAAAGTACTGTCAGCCCTACAAGGTAGACCAGACTAAGAAACCAATGCCATATAGGTCAGGACAACTTTTATTGTAGCAGCTATACTACAGGTAATACTAATTGAACACCCACTTGTTCAGTGACTGTTCAAAGTTATGACGGCACTGAATGAGAGGGACTTACAATGGGTCCTTGTAGTTGCAGCTGTTGCAGTGTCCCCACGGTCACATAATCATGATTCGGGTGCTTGGCAACCAGCTCACAATTACAACAGTTGCAGCATCCCATGCTCAAATGATTGTCATTTGCGACCTTCACTGCCAGCTTCCAACAAGCAAAGTCAATGGAGAAGCCGGTAGGAGGTAGTAAATGGCAATCACATGACCACAGGATGCTGCAAATGTGCGGGTTTCACCTAATGACAGCAACTGGGACTGTTGCAACTGCCATTATAAGTCAGTACAGTCACATGATGTCATGCTTTATGACCGTGTCACTTAGCGATGGATTTGCCACTCCCAATCATTGTTAAGCGAGGACTACCTGTATCAGAATCTTGCAAGTCTGAATGTGCTTTCCCTTCCGCCCTCACTTTATCTTCATATGAACTAGGGAGAGGCTTCTCTGAGATGTTTCTCAAGTTATTATCTTGGCCCAGGCTCAAGCCCTGCTTATCTTACCATTGCCTTGGTAGCAGCTCTTCCGCATGTCCTTCAAGGCCATTCTCTATGTCCTCTATAGGCACTGGGCTAGAAACCAGGAAACTCTGAGTTTTAGTCCCACCTTAGGTACTAAGCCAGCTGGGTGTGGTGGATTTCGGTGGTGCTGCTGGTTCTCAGGAAGGAGGGAGCACATTCCAAGGAGGTGGAGGAGATAAGCGGAGGCACAGTCTGGGAGGCAATGATGGGAAAACAAAGAAGTTCAGGATAGCCCCACCCTAGAGTCTCCCAGGTTATTTCCCCTTAGGTTAGGTACAGTAGCTTTAGTCTGGCAATATTCTGTCTATATGGTGTGAGCAAATAAAGAACTGGAGTTTCAATGGACTGATTCTTTGTTGTTCTTGGGCTGGGCCTGACACTGGGTAACCCTGGGCCAGTCACTCTCTCTCAGCCCTAGGAAGAAGAGGACAATGGCAAATCACTTCTGAAAATGTTGCCAAGAAATCCTGTTTCTGAGATCCATTGATACATTTAGTGTAAGCTAAAAACTAAAATAACTAAGTACATGTTGCAAGGCAAACTTTCTCCCCCATCATTCAACAGTTGTTACACCACTGAAACTGGAATTGCAACATCCCATTTGAATTCATTTCCAAGAGGTTTATTCCATGAATCAAACTAGATTACAAATTAAAGGAATACTAGAAAATGTATGTGCAATATGATATTGTAATAAGGCTCCTTAAGAACAGTGGCTATTGCTGGGTAGAACTCTATACCTGCTCATTCATTTTCAGTGATCCTGTTTTCATTCTTTCAATTTTAATACTTTCCTAATATATTACATGTTACCTCCCATGTATTTAAACTGTACTTAAAAGCATGCTAAGAATGGGTAATTCTTTAATGGTTGTTCACTTACAAGTGATTGTGGGTCATTATCCAATCATTTAAAGGGCATTAATGAGAAGCATTTAAAGGTTTTAGTAGAATATCATTGTAAAGGACAAGGGAAAAGTTACTGGCTGTAAATTTTTATGACCATTTCTTAGGAAATGTATTACATTTTGAAATTTATGTATGTAACATGGAGTATAATAAAAGCTGGGCTAAAAAATAATTTGAAATCAAAGTAATGCAGACAGATAAGTCTCCACATGCTGCAGCATTCCATGCAATACAGCTTCCTTCTCTGTCTGGAGTGATCTGAAATGACTTGAAGAAAAGAAAATCTGTTTTAAGGAAATCAGAAGAGGAAGAATCCATGCATTGCCAATTTAACAATGCATAGACCACCCTGTTCTCTGAAAGTTTTTTTTTCTTTTTAAATTAGCCACTGATACTTTCCAAGCTGCCTTTAAGAAGAGTTTACTTGCACTTGAAGAGAAAGATCTGATTCCAAGATTTTGTTTCCCCGGTCTGGATAATTCCAATACTTTTCAAGCAGATGTTACAAGGGGAAGTTATTGGGTGCTTCTGTCATGTTCAGAAGTAATGGGGGTATGCGAGCCAGCTCAAAGCATTGGCTGCCAGAGGCAAAAGAAGAACAATTCCCTAATCCCCCATTCCACATACCAAAGCTGATTTGACAAGAGCACTCCATCATAGTCTGCCCAGGGTCCCTCCTTGTGGGGGAGATGGGCGGTGATAGAAATTTGATGTATAAATAAAATAAATAAAAATAGTCAGGGTAGCTTAAGTGGGCACAGGGCAGGCTGCAGGACAATGCAGCTATGGCCCCCTTGATGCCAGTTCCATTTCAATTTTCTTTTTTTAAACTTTGGCTCAGGAGGATAATTCTGGAAACAAAGCAACCAGAGGGAGAGATAAGCCTCCTCACCCCACATGGGTTAGATCCAAAATCTGAATGAAGAGAAGACAATTTTTTCTTTGTCAAGGAATGCAGGAAATTGGATGGGGCTGCAGGTCAATGGTGGGTGGAGCCAAAGCAAATTGTGGGAGGGTTGAACTATCTATAATTCTCTTCCTGACAGTATCTTTTTTTTCCTCTTTCAGATGCCCTCTTTTCCCTTGCTTCTTGCCCAAACAACTGGCTTCTTCAAAAGAGGCAGATAGTGATCTCATTGATTGCCCAATGGTTTGAATTGATTTCTTGCAATGTGCTTTTGGAATTAGGTTGGGAGTTGACTTTGTCAGTCCCTATGGCCTCAAGTTGCCCACCTTTGGTCTGGAGAATAGGAAAAGCTGGCCAGCTGCATGCTATGTAATTAGTATACCCATTGTTACTCCAGGGGACACTGCAAGAAAGTGAGTAGGCAGTTCAACCAGCCAGCCCAAACCAACAATAAATAAGCATTGCCCATGGCAAGAGCTAGAAAGAAGGATGTGGCACTGAAGCAAGGAATAGATTGTGCAACTTTAAAAACCATTTTTTTTTTGCCTGTGAGTGAAAGTGTTATAATTATTCTATAAACAACCTGATTAAAATGTGGCATGGCTATCATGAACAGCCTGCTAGCTGTCATCTGACCATCTTTCAGATGGATTGAGCCACACAAGGTTCTAAAGGAAACATATGTATTTCTCTTTTGCAGCCAAAAAAAGGGGGGGAAAGCACCAACACCAACCCAACAAACAAGAGCCTTGTGACACCTTAAAGACTGTTAAAAACTTAACAGATTTAATATCACATGAGCTGTTTTAGATCTCAATCCATATTTTTCATACTACTTGAATTTATACTACTTGAATCACATACATTTGATGACAGACAGCTAATGAAGTACATTGAGATCCACAAAAACATATGTGACAATAAATTTTATATGTTTAAGGTACCACAAAACTCTTGGATTTGTTGATTGGTTGGTTGGTTTCTTTTAGGCCTCTAGGTCTTTCAGGTTACACTGAAAAGTGGGAATGAGGCTGCTCAGAACTGGTTTGCAATTCGTGGCTTCCAGTGTGAATCAAGGTTGACTGAAGATGTCTCCGTGAATGAGTGGAGACAATGACTGCTGTGAAAAATGAAAGACCAGCAAGTAGACTGGTCCTCTGAACCTCTTCGGAGAAGGAGAGATCAGGAAATCGCCCATGAGTGCTTTGAATGGCAGTTCCTCATGAGGAGATTGTAAAACAGTGGTCTCCTGTGGGTTTGAACGCCAGGAGCTGAGGGAGACAACATCTTTACTCTCAGCAGCAGTGGAGCCTTTCATAAGGACACTAAGCCAGCCAACCTCACTTTCTAATCACATTCGGAAATGTTCAATTTAACTTTTGTTGTTGTTCAGTCATTCAGTCGTGTCCGACTCTTCGTGACCTCATGGACCATAGCACGCCAGGCCTTCCTGTCCTCCACTGTCTCTCGGAGTTTACTCAAATTCATGTTCATTACATCGGTGATGCTATCTAACCATCTCATCCTCTGCCGTCCCCTTCTCCTTTTGCCCTCAGTCTTTCCCAGCATCAGGGTCTTTTCCAGTGAGTCCTCTCTTCTCATTAGGTGGCCAAAGTATTTGAGCTTCAGCTTCAGCATCTGTCCTTCCAATGAGCAGTCAGGGTTGATTTCCTTCAGGATTGACTGGTTTGACCTCCTTGCAGATATTAGAGACCTTCAAAATGGTGAACTTAATTTGACACCTGGTGAGTTTTACCTTCTTTGGATTTAAGAAATTTTAAACACAGACTTAAGAATTTAAAATAATATACAATTGAACAGAGAGATTTGGAATATTGGTTATTTTTGCTGTAAGATTTGAAAAACAAGTATATAATTAAATAATATATTCATGGTGAATAACTGAAATAGAATGAAACCCATATTAAGAACTGAGGCTTGATGAAGGTTGCAAATGGACACTAGAGGAAACCAAAGGACCAGGCAGAAAAGAGTTAAAATAGCTAAGCTGGCAATAACCTTTTCTTATCTTTAGAGTTTTTTGAAACATGGACTGAAATATTAATAACTAATACCTTAGAAAGGATACAGATTTCAATGGATAAACTTTTAGAAGACGATGAGAAAAACTTTAAAAAAACTTTTACCTGACATAAACATTATAGAGCTTGAAGGCATGGAAGACAACAAAATTGAGATTTCCAAAATAGGAATACAAAAGATAAGGAAAAAATCTGGACATGGAACAGCTGTGACAAGAAATTCTGGACAATGCCTCTTTATGGGATTTACAAAGTAGGCTGGTGAAAGCTTTGAAGACTCTTTTTAAATGCCAAAGAGTGTTGAAAGATCAAATCCTGCAATGCCATAGGAATGATTTAAAGGTCAAGATTGTACAGAGCAAAAAGAAGGAATATAAAGTTGGACTATTTGACCAGGGATAAACTATTTGTTTGATATTTCTGGTAACTCCTAATGGACTTTTTGCTGAACTAGGATTGAAAAGATGATTTCTGGATTGCGTATAGATAAAAGGCTATGGGGAGAAGAGATTTTTTTTTTAATTTGTAACTTTAAAAGAGGGTGAAAAGTTAATATATTAGCTTATGCTTGATGTGATGAAGGTTGGAAGCCACTTCTTTATTATTGTCTTTGTTGCCTTTTTCTTTTTCTTTTCTCTCCTACTTTTTTCTTTTCTTTTTCTTTTTCTTTTTTCTGCGCCTTCTGAATGTGTCTTTCATTTTTTATTTTTTCATCTAGTTTAGTTTGTATTGGTTTTTACTATGTTTATTAAAAAGTTCAATAACATTATGAAAGAAGAAAGAAAGAAAGAAAGAAAGAAAGAAAGAAAGAAAGAAAGAAAGAAAGAAAGAACTGGTTCACAATTCTTTTCAACATATGGCAGGTCTCCAAGAATTGCATTTACTCCAATAGTCTCTGATTATAAAGGGCATTCACCTATCTTCTATCTGTTCCTATTTAATGCTATGCTATAATGCTTTCTGGTATGTTGTTGTCAATAAAGAAATTCAAATAAATAACACAGTCAAAACCAGTTACATGCTGTTACATTTAAAAAACGTACTTAATCTATTAAATCAGCTCAACTGGTAAGTTTTCCAGAGATCTTTACCTGTAAAATAAGGGTGGGAAGAAGTTCAGGTACTCTTCATGTTTGGGAAATCTACATTACCTCCACCAGTATAATTTGAAAGCAAGTGGAGTGAGATTGCCAGGCAACCTGGATAAATTTTAACCCTGATGTTAATGTAAAGTATGGCCTTACCTACAGTATCTGAGCATCACACAGCAAGGGAAAGGAATCTCAGTATACATTAATGTACACCTTTAATGTTGCTTGCATGGAAGATCTCGAGATAAGTAAATTATAATGTATGCAGAGATTTCTCCCACATCATCCAAATAGGTGGCAGAGAATAGAAAGTGTTTCCTCCAGAAGCATCACCAGTGGAGTTTGTGAATGCAGCGTCCATCCATCCATGACAGGGTTAGGAACAGTCCATGCAACCAAGCCAGACCTCACATATTTCCAGTGAGTGTGAAGGGGATGAACCTCCCTGTTGCCTTCAGGCAAGTACAGCAGAAACCTTGCTTGACCTCTATGGCTATTGCCTTATGTGAGACCAATTGCTCTCTTCTTTGGGCTACCGGACCCCCTTAGCAATGTCATTAATCACTTGGATTTGAAAGCAGGAGCAGGAGCCTCTTATTGTTCTACCATTTAGTTTGCTGGAATTTTCTGGAAGCAAGCCTCTTGCGATCATATCTCTGCTCTTTACCAGTTAATTCGAGCCTTTCTGCTACAGCCGTCTCTTCCTAGGTAGCAAATCATTATTTCAGGCAATTAGCTAAAACACCTGGTTAAAAAATGGCCCATCTCTGTAGGGAGGAGAAACATGAAATGACTCTTTTCATCATTTTCTTCTACTGAAAATGGCTGACTCCCAGGTTCTGGCCTCTGCATGCAGGCTGACAATCTCATCAACATGGGATTGCTTTTTGAAAATGATATACTGTATGTGTGAATACTAGAGTTCTCCATATGCTTACTCCTCTGTGGGCCACTGCAAGTAAAAGTTCTGAGGATGAATTCAGAATGTTCTGCTTCTCTTTGGCTCCAGTCACAACCATCAACTTCATATTTGTTAATAACAAATTACATTTTCCAAGTTCCTGTCCTTATATAACCAAAATGGCTCCATTCACACATAAGACGAGAAGAAACAGCAGGCTAAGAGCAACCTCAAGTTTTGCTGAAAACCTTCCTGATTTCGGCAAAGGGTGGACATTAACTGGATTCACATAAAATGCTAAAACCTAATCCCAGATTAACAAAATGCATGTCTTGGTTATATAACATGCTGTGACTAAAAAATTAAACTTTATTATGGCTTGATGTGATGGTCTTGCTTGCACAGCATAGTAAAATTTATTGTAACCCGCCCAGAGTCCCTTGCATGGGAGATGGGCGGGGAATAAATTTGAATAATAAATAAATAAAATAAAATAAAATAATGGCTGGTTTCCTACAATACGCTGAAACACAGACTACTCAACCCCATTTTAGTCTAATTATCCATGTTGTGCAAATGCAGGCATAAGGGATAGATACAGTAGATGCTCAGTGGCTATGAAATGTTGACTGCTGAGGGGAAATAGGAAACTATGGTCAGGGGATAGAGGTGATGGAACAGGGCATGCTGAAGAACAATACTTCATACTACAACATCTTTCAAATTGCCTGAATGAGAACTGATCTTCTGAAAGACACCAATTCCATGCTCATGTTATGAAGTGTGAGGAGGCAAGAGCCTAGCTGCATTTTTGGGAGGACTTCAGTCCCGGAATGCTGTACTGAAGAAGCCAGATTCAATCTTCAGCATCACCAGATGAAACCAATTTAAGCAGATGATGGGAAAAGCCTCTCTCATTCTGAGATCCTGGAAAATCGCTGCCAGTCAGAGTGAATCATGCTAGGCTAACTGGCAAATGGAATCTAAGACTAGGATCCCTTAGTTGAATTTATTAAATGCGTTTAATATTAGGGCAGCAAAATGCTCCATTCTATTTCCATAGTCTTTATGATGCTCATGAATACTTTGGTTTGCTATTCTAACACATCAAGAACAAAGAAACAGCTGTGAAACATGGGATAATGATGGACAGAGCAAATAGGAAGGTTGATTATCCAAATCACAACCAAAGTAAGACATATGAGTTTCAGAAGGACTACTAAAACACAGCCTAAAACAGACGTGGGCAACCTGTAGCCTGTATGCGGCCTTCTACCCAAGCCCCCTTCAATCACACTGCTGAAATACTGTGCTTCCTTGTCAAAAATCAGGGACACTGTTTTATTCCTTGTTTTGACAAAGGGCTAGACCTATAGTTTAGCTATCTGTCAAAGCCTGGGACTGAGACAGCTGCTCTGGGGATGGGTGAGGTTGGAGGCTGCTGGGTAAACCAAGAGAGGGCTCTCCAGCTTTAGTGGGCAGCTCTCCCACCCCATGGATGAGGAACTTTATTGAGGACTGACCAACCAGATTAAAACACACACCTGTGCAGCAAAGAAGTAGTTCTCATCACCAGTTGTCCAAGTGAGAGGTTGCAGCTGTAGAAGTGCTCCATAGCTGTGACCTGATAGTTGGCTATTTCTGAAAACAGGTATTTTGAATGAGCACACAACGCATGACCAGGAACAGCCTGTCTGACAGCCCAGAGGCATGAAGAAGGGGATGCAAGAGAGGAGGGCTCGACAGACAAAAGAGAAAGAGAAGCAAAGGAAAGCAACAGAAACAGTGAGAAAGGGTTAGGGTTAGGGTTAGAGCTCCCCCCACCTTTGCTTCATTCTGCTACATGAGAACTGGGCTATTGTCATATTCCAACTGAGGCACGACACAAGGAGCAGTGTTAGAAATACTTTATTAAGGAATAAACAAGTCATTTGTGGTTAAGAACTGGTCCATATATCAGAGGCACACGACAAGGTCTTTCATGAGGCAACCATGTGGCAAGGCACGAGCGCAATTCCATGCGGTGGTGAAGCAAGGGAGCAATGCGGTTCCAACACGGTAGCAAGGCAAGGCTCAGAGTCAAGAGCCGGCACGGCAGCAACACAAAACTTGAAACTGGCCCAACCCCTTGTTCGAATTTCACACCTTTTTCACTGTTTCCTGCCTCAGCAACGGTTGGCTCCTCCTCCACCTCAGATTCAACCTCCATCCTGACAGCTATATTTGGATCCTGGTTTAGTGCTTTTTCACAAAAGTGCTAGAGTGAATTTCTGGGACAGCAGGGTTCCTGAATGTGTATAGAATATTTTTTTTACATGTACATCTTTACATGTTAATTTCAACATCCAGACAGCTATTGCTTTGCTCTAGGAACAGAAAAAGAACTTTATAGTCAAAAGCACATGCTTTCTAAAAATAAAAGTAGTATTTGTTAATGAAATCCATGCTTCAGTCTAGCTCAATCAGAGACTTGCACTGGTCTTCTTGCAGTGAAGCCAAAATGTCTATGTCCAATAGTTCCCATTGACCTGGGGGAGGGGGGAGGATGTGTGCTTGGAAAAAATGTCCAGTCCCTGATAGTACTGTATCATCAACCATATTGTCAACAAAGCCTTCTAGATTGTGTCCACAGCAAAAATTATGTCAGGAGAAGGAGGGAAGCATTCTAAAACTGAAACAGCTGAAGATGATTTTAAACTGCCTCCACTTTGGGGTGAGATGTAGTGAAAGTGATGTCATGAGCACATGTCATTAGAAAATAGTAAGAGGGACATCTTTGTGACACCATTAAAAGGACATGAAGATGAGCCTTATGCAGGGATATCTCATGACTGGAGGGCCTTTTTATAGAGAGACAATTGCCTTAGCTCCCCACTCAAATGAAGGGAGCCCTCTGAATTTCTCTGAGCTTCAGGAGATCAATACCAAGGTACGGATCAAGTTTTATACATTTTGCCCTGTGTCCCAGTGAGGCTTCCTGCACCTCAGGATTGATCTGAGTACTGATCTCCTGAAGCCCAGAGAATCCAACTATAAAGTATGATCCATTCTAGTGCAGCAAGCCAGTGCAGCAAACCTGGGCTATTCCTAGAAATCCAGAGGGGTCATTCAAGGCAACAAAACAGATCAGTTTAAATGTAATGCCAAGAGTTATTTCAGATTTCCCCACATAATTTTGAGCATTGGGCTCCTAACTTAAATCACCTCGATCACCTCGATTGACCAGACTGTCGCTGGACAGAATTCTGCTTTCCATTCGTCTCGAATCCTGGCTTTTCTTCTCCAGGTTCGGCCAAAATTCTTGACTATTGGGTCATCCCATCTCTTTGGAGGTCAGCCAAGGGGTCTTTTGACTTCTCTTGGATACCATTCGGCAACTGCTGTTGTCCAACGGCTATCCAACATGCGCGTGATGTGTCCTGCCAAGCGTAGCTTCCGTTTGCGATATTCGATGACATAATTTATTCCACTTTGTGCTCTAATCTGACTACTTGGGATGTGGTCTCGGAGAGAAACTTTCAGCATGGATCTTTGCCCTTACTGCTCTTGAAAGCTCTTCCTCTTCTGCCTTTGTTAGTGACAAAACTTTCACTTCCATATAGCACCACTGGTACGACAGTCGAATTAAAAAGATTAGCATGCAGTTTTCTGTCAATCTTCTCATTTTGTAAGACTTCTCTAATGGAGTTGTATCTAGCCCATCCAGCTTTCTTTCTTCTGACCAGTTCTTCTCTTTGATCGTTGTTCATTCTGATTAGCCATCCCAGGTAGACATAGTGGTCAACCTCTTCGATGAGTTCGTTCTGAAGCCTCATTTGGAATTTTGGAAGGTTCCCTGTCTGCATATATTTTGTTTTAGTGCGATTCATCTTTAGACCCACCTTTCTGCTTTCGGTGTCAAGTTGTTGAAGCATTTTTTGCAGCTTTCAAGCATCTTTTGTGATCAGTACAACATCGTCTGCAAATCTGAGATGGTTTATCTTCTCTCCATTTACATAGATTCCGCCTTCCCAGTTCACTCCGCGCATGATATTTTCCAGGCAAGCGTTGAAAAGTTTAGGTGGAATCGTATTGCCTTGCTTTACACTTAAAAGGAGAAAAAAATCACAATGACATGGAATGTCATAAAAGGGGTGTTCAAATGAAATTCTGCCCCCAGGTCACCCAGAGTCTAAAAATGTCCTTTCCTGTTGCCTTTTTCCTCTCCTGAGAATTCAGGAGAGTGTTTAAGACTTTGAAGATTCTCAATGTTGTGACTGTCATCCATTATTAATCTGAAAATGCATCCGTTGATTTTCTGATGAATAATCCTGTAACAATAAATCTGTATAAGAGAAAAAACAGTCACATTCTGTTTTGTTGATGTAGGACTGGAGTAGCAAATAGGGGAGTCATGGTCACCCAAGAAACAATAGAAACCCAAAACAATAGAAAGCATTTAAAAACCACCCAATTAACTACCAATACTTCCAGGGGACAATGCAAATGAAATGACAAAGTGGGAGAACAAGGTATCATCAACTCTATGAGGAGCTGCCCTTGAAAAGCATCCAGGGGTTACATTGGTGCAAAATGTGGTAACCAGGCTGCTGATTAATGCAATGCATAGGGATCATATGGTGTTTGTACTGAAAGTTCTGCACTGACTGCCAGTTGCTTACCAGACATAATTTAAGGTGCTGGTGTTGACCCTTAAAGCAATAAATAGCTTATGGTCTGATTAGCTGCAGGCCGCCTCTCCCCGTGTATCTGTCAATTTAACTTGGATCAGCAGAGAGGCCTTTCAGAAGATGTCCCACTGCCAGATGCTCAGTTATCTGATATGAGGGAGAGGAATTTCTCCTGTTTTGCTCCCAAACTGTAGAATGGCAGTGCATTTGTCCCCCACGCTCCCAATATGTAGGAAAATGGGGAAAATGTGTCTCTTCTGCCAAGCTTTTAATTGTTCATTCATGTTGAGGATATTGCTTTTAATTGCAATTTTAATTGTATTGATTTTACAGTCTGGTTTTATATTTTGTTTTTTGTTTTAATTACAATAAGCTGCCTTAGTAGTAATAGTGTATACTATCTTTAACGGTGGCTTATCTGTTTGTTTAATCAGTGATGTCATCAAAGTAAACAAACCCCACATGATGCAGATGTCACCAGGTCATGACCCTAACCGGATATGATGTGCATACCCCCTCCTCACATGATGCTGGAGTCACAAGGTCACGACACCTACCACACATGATATGTTGAACCTAATCCCATCAAGAAAAAGGTGACAGTCAACCCCAGAGTGTGTGATTAGCTTAACATGCTGGCTGGGGAATTCTGGGAGTTGAAGTCCACACATCTTAAAGTTACCAAGGTTGAGAAACATTGTGTTAGAATTTGAAACCAATTCCCACCTGGCCCCAGTCTGTTCTGTGGGCCTTTGAATTTAAAATTTGGTGTGAAAATTTACCAGAGTGGAAACTTTTCCCCAGAAGTAAATGTTGAACTGACTTGCTTTGGCCAATTGATTCCTATGGTTTCATGTGGCCCAGTCCACAGTGGAAGAATGACTACCAGAAGGAATGGGAGGAGGGAGCAGGTGGTTGGACCTACTTTTTTTCTGTCCAGAAACAGCTGTAAGAATGATGACAGAAGGTTTCTAAATTTTACCTTAGGAACAATAGCATTTTGTTGTGTTTTGTTTTGAGAAGTGATACAGATTTGATTGCTTTCAATGAGAATATCAGTGCCTAGTTATAATCTGACTTGAAAGTGAGTAAAACCCCTTCTGTCCAGCTGATTATTACAAATTATTAAAAGTTAGTACAAAACATTTTAAGCTGCTTTAAATATCTTGAATAGGATTTGAAACAATAACTATCATTAGATGTAAATTGCAGATCCACAGTGTGCCAGGAACCAAAATGTTTCGAGATGCAACAAACAAACAAATAAAAACGGCTGGAGGGTGGGATGCTGCATATAAGGGTGGAAAAAAGAATCTGACACCATAACACTTTGCACCTTCCCAGCAATTCAAATTCCTGAATTTAATTTCTTCTATACAATCATAAAGTCATACAGGTGATGGAGATTCAGTATGATGTCTGATCCAGCCCCTGGCCTCAACATCTAGAACAGCTGATCAGTTTCTGCTTAGAGATTTTCAGTGGAAGGAAGTCTTCCCTACCTCAAAGTTATATTGGGAGAGAGTCTAAACCAGTGTTTCTCAACCTTGGCAACTTTCAGATGTTTGGACTTCAACTCCCAGAATTCCCTTTTTACCAGAAGTGTAATAATTCCTTGTGCTCTTCTGAAGTGCTTGTGGCCACAGTGCTTACAATCTGCAACAATGCTGACAAGGAGTTTATTATTTTATTTTATTTTATTATTTTATTTTATTTTATTTTATTTTATTTTATTTTATTTTATTTTATTTTATTTTATTTTATTATTTTATTTATTTTATTTATTTTATTTTATTTTATTTTATTTATTTTATTTTATTTTATTTATTATTTTATTTTTATTTTTTATTTTATTTTTTATTATTTTATTTTATTTTATTTTATTCTATTATTTATTTTATTTTATTTTATTTATTTTATTTTATTTTATTTTATTTTATTTTATTTTATTTTATTTTATTTTATTTTATTTTATTTTATTTTATTATTTATTTTATTTTATTTTATTATTTATTTTATATTTCTATAGCCGCCCATCTCAGCAAGTGACTCTGGGCAGCTTACAATCATAAAAACCATAAAACAGTTAAAATAATTAAAAACAATTAAAGTACAAAATAAATATATATGGTCGGCAAGTAAACAATGCATGGATGTTAATATAGCGAAGAAATGGGGCCCTTAACACACTCAGGGGCCCAGGCCCAGGCACATAGTCAGGTCTTTACGGCCTTACGGAAGGTCAACAGGGTCAGGGACATCCTGATCTCTGAAGGGAGAATTTTCCAGAGGGCAGGGGCTATGGCAGAGAAAGCACACCCTCTAGTTCCTGCCAACCAACATTCCTTGGCTGATGGGACCCGTAGCATGCCCAACCTACCAGACCGAATTGGATGGGTAGAAACAACTGGGAGAAGATGGTCCCTTAGGTAACCCGGTCCCAAGCCATGAAGGGCTTTAAAGGTGACAACCAGTAAGAGTTGTGAGAATTATGGTCCAAATCATGAGAAGACTTCTTGTTTGGAGAAAGGCTGCTTTAAACCATTGGTCATCCACTAGTTTGAAATCAGCTTTGAAAAGGGATTCTTTTCTGGTCTTCAAAATCCATGCAAGCAAATCTTGTTAGGAATAAAATGAACTGTTTTATATTGGTCTGAGAATTTATCACATAGCCAATAATAGGTATGACTGGCAGTGGTTTTCCTGCAATTTGGATAAAAGTTTTCCTATCATCCATGTCCCAATCTATTCCACTAGTAATGCCAAGAAGTGAACTGCACAATTGAACCTCTTAAAAATGTGTTATAATCACACTTCAAAACACATCAGCTCCCTAAAACGTCCACATTTAAAGATTTCTATCAAAGGCTTTGTGTGGTGGTCATTAGCACTCATTCAACCAAAACCAAGCATCACGGGTTTTGTGTCTTCATTATGTTTTTCTTCCACAATACACTTGTTCGCTCAAGTCTTACTAAGTCATGTCAAATTATTCCCATTTTGCAGATGAGAAGCTGACACCATTAGATGGTTTCCTGGAGTAATCAGATGCCAAGTGGCTGTTGTGGTATAGAAAAAAAAGAATATTGGCAACTTCTTTGTCCTTTTAATAATTTGACCTAAGAATCAATGTCTGGGGAGCAGGCATTTGAACACAGAACAAGATTAAAGTCTTTTGGGGGACACTACTATTTATATTAGCAATCCTGCTGCTAAAATATGTGTGGTACAAGCTAAAAAACAATGCTTAACACTTCTTTCAAAACTCATCAAATCCCTGATGACTCACCTATTTGAATGCCTTTCCTATTGATGCATAGGGGAGATGTATGTTTGTGTAAAAGGAAGCACTGATTTACTAGAACTGATTGCTTCACAGTCTAATTACTTTTCAACTGACTGTTCCAAATTAAGATGTCATTGATGGCTTTTGGTGATATATTTCATTTTAAGCAAATTTATTCTATAATAGAATACATGATAATGGAAAGCAGAGTCTCCACTCTTCTCTACTCTTTGTAGCTGGGTATCTTGACAAGTAAATTAAATTTAGCAGTTAAAATGCTTCCATTAGTAATTTTATTAAGTTAATTAAGGAATTTCTCTTTCTGAATTTTAACTACCCTTATTTCAGCACAACCTTCATTTTTTTTAATATTGCCACATATTTGGTAATCACAAGAGTTTAATAACAAAACTCCAATAGTGTGAGTTTCTTGGGGGTATATAAAGAGAATAACAACCAGAGGCAGAAAAGATGAAGAACGGGAACGTTGGAGGAAGCTATGAACTATTCATCTTAGATGCACATTATGAATGTACAGTAGGTATTTATTCTGAAATTCATCCTCCCTGTTAGACATCAACTGTGGGAAAGTAACTTTGGTTACTGCCAGAGGTGAAATATTAAAATGCCAAGATTGTGGCTGGCTCAAGGCTGCCTTACATTGACTGTGCTCACATACTGTATAGTATTGCACTAAGCATTTAAATAGCTTAGTAAATCCAACTATTATGGCTTACTGTTGTGCATCAGTCTCAAAGGTCTTCAACAAATTAAGATTTTAAAAAGCTATCTTAATATTATACGTGAATTTAGAAAATGGCTATGTGGGTATGGACATTCAAGACAAGGTTCCCTAGTGATGCAAGCAACCTGTTATTATAAGCAGAATGGAAACAAGTGGCACCTGAATTAAGTGGGCCCTTTCCTTAATTCTCCTCACATTCTCCACCTTTTGCTGCTAGTTTCCCCTCCACCAAAGATAAAAATGCCTTCTCCTCCAGAAAGGGGAAGGGAAAGCATTGGTTGGTAATCCACTGGTTGTCCAGGTTCCTTTTCTACCATGCCTGGGCCTCCCTAAGGTCACACCAGCAATGGGGAACCAAAGAGAAATAATATGCTAAGCCTCAAATAGGTTTAATACATTGAGGGGCTTAACATATCAATTTCAAATTCCATAACCAGCAAAGCCTCCAAAAATCCAGCGGGAAATGGCCCCGAATTCAAGAGCCACTTCTCCAATGTCACCTTTTATTCCCTGCAACCCTCAGCCATCTAAATAAATTTTAAAAGTGCTGTCTTGATGCACAAAAAATGCCTGTCTCTGGATAAAGACCACTGAGAATCTTGGGTAAAGATGGGACCAGCTCTCTTATGATCAAAGCCTACTTTCCTTCTGAGAGGTTCTATTTCAGTCTCATGTAACAAAGGTTATGGTGAACATCAATTTCCTGAGGAAAGAGCCTGGCCCCCTCTAATTTTTGGTGGAAGCTTTCTCCATATGTTACTTCTCCTGCCCCTTCTGGGGCAGATATAATTTTGTCCCTTCTGTCTGGCTCTGAGAGAGGAGAATGAGCTAGAAAGTGGTCAGCATAATGAAGGTCTTCTGAATGCTCCATCTCGTTAGAATGTCTACGTTAGTAGGTTCAGCCATTCCTAATTAACATTAATGCTGTGCCAAAATCAGTTGCAATTTCTCAAGTTTTCTTTTTTTTTTTTTACTTTATTCCCTGACGGGTGCTTCAGCATTTCTTTCAAATTTCTCTTGGTGCTGTCTTTATTATTGAAAGTAGTAGAGGATGTTGCTGAGGTAGTTGCTTTCTGTAACATCTTTTTCCATCTATCTGAAAGTTCCTGGGCTAATCATACTTCTCCATTTAAAAGAGGACTGCCCTCATGGTGATTTCCTGGGAAGTTTAGTTGAGGCATAGAAAGCCAAGGAAACTGCACACCACAGTTCACCTGAAACTGCATGCTCTGGGATGGTCAACCCTCAGCCCAAAATTCTCTGCACACTTTTGAGCTGAGATCAAGGTTTTGACCTGCTCCCTCCAACGATTATTTTTTATATGGCATAACATTTCCCTCTGATTCTCCACAATTCTATTATTTCATCAGTAGAAGGACTAATAGTTCCTAGCGTTGGACTGTCACAGTGCAGAGAAGGGCCGTGAGTCCACTCATGACAAGATGATTTAGCTTGGCAATGAAAGAATTAAATGATCTCCAGCCTTCCTTACAATGCTGGAGCTGAAGAACAAGCAGGACTTACATCCTGTGTTTGAAGAAAAAGGTATTGGTTCCTCACCTCGGTTGGAGAGGATACATGAAGAAGACGGCTACTGCAAATATGGAAACCCACTGAACTTTAATGTTGAGTGGGTGAACTTTAAACAGGAGCAAACTTCTGTGGTTCCACTTGCACTTTCTCTAAAAAAAAATAGGGCCTGCAAGGACCAAAAAAGATATGATAGCAGTACAATGGTTTCACCAGAAGAGATGGAGCTTGACTTTTTCACAGTGTTTAGAAATGGTCTCAAGATTCAGAATATTGTAAAATGTGAAATAGTCGTATTAAGTCTAGTGGAGGTTTAGTGCACATATTTTAATCCTTAGTTCACCAACTCATCCCAAAATTATAAAAATTGTGCAGTCAAAAAATAACACTTTGCTGCTGAATTTCTGTGAATTTCTGCAGCACAACCTTGGGATGCTCAAGAGGTCAGGGAATGGGGCTGGCATTTATGAGCTATGCTTTGCTCACTTCTAGCTCTCAGGATAAATAGAGACATTTATTTTTTCCTGCATAGGGTACCTACAAATTATTCCCAGGTGAAAGATTAAGCGCCCTATATTTTTTCAGCTGCAAAGTAGCTAGTAAGAGCACATAGTTCAAGCTCTTATCTCTATTAACTAATAACAAACTGTTTGCAATCAAATGCACTTTTCAATGCAAACTTACTTATTTAGAAGTTCATAGGATGACTGTCATAGTTCCCAATTTTGATAAGGAGCTTTTGGTTTTAGAACACCAAGTTGCCCCTAGATTGGTGCTAATCTTTTAAAACATTTATAGCTTTTATCTTTGAAAGGCCTTGTCTTTACCCTTGGGCAATCATTTAAAGAACAAATCAAAACAATTTGTGAATATTTGAAATGGACGGGGGGGGGGGGGGGGAGAGACAGAAAAGAAATCAAATCTACCCTTCCATAATTTGATTTGTAGAAAATTGATGAACAAAGCTTTGCCGAGTGGTTTTAAATAAATCATAATTAATTACACGTGCAAATGCATCAACCAAATTTGGATGCACAATTAAATAACTAATCACAGTTTGGAAAAGCTGAAAATTAAAATTGCATGCTGAAATAGACAAGCGTGCCCCCAGGCCTACTCAGGTGTTTCTGTTTTGATCACTGAAGCATGCAATGGTTTCTTGCAGCACAGTTACTCGGTGAAGAGGTAAGAAACTCAGCTTGCTCTCCAAGTTGTCTTTTTAAAGGCTTTGAAGGGATTTTTCCTGGTTTAATTAGATAGTGTCTTTG
This sequence comes from Charina bottae, assembly GCA_023362775.1. NCBI lineage: Eukaryota > Metazoa > Chordata > Lepidosauria > Squamata > Charinaidae > Charina > Charina bottae. The sequence continues at coordinate 83,430,170 of JALMGJ010000001.1, read as the reverse complement.
GGAAGTATATATCTGAAAATGGCTTCTGCTACTCAGGGCCACAGCATGATGTGGCAATCACTCCAAGCTTAGTTGGCTTAAGAAAGTTTTTGATTTTAATATTTATTTATTGATTCAGTCATTCCTTTAATATAGCACTGTAATCTGCATAGGCACCTGGTAGTATCCATTCAACCAGGGGTGTCCATGAGATGGTCAAAAAGTCAAGATGACAGCCATGACCATGTGATCAGAGTCCCAGGCCTTTTTACATGCATCACATGTGTAATATACATTAAAAAGGAGTAGGGCTTCAACTGCACAGTCATGGACATCATCTATTCTCCCTGCCCCCCCACAAACCCACCTGCGTTCAACTTCCAAATGTCCTCTGGAACAATTAACTAAAATGAATAGCCACTGGGATAGGTACTCACCTAGCCTTGAGGGAGAGACTATTTCATAAGATAGTGAAACACTGTTGGCCAGCCCCAGTTCTTTCCCTCTCTATAGTGGCAGACCGTCAATCAATGTTGGTGAGCATATATGAGAAAGGTTGATTCTATACTGAGGAGGCAATCTGGAAGGCATCTCAGAGCCCAGCATATAGGGCTTTATGTGTTAAAAACTGAAGCCCATTCAGCAGTCTGTTAGAACTACTGAAATGGAGCAGAGCTGCAAAGTTCGTTGTCCTGACTTCGAGTGAAGGAAAACACGCTGAGACTTGAAGTTGAAGCTCTAATGTTTTATTGTCCTACTCTACTAGACAGAATCCAGCTAAACTAAAATGAACTGGTAATGCTCAGAGAAAGGGTCCAAGAAATCAGGGCGGGGCCTTCTTTAGCCTCTTGGGAGGAAAGCAAAGTGATTCAGTACTTGTGTTGCCAAGAGTCCAAGCGCCTTGATCAGGGGCCCGGGCAATTGGTTCTTTTAGATCCAGAGATAATAGCACGCCAGTGGATAAATAAATTTAAAGCTTTATTATAAACTTAAGCAAACAAAGTCAAACAAAAACACAGTTTAAACAGATTACACAAAGCATAACAAGCATAGCATACAGAAAGAAATACATACATACCAAACAATGTGATACCTTTATTCTCTTGTTGCTACCAGGAACTTGACTAAGATAGCAGAGAATAACCCCAAAAGGAATGGCTGTTGAGTCCCACAGCACCCAGCGTCCTGAGCCTGTATCAAAGTTCCCTCACTCCAAAGACAATCCTAAGGTTTTTATCAAAGCCTGGCTCCCAAACCCTGTGACCAAGTTTCTATGGCACTGAAGCTGCATAGCCTGACCTTGACTGGGATTCTTACTGGGGCCCGGCACCTGTCCATGACATCATTCCCAGAGCCTGGGAAGCCATCAGATAAGCCAGTGCCTAAGCATAAACAATTTCTTATCACCCCCCCCCCATTCCAAGCCACTAGAGGGGTGGCTGGAGGAGTGAACTTATGCTTAAACTTAACAAGCTGGGGGTTTTCTCTCCCCCCCCCCCCACTTTAAACAAAGTTATGTTCTGAAGGGCTGTTGGAGGAGTGGGCATATGCTTCTACTCTCCCCCCTCTCAGGCCAAACAGAAATAAAAACAAGCCAATTAAACATCAGAATAACTCAAAATAAACTCTAATCTCCTAGGTGTGGGGAAGGAAAATCAGAACATGCGACCTAACTCCTTGAAATACAAAGGTCTTCCGCAGGTTGCCACTACAGTACTACGCATGCGTTTCTCCCCCTAGAGGGAGCCCCTTCCTTCTTCGCCAGTTATCTCCCTGACATTCGTGTACAGAAAAAGAATATTGTTTAAAAAACAGAGCCCATGAGCATATTAGAGAGATCCAGGTTAATCTTACACCTTTAGCCCACCCAAGCATAAAGAAATACACTCTTAGACATGGCAGGTATGAAAAGTAAGTACAAAAGAGTCCTTATGTTTATTCATTGCAGGTACAGCATTTTTGGTAGATAAATGATGTTCCATTTCTTCTTCATTTCCCTAAACTTAATAACTCTTGCCCTGCTTGCTGCAAGAGATGAGTGTAGAAAGGGGAAAAAATCTCCTAGGCCCATCCGTGGCCTAGAATGGAGCAGCACACAGCCATGTGCTTGCTCCCGGTCCAAGGAGGAGAGAGAGAGAGAGAGAGAGAGGAAGTGGGAGTGGCCACAAACAGCTTCCTCAAAAGCATGGAGAGTTTGCATCCTAGAGCAGCCATCCATATGCTGATGAGGCATGCTGGATTTGCCAGAATCTCCAACAAAAACAGCATTTGAAAAACTATTGGTAAGCGGGGTCTGGCTTGCAGCACAGGTATAATATAGCTGTAATGACTTTCACTCACCAAGATGAAGACTGTGACATTTTGGAACCTGTGCAGTTTCCAAGTGGTCTTCAAAGACAGTCCAAGGTAGAGCTCATTGTTGTAGTCCAGTAAAGTGAAGATAAGAGCATGAGTGTCAGCCCTCCCATTCCATCACAATGAGCCACTGTTGCCAGGGCCTCCTGCTCCAAGTGAGACTACAGCAGCTGAAGCTGGGCAAAGATCAGGATACATCAGACATCTCTGAATTTAGCAGTACTAGATCTCTGATGATCAAACCCTTGGGGAACACCCAAGGTGCTATGCAGAGGGATAGCCATGTTAATGTGTTACAGGAAAAATTGTAGAGTCTTGTGCCACTTCAAGGATGAATAATGTAACATCGGCATAAGTCTCTGTGAACTACACTTTGATAGATGAAGGAATTGCTTAAACACATAGATATGGCTGTACTTGCAAACAATGAGAGCAGGAATTGAAATGCAGAAAATATAAATAGTGATTACCTTAGTGGTAGCTGCTATGCTCAAAAATAAGATGTGACATTATCAGGTATTGCTTAATTAGCACATAAAATATATTAACAATCCATTACTTTGGTGGGTTCTCAAACTGGCTCGCAACTGACTTGCAAGAGAAAACCAGTTTGGTGTAGTGGTTAAGGCACCAGGCTAGAAACCAGGAGACCATGAGTTCTAGTCCTGCCTTAGGCTTAAAGCCAGCTGGGTGACCTTGGGCCAGTCACTTTCTCTCAGCCCTAGGAAGGAGGCAATGGCAAACCACTTCTGAAAAACCTTGCCAAGCAAACTGCAGGGACTTGTCCAGGCAGTTGCCTGGAGTTAACCCTGACTCGAAGGAACACACACCCACACACACACACACACACACACACACACACACAGCTAATTAGCACATAAAATATATTAACAATCCATTATCTTGGTGTGTTCTCAAACTGGCTCACCCCCCACCCCCCAAAAAAAATCATGAACAAGTTAGAGATGCATCACATACTGTAGGTTTCCTTTATGCTGATCAGGCTTGTTCTTGGAAAGCGGGAGTGCGGTCAGAACTTGTGGGCTTGCCCAGGTAAAGCAGGGAACAAAGTGAAGAGGCAGTTTTGAGAGATGCCTCTGTTGAAACCATCCACCAGTCACAGCAGTTTTATTCATGAGGGGTATCCCACAAATTAATACATTATTATTTAGGTACCGTGGTGTTAAAACACGGAACCCCTTGTTTAAGCCACAGTTGATAGACTGTGGACATCCACATGGATGACAGCTCAGTGCTTTCACAATGCACTGTCCTTTTGACATTTCATATCTCCTTCTCCCAGGATGGCTACTTTAAGATCCATGGCAATATATCCTAGGATGCTGAAATCTCTCTCCAGCAATTTTGAAGTACTGCCTTTGCTAATGGCAGGTTTCAGGTTTTTTATACTTTTGCATAGAGACTGGCCTGTTTTTTCCATGTAGTGCACAGCAGTATATTGGTGACATAAATTATATTAGAACATGGACAAGGATAGGGATAAGATCAGAAGTGGTATAGTTGAAAATATGTAGGGATGATGCTATTTGCTAAGTCCTTTCATCTGGATGCAGTAATGGAAGTGCCATGGGATTCATCAAATCTAGTCACTTTAGTTTGATAACCTCATTGGATTAGTGAAATTAATAGCATAAAGAATTTTGGGTCCTGCCACCTTTTAGCCTTTTTCCATCTCCTTTCCTTTCTTACTTGACATGTTTACAGGTTGGACAGAGACAACTGCACCAAACCACGACATTCTCAGAGAAATGGAGCCTAATCTCTAAGTAGCCCTCAAAAAACTGTTCCTCTTTTAATTCCAATGTGGATCAATGGAATCTAACCCCTATTGCTCAGTTCAGGAATATTGCTCTGTCCAGCTTCTGCTGGAATGCTAGGACTTGAACTGCCTTGATGTATATAGTGCAAAAGCTTAATCAAGTCAGTTCAAGGCCTGTCAGGTGCATTCACAAAGCATGTTAAGCTTCATTTGTCTTAAGACCATTAGAGGTGGGGTTTTTCTGGGGGGGTAGTATTTTGGCTTAGTGTATTATGTAAATCCTGTATATCCAGATGTTTGATGATTCAGTGTATTGTGAAAATCCATGCAATGGATTAATTCGGTAACCAAGTGAGTGTGCTATACCAAGGGTCGGAAATGGCGGCTCTTGAGCCAGATCTGGCTCTTTGGCCCCTTGAGCGTGGCTCAACTGCAGCTGAACTCACCCCAGCCCCTTCCACGCAATTGGATCCCGCCCCCAAACTCTGATGGCCAGCGCCATCAGGGGAGGGAGGAGAAGGGTGGGCGGAGGTGGGGAAGGGGTGGTGGGTGCCGGCGAGGGAGAGAAGAAGGAAGGCAGTAAGGAGCGGCATCCAGGCGCTGGGCGAGTTTGGCCGCGCGCCACCAGCGCCTGACGTCAAGGCGGCTGCGCTTCCGCGCCCAGCGGGCGGGCGAGGCAGGGAGAGAAGGGGAGACGGAGGGGCTTCCTCTCCGGCCTCTGCGCCCCTTTAGGCCCATCTCTCTGAGCGCACTGAGCGAGGCCCGGCGCAGCAGGGAGGCGCTGCTGGCCCGGGACGCGGCGCTGTTGGAGGCGGCGCAGGAGCGGCTGCAGGGGCTGCTGCAGCTGGAGATGGCGCTGCTCCGTGGCATCCAGGTGAGGGCGCAGGCCCGGGACGCAAGCGGCAGGGCGGCACAGGGTGAAGAGCCGCCTGCTCTCCCCTTGGCCGCCTCCAGTCCGAGCCTGCCGCTGCAGGGCTCGGGTTAGCGGGGGGAGAGGACGCCAAATGGTGGGGTGGGGGGATTGATGGGGTGGGAGGGTGCTCTTGGTGGGGGCCACTTGGGGAGCTCTCTGCAGGGGCCTCTTGGGGTGCCCTTTGTCTCTGTCCCACCTCATCCAGGGGAGCTTTTGGCAAGGTCCCATTCGCAGCCGCTTCCTCCTCCTCCAGCGGGCCAGCCCACAGAGCACTCTCCAGGCCGACAGCATGACAGCTCGGCGCCTTCCGCACCAGGCTCAGCACCTTCTCCAGCAGCAGGCACAGCTCTTCCAGGGGCATCCCGTCTGGGCGCTCGGCCCAGCCTTCCTCATGCAAGGCCTCGCACAGGGCCAGCAGCCATCTTGGCTGGGTCTGCCTGGTCCCTCCGCCACCACCGCCACCGCCCCGGCCAGGCCCCCTGCGCCACCCTGCCGCTCGCGTCCCGGGCCTGCGCCCTCGCCCAGCGCCTGGATGCCGCTCCTTACTGCCTTCCTTCTTCTCTCCCTCTCCGGCACCCACCACCCCTGCCCCACCTCTGCCCACCCTTCTCCTCCCTCCCCTGATGGTGCCGGCCTTCAGAGTTTGGGGGTGGGAGTTTGGCCGCACGCCTTGGAGGCGCTCCTGGAGAAGTGGCCGCGGGAGGCCCTCCAGGTGCTGGAGCCTCTGCTGCAGGAGGAAGGACGTGCCCGGCCGAGGCAGCTGCTGGCCCTGTGCGAGGTCTTGCATGAGGAAGGCTGGGCCGAGTGCCCAGACGGGATGCCCCTGGAAGAGCTGCGCCTGCTGATGGAGAAGGCACTGAGCCTGGTGCGGAAGGTGCCAAGCTGTCATGCTGTCGGCCTGGAGAGCGCTCTGTGGGCTGGCCCGCTGGAGGAGGAGGAAGCGGCTGCGAATGGGACCTTGCCAAAAGCTCCCCTGGATGAGGTGGGACAGAGACACAGGGCACCCCAAGAGGCCCCTGCAGAGAGCTCCCCAAGTGGCCCCCACCAGGAGCACCCTCCCGCCCCATCAATCCCCCCACCCCACCGTTCAGTGTCCTCTCCCCCTGCTAACCCGAGCCCTGCGGCGGCCGGGGGAGCCGAACCGAGCCGAGATTGGGGGAGGAGAAAAACTATGGGGGCCGAGAGCGCGTCCTACGGCCACGCGGTGCAGCCGGTTCCTGTACCCATGCCAGCCTTCCCCAACCTGCGCTCGGTGGGGAGGGGCCCGAATACTCTCCAGCATCCCCGGCTGGTGCTGGGAAAAGACTATGGGAGCTGTAGTCCAGCTGGCTGAGAACCTGCGAGGCTGAATGTGGTACCCCCGAGAAAAGGCCGAGCATGCGCTTTGTCGGACCGAGCGCGCCTCCAAAGCCGCGCGCGCGCTACAACCACCCTCGTTTCTGGGGATTGGGAAGCGGTTGCTCTGGACAAAGGGCTGCGTGCCAAGCCGTTCCTTCATCCCCAGAGCCCGGCCCACGCCCAGGACACACAGCTCCGTCGAGGGACGGAGAGAGTCCAGCCTCGCCGCTTTCCGCCCTCCCATTTTGCAAGGGGGAAGCTAGTTTAAGATACTGTACTATGTTAATTAACATTTGGGATACAGCATTACACCCTACTTTTTTGCACGGCCTAAAAAACATGGGAAAGCAGCCCTTTGCACGTGTTGCAAACGAAAAATAGGAGGAGGAAGCGCTGGGAACGCCGCCTTGGGCTCCTGTTACAAAAGGTCGGATACTAACGCAATAAATACATTCGGGTGGGGTGGGGTGGGGTGGGGAGCTGCAGCTACATTTTGCCACCCAAAATTGTTTTCAAGGCTCCCGCCCACAAACCCTGCCCCCAGTACGTGCAATTGGCTCCTGCCCGCAAACCCCGCTCCCTTCCACGTGATTGGCTCCTGCCCGCAAACCCCGCCCCCTTCCACGCGATTGGCCCCCGCCCGCAAACCCCGCCCCCTGGCTCTCGAGCATTTCAAAATGTGCATGAGCATGTCAAAATGGCTCCTGGCATAAAAAGTTTGCCGACCCCTGTGCTATACAAATAGAGCCAATAGGTAGCAATGCTAAACTGCTCCATCCTACCCAAGCAGTTGGCCTCCTTCTGCCAACTAAAAAGAATGGAGGAGGTCTAATTTGATGTGAGGTGAAACAAAGTAATGCAGCTCAAAGCCCTTCAAGACATTACGCAGTGATATTACACAAGGAGGTTTATGAAGCAAAGTACATTGAAAAACCCCTGTAATCTTGAATAGAAATTAAGAACACTGATTTATATTACTACAAAATGACCTTATTTTATTCCCATGGATCACCTGCAGCACCCTCATGATATACCATGGATGATCTCTGGCAAGAGCGGGATGGGGACAGTGCATCCATCCTGGCTCTTCTTGACCTCTCAGTGGCTTTCGATACCATCGACCATGGTATCCTTTTGGGTCGGCTTGGGGAGTTGGGGGTGGGTGGCATGGTTTTGTGCTGGTTCACCTCCTTCCTCCAGGGCCAGTCCCAATTGGTGTTGATAGGGAGCGAGAGATCTGGCCTGTGGCCCCTCCTTTGTGGGTGCCGCAGGGTTTGGTACTCTCTCCGCTCCTCTTTAACATCTACATGAAACCACTGGGTGAGATCATCCATCTCCACGGGGTGAGGTATCATCAATACGCTGATGATACTCAATTATACATCTCCATCCTGGGTGACATAAGTGATGCTGTGACCACCCTTCTTGGTGCCTGGAGACTGTAGGGGTCTGGATGGGGAACAACAGGCTTCAGCTGAACCCTGGTAAGACGGAGTGGCTGTGGGTTGGGGGCTCCTGGGTATCTGGGAATTTACCATCTTTGGCTCTGGATGGGGTTGCACTGGCCCAGACAGATCCAATGTGGAACCTGGGGGTTCTCCTGGACTCACGAATCCTGCTCGAAGTACAGGTGGCAGTCATGGCCAGGGGAGCTTTTGCACAACTTGGTGTTGTGCACCAGCTATGCCCCTTCCTGGATTGGGAGTCCCTCCAAACAGTCACTCATGTCCTAGTCATCTCTCGCATAGACTACTGCAACACGCTCTACATGGGGCTACCCTTGAAGAGTATCCGGAAGCTACACCTGGTGCAGAATGTGGCCACGCGAGCAGTCTTAGGAGCCCCAAGGAGGGCACATATAACACCATTGCTGCGCGAGCATATTTACCAAGAACTATGAAAGCCTGTATCCTGCAACAGTGATATAAAGTAAAACTTGCCCTGTGTGATTTTGAAGTTTTGACCTATCCTGAAATGAGTTTATTTCTGTTTTTAATGCTAGTCTAAGAGAGGCGGACGGATTATAGCTAGGACACTGACAAGTCTCTTTGGAAGGCTTAGTTGTGGTTGAATTATGGTTCTAATGAAATTGTCAATAGTAATCCTGTTACCATGAACTTGCAAACACTGCTTAATGAACTAGACACTAACAAACAAAAATAACAATTCTTTTTTAGAATACTCTTTTGAGAACAGGTAATTGGTTCAGATTTCTGGTGCTAGAGGAATACAAAAGAACTGTACTATGTGCTCCAGAACATTAATAAAATAAATAAGCATGTACGTACGTACGTATATATATATATATATATATATATATATATATATATATATATTTCCTATGTCCTTAATGTTATATACTCAACAGAATCCTGTTGTGTGCCTCAGTAATTAATCCTTAAAATTTACAGCTCAGTGTTTCTACAAATCACATAAAAATGTGAATTTGAATTTCCCCTTCTGCTGTAAGTAAGATGAAATTGATGCTAGTTTTTTTGTTCTGTTGGGTGAGAGGAGATCTTGTCTTAACAGAAAGCCAAGGTCTTGACAGTCCCTGCAGACAAACAGGGTCTGTACTTGTTTTGAAGAAGAACTGTGTTAACTTCTGAAAAGAAGGTAGATGCTACTAGTACTACCTGGAGCAGGTCTGTGATTACATGTCCTTGATTTCTTTCCCAGAATATTATGAAGAAACAGGTTTGGGGTCAATGTAGAGCAGGGATCTTGAGAATAACAAGCCCAGAGGCAGACCGCACCCTCGGGGAACCCTCCTAAGATGCTTGCCCCCAGGCACCTGCTCAAGTTGGCCAAATACTGATGCCAGGTCTGGAAAAAGCTTCATCTGAAAAAGCCATGTTCCCTTAAAATCATCATCATCATCACCTTCATCACCTTTCCTTTCTGAAACACCCTCAAAAGCTTTCGGACTAAGATGCCATGTGTTTTTTTTTTCAAAATCAACACTGCAAGAAGGAAATACTAGAGATATTGTAGACAGAAACTGTTCTGATCCTAGTGCATGAAGTGTCTCAGGAACTTGTTAAGTGGAAACCAAATGGCATGAGAAAATGAGGGTGGCCCAAGGGAATCTTAAGAAGAATCCTTCCTAGGAAGGGCAAGGCAATCAATTGAAACCCCATAAAGGAAACAGCAGTGGTGATTGTCAGGCAAGAGTGGATGAAGCCAGCTTGAAGCCTGCATTCCCAGTACAGAAAGATATAATGTAGTGTAAAGTAACTCATCCGTCCCTAATTTAATAGGAAGTGACTTAAGATATTTTTAACAGCCCTAGGAAAACACTGTAGGCTGAGAGAGATATGCATGATGTATGCATTTCTAAAATATATATTTGAGGAATCAAGCACTGAACTCCTTGAGAGGAAAAAGTAGAGAGTCAGGATGAGGAGGAGAGATAGAAAGAGAACCTTGTAAAATTAGCATTTAGATAGTGAGCAAGGGAGTAAAATTGGCATAAAATCTTGAAAAACTAACTGGGCTTGCCAAATTATAAATCGTTCCCTAGTGTCTAATGGCTCAGACACAATAATAAGATTTTTTTCAACCAAGAACCAAAAATTATTTCTCCAATCTTATCTTCTCTGCCCTTCCTGCTTTCTCAATGCGCTCTCTCTCTCTCTCTCTCTCTGTCACTGATTTCTCTGTGTCCTAAAATATGGGGATCTAGAGATGCAGTTGTCCTATAAATTTATTACCATTTGCTGTAAAGTTGGTATTTTAAATTTAAAAAAAAATCTTTTGCTAGAAACGAAGACATTCATATTTCAGCATCCAGCAATGCTTTCTTAAAAAGGAAAAGAAAAGAAATGAATCCCTTTTAAGCTGTGCTGCCACAGAAGACTCTTAATAATTGATTATAATTGATTTTAACCTTGTCCTAACCCGGGCAACATGACTAGCCCAATCATCTTTGTCCAGATGGGCTACGAGAAAGAAAGCTCCCAATATGCTTCTTTAAAAGCTCCAGACATGAGAGAAGATAAAATATTTAGTCTGTCAAAGCCTTGACCTCCCAATTCTAGCCAGTTCTGTACCTGAATTGATTTCCAACAAGGCATCTAGGGGATGATTACAACAAAATGTACTAAAAGCTGGGCCAGCCTCTCTCTTAACATTCTAGCAGCTTAACCTGTTAATAACAGCAACTGTTTTAGATACAGTACCAATTTTTGCTAACAGACCCAAGAAAAGAGATAACTCAGCAAAGTGGGAACAATGGCAGCATGCAATGTCTGAAGGCATGGTGTTCCCAAACATTGGGCCAATAATTCCATTAAAACACATACTCATCCTATTTAGGGAAGAACACTCCTATTGGGATACTAGTGCTAGAATATGGCTAACGTTTGAAAGTTAGTAGACAAATTGTGCATTTCAAGCCAGAATTTTTGTAGTGAAGGTTGAAATTCTGCACATGAAAGTTGCTTGCTTTGGGCCGAGATAGGAATATTGCCCAGGATCTTATTTCATTAGGTAAATCCTACTGTATGATTCAGCAATTGTGACCTAAGTCAGTTTTTCTATGGGGTAACTGTAATGCTTCAGTTTTTCAGAAATCAACATGAAAGAAAGAAAGAAAGAAAGAAAGAAAGAAAGAGCAGTAACCCAACTTCACCTTCTAAATGCATACCTACTGGAAGAATGGGAGGGGGAAATTATCACACTTGTTGGCCCCATCTTCTAATCCAGTCACCCTCCATTTAGAAAACCTCCTGATGTGTGGATCAGAAGCCCCAGAATTATCAGCAGTGGCCATGGTGGCTGGGGAATTCTGAGAGTTGTCTATATGCTTCTGGAGGATACCCAGATTGGGGAAAGTTGCTATAATCTCTGCAAGTTCTATGGGATGTATGAAATGGGATCTCCACGCCTATGCATAGAGGACAGCAGAGTTATTTAATCATAATGTACTGCAGGGACCTACATGAGTGAAGCCATTTTGTACCTGCTATGAGACAAAATAGGGGTATGACAAAACGACTGAACAACAACAAAGTATGAGAAAGCTCCTTCTTCCTTCTGACCATCAATTCTCATTCATTGTTTTTTTGTGCCATTTAGTTGTCTTAAAACAATGGACCACAGATTATAAAATTAAAAAATCAATTACAATCAAATAGTTTAACATACTTTAAAATTGATAGATCCCAATACATGCAAAATATATCACCCAGTCAAATGCTAAAGAAAAGATACAGCTTTAAGAAGCACCTAAAGTATCATAGTTGGTGTCTCCTGAATACTGGAAAGTGGTGGGTAGAAAACATTCTAAAGGGTGGGCACCTTCATAGAAAAGGTTCATTTCCAGCAGCCATCAGATACAGGTCATAGATCACAATCAACAAGGTAACTTCCAACTCCGAGCCGGACTGCAGCTCGACAAGTCAGAGTTTTTCAGAGTGTTGAAGACCTGGCTAGCTTTTCCCTGTTTGCGGAGGTCTACAGAAATTGTAAGACCACTGAAGCTTCTCCTCGAAGAGGGGAGAACCAGAAGATTACTCACTGGGTCGTTGGAATTGCCCCCTCCTGTTGTTTTTTTTTGTAGTTTTCCACCACAGAGGGAACAGGGGGGTGAAAGCAGTGAAATGACCGGAGGAATATCAAGCTCTACAGGGAACGTAAGTCTCTTGAGAGATATCAGAGCGAGCAGCCGGCTTTTAGATCACTTTTATTTTTTTATTTTTTTAGATTAGAATGTTATATCATCTAAGGTCTTTCTTTGGACTTTGCTCAAAATGTTGGCTAATTTTGTGCTTTCTTTGCAATAATTAATTCTGGTGGAAGTATGATGGACTTTATATTTGAAGTATAGTGAAACGTTTGCATTTTTTTCCCTACCTTTCTTTTGTATTAGAGAGGATTCTGTCTCAGATGGGAATGTAAGATTTATTTCTCTCACTTTTTTATATTGGATTAAACTTTTCTCTTCAGCACAGTGAAACGTTTGCATTTTTTCTTTTTTATCTTTCTACTTTTTTCAGAGTGGATTTTGTCTCACTCAGAAGTATAAAAGTCTTTATTCAATATCTTTTGAATATATTTTGCTGGACTAACTATTGATAAATTTGTTTATTTTCCTTTCTTTTTTATACTGGGGGAAATTCATCTTTCCTTTTTCCTTTTATAGACTGTCTGAAATACTGTTTTTTCCTTTACTCTGGATTATTGGAATTTTTCTTCTTTTATTTTAAAAACTTTTTACTTGAGACATAGCTGGTAATTTTCCACCTGAACAGATCAGCTGACCACCAATTCCCTGAGAAACTATTTGTTTTGACAAGCTGTTGCAGCTTGAAGAACAAAGAGGGGGGTGGGGAAGAATGGCATTCTTAACAGAAATTTGAGAATTTAAAAAAGAAATTAGTGAAACTCTTTTAGAAATTAAGAAATCATTGGAATCTTTAATGATAGTTTACCAAAGTCAGGAACAAAAGGAACAAAAGATAGAATTAGAAGCAGAAAAAAAAATTTCGATATAGAGGAGAAACAGGAGAAAGGGATTTTAAACACATTGGTCCAGAAAAACATTCTGACACTCTACATGAGACAGATAACAAAACAGGCTGCATACTATAATTTTGGTATAAACACATTATGGCAGTTGAGACAGGGAAAAGATGGAAAGGTTAAGAAAAACATTCTGAGATTCTACATGAGATACAGAACAAAACAGACTGCATATTGTGATTTTGGCATAACCTGAATAAGAGATTTAGTGTGATGTGGGTCATAAGGTTAATGGAACCATGGATTTTGATTGGATACTGAGTGTGTAAATGTATTAAATAAATCAAGTTTCAACTAGTAATATAATTGTTGGGAATATTAAATGCTAAAAATTGATATGAGAAACTGTATGGATGTATAAAATGTGATATTTTAATTGTAAGATATAAGGTTATAAAATTAGTGAGATAAATATAAGTTGATGTTATAGATTATATGAAAATTAGAAATTCCTTTTTATGGAGATATATGAATGAGAAGATACATTATTAGGATGGGATGCTCAGTTGGAACTAGAATTAATGTTACTATAGGATGACTTATTTTTATAATTATTAGTATGAATATTATTGAGAATTGTTGTTAGGTCATGTGTTAGTAGAATAGGTAGCTATAAAATTGTTAATTAGGTAAATATGTAGGAAGATGTAGAATATGGTATAATTGTAGTCTAAACATAGATTATGTTTAAACTAATGTTATTTCTACGGATATATATGAACAGAATATTTTTCATTTTATTAGAATTAAAATAAGGCCTTTCCTTGTTATATATATGATTTAAGATTAATTGGACTTTACCAAGGATATAAATACAGATGTAAAAATGGAAAGAGTGAATAAAAAATATTAAACTGATGCAGCCAAGAATATTTAAACTGACATTATTTCAAGGAGTGGAAACTACAGATGGACTATTAGAGAATTGCAAGAAAGGTGAAATCTACATGAAGATCGGAAGATTGGATTATAGAAATTGAAGTGTATCTGACAAAGACAAGTTTCTGTGTATTGTATGAAAGACTAACATTTAAAGCAAATTATTGTACCGAAAGACCAAAGACAGATTGGAGGCCATCTATTTCCTATATTTCTTTTCTTTATTATTTTTCTTGACTTCACTTTTCTTTTACTTTTTTCTTACTTTGTATTTCTATCTTTATTTCTTGTTCTAACTTTTAATATGTATTTTAAAATTCAATAAAATTTTATAAAAAAAAAACAAGGTAACTTCCAAAGGTCCTAGCAATCATTTAGGGTCTGTCTATATATATATATATATATATATATATATATATATATATATATATATATATATATACACACACACACACACACACACACACACACACATACATACATACATACACACACATACACATACTCTGCATGTACTGGGAGTTGGGGGGTGATATATATATATATATATATATATATATAGGAAGGGAAGTGCCAAGAAGATTAGTGGATGTGCACAGGATGATCAAGGTTGCTGGAGAAACTGGCACAGATCACTGTGGAGATGCAGTATGTAAGCTGAATGTGTATTTTTATGATATTATATTACTTAACAAATATAAATATAAAATTAGGTCAGAAGCATGGACAAAACCTCATAGATATGTTTAACCGTTTACTGCAGATAACAAGGCCAGGTTTGTATATGCCAATAGCAGATACATGAAATACATGAATGAGAAAACGTTTAATTGACATTTATTAATTTAGAGGAAGCATATGATACAGTGGCTGTTGTGGGTCTTCCGGGCTGTGTGGCCGTGTTCTGGAAGTTGTGGTTCCTAACGTTTCGCCAGCATCTGTGGCCAGCATCTTCAGAGGGCAGGAGCACAGATAGAAGCAAAATCTCTGTGCCCAGGTAGAGTGGCAATGTTCTATTTATAGAGCTAAATTATAGGAGATTAGGTGGGGTTTTTTGTTGTGTTGAAATGTTAACGAGTGGCTGATGAGCGTGATTAGCATGTTCATTGTGAGAAGTATTCCCATGTCCTGGTGGTTGGACTGAGTTCGTTGACCTTTTGCAGGCTGTGTTTTTCAGGACTGGTAGCCAGGTTTTGCTAATTTTTAAACTTTCTTCTTTTTTATTGTAACTGTGCTGGTGTTTGTGAATTTCAATGGCTTCTCTGTATAATCTGATGTAGTGGCTTTTGGTGTTGTCCAGTATTTCTTTGTTTTCAAATAGGATTTTGGGTCCCGTTTTCTTGAGAGCATGGACATGGGAATACTTCTCACAATGAACATGCTAATCACGCTCATCAGCCACTCGTTAACATTTCAACACAACAAAAACCCCACCTAATCTCCTATAATTTAGCTCTATAAATAGAACATTGCCACTCTACCTGGGCACAGAGATTTTGCTTCTATCTGTGCTCCTGCCCTCTGAAGATGCTGGCCACAGATGCTGGCGAAACGTTAGGAACCACAACTTCCAGAACACGGCCACACAGCCTGGAAGACCCACAACAGCCATTGAACTCCGGCCGTGAAAGCCTTCGACAATACATATGATACAGGTTTAAATTGACATATGAATATGGAGTTGAAATCTGGTTGTTGAATATGATGATAGCAGCAATGGTGAAAATGAATGCATGAAAATAAAAGGAATGCTTAGCACATGGTTCAATATTAAACAGGGGTAATACAAGGATATGTGATGTCCTTCCATTATTTATTATATTTATGGACAAATGTAAGGAATGCTTATGGTGACATTAGAGGAATGTTGGTTGGGAACAAGAACATGTCTGTACTTTCATACGCAGTTGTCATATTGTTTGCTGAGAACCTGAATGATTTAAGACCCAAATACTGATGAAAAGGCAGCGGGTAGTATGTGATGAATTAAGTTAATCTTTGTCAAAAGAAGTGAAAATGGCTGGGTGCTTCTTTCCATTTCATTAAATGGAAGTGAGAATTGGGTATGGTAGGAGAAACATAAAAGTTGCATTGAATGCAGTGGGAATGAGGCACTTAAGTGTGTGGGGTAAAACAAGAAGAAGGAGAGTGAAAAATGAATGGGTGCTGAAAGAATCTGGATTGAAATAGAAACTGAGTGACCGTACAGAAGAAATATATATGGGTTTCATAGATATAGAGAGGTTCAGTGAGGATCAAATTTGTTCTTTCTCTCTGAAGGGAGAATGCCTAGATTGAGTGAAAGGGAAAAACAAAGAAAGTTATGTTGGATGCCACTGATAAAAGGGGAGCTTAAAGAACAAAAGGCAGTGTATTCCTCAGTGGTTAGGTGTGATGAAAGTAAATATGGCTTGCAGTAATAAAAAGGGTATGGAGAATGTTTAATTGAATGGTGTTGGTTTAAACTAGATTAAGTTGTAGTTCCCTTTCTTTTTTATTATTCCATTTCTATAATCTTCTCTCTCTCATACCTCCTAGTTCTTACATTTCCCCCCTGCACTTTGCATAATGCTGCTTACCCCAAAAGGGAGTAGTGTCATGGATATTTATGTATGTACAGATCTCTTGGAATTTCTAAAACTTTTAGCTCAGGATACCCCCCCCCCAACACCCAGTACATATACACTGAAACATTGTTTTCTTAGAGAACTTGCTACTTATTCCTGAAATCATCAGGAAGCTACTCCTTTTGGTGTGATGACCTCGATCCTTGAGCTATTAAATCAGAATTCCTTACACAAGTCACTTAGGAATATGAAGGAATCTTTATTAAAGCCAGTGGTCCATCATACGTTACAGATGTGAGTAAAGAAGCTCCCGCAGCCGGCAGCTTAAAATCCTCAGATTCCCCCACCCCTCACCGGGGAACTTGCGAGTTGACCGCCCCCCATTGTCCTTTGATTTCCAGTTCTTCCTGAGTCCGAATCCATTGAAAGCACAATAGTGCCCTTTGATCTGTCCTGGGTGCTGAAGTGCTCAACACAGTTCCTCGATTAGCATAGTATGCAAGGGGTGAATACACAAACGCTTCATCACCAGCATTTCACAAGTCTGGCCGTTTCTTCCTTGGGGTGTCTTGCACAGCTCTGCCAGTTCTTGTGATCTGGAAGAATGTCTCTTCCTGGCACCATGGCAGGATGGCATCCTGACATATCACTTCCCTAAAAATAATACCCCCCCTCATTCAGAATGCAAAGAGAAACAAACAATACATGTCACCCAGTTCTCTCACTCACTCCCTCTCTCAATCTTCTATTTTGGTTTTGCTGGGAATCTGTCATTAAATCTTTTCACTAAGCTAGGTGCCTTTACATGAGGGTTGTCCACCCAGTCGCTCTGAGATTTGGGAAAATGTTTCCACTGGACTAAATACTGCACACACACACCCTTGTGCTGCCTGGAAACTAGTATCTCTTGTACTTCAAAATGTTGTTCTCCATCAATCCAGACCTTGAAAGGATGAGCAGTAAATAGTAAATGTCTCCAATTTATCAATGCCCAGCGTACCACAAAAGCTTCCTTCTCCCACATGTGCCAATGATGCTCTGTGTCGGTGAATTTGCATGAGAGATAGGTGCAAGGTCTCAGCTTTGCTTCCTCGTCCCTTTGTAATAGAATTCCCCCTACTGCCATATCTGATGTGTCAACCTGTACAACCAGGGGCTTCGTGGGGTCGGGATGTTTTAATATCGGCTCTGAGGTGAACAATAATTTTAGTTGCTCAAAAGCCATTTGGCATTTGGCCATCCACAGTATGGCTGCCCCAGGTCCCTTCACTACCTTTGGTTCTCCTTTCCCTTAAAACTTTCCTCTTAGTTTTTAGCAAATTGGTGAGGGGCAGAGCCACCTGTGCAAAGTTGGGGATAAACTGCAGATAGAAATTTTTGAACCCCCAAAAACTGCAACTGCCTTCTAGTTCAGGGTGGTTCCCAAGCCACTACATCCTGTACTTTCCCCGGATCCATTTCAATCCCCTTGCTTGATACTCAGTATCCCAGGTAATCTAGTTGCTCTCCATGAAATTCACACTTTGACAATTTAGTGTACAATTGATTTTGCAGCAACCATTTCAGTACCTCTCTTACCAAAACCATGTGTTCTTCCATTGTTTCGGTGTAGATTAGGATATCATCCAGATAGACCAACACCCCCCGGTACAGAAAATAATGTAACACTTCATTTATCAAATGCATGAAGACCCCAGGTGCTCCCTTTAAGCCGAATGGCATCACCAAATACTCAAAAGACCCCAATTGACAATTGAATGCCATCTTCCACTCATCCCCCTCCCGAATCCGCACTCGGAAGTACACTTCTGTCAAATCCAGTTTAGTAAAAAATCTTTCTGTTTGATAGATGGGCTAACATGTCCTTCATCAGCAGTAGAGGGTACTTATTAGACATGCAAATGGCATTCAAACCCTGATAATCAGTACATAATCTCAGTGACCCATCCTTCTTAGTCCTGAATAGGACAGGTGTGGCCATTGATGAAGTGGCGGGGTGGATAAACCCTCGTTCTAAGTTTTTATCAATGAACTCCCACAGTGACTCCAGTTCTTTGGGGGTCATGGAGTATAGCTTCACTTTGGGCAACTTAGCTCCTGGTTCCAATTCTATAGCACAGTCTGATTTTCTATGAGGGGGAAGCTGGTTAGATTCCTTTTCTCTGAACACCTCTCTCAAATCTCTGTATTGCACGGGGACGAGGACATGCTCTTTTCCCATTGCTTCCCCACACACCTCAGACGCTGCGCCTATTAGCTCAGGCCCCACCTTCCACTCCTTAGAGTTTAGATCCTCACAAGTTCCTTCCTTAAAAGTTAATTTCCTGGACACCCAGTTCACTTGGGGATTTTGGGCTCGTAGCCAAGCTAGTCCCAGTACTACAGGCTGATCAGCTGTAGGTGCCACTATGAACCATTGGGGTCACAGATTGTGTGCATCCAGTGATGCGATGGCCTTCCTTGCCACATTTGAAGCACAGCCCCTTCTTGGCCTCCTGTTCCTTCTCCTCCCATGACTTATGAGCTCCCCAATTCTCCAGTGTAGGGGCCGGTGGCGTTGGTCACTTCCCCATCACTTGGGCTCGCTGCTGCCTCTTGACACAAATCCACATGTCCTCTACTTCGCCGGCCAGGCAAATCCATCCTCTTAGGGTTCTGGGATCACCCCTTTCTAAGGACCACTCTAGAATTTTGGGGTGCATTCCCCCTTGGAAATACTCAATTTTAAGCGATTCCAGCCAGTACATCAGTTTCCCAGCCAGTCTCCTAAATTCCATAGCATACTCTGAGACTGACCTGTTTCCTTGTTTAATATACTGCAAGCTCATCTTTGCTCTCATTGCAGATAGGGAGTCTTCAAATCTATCCCTCAGGGTGCTCATAAAACTTTCAAAGTCAATTAGTTCCAGAGACCCCAAATTGTGCATTTCCACCAACCATTCTGCTGCCTCACCTTTTAGATGGGTGGAAATGTTCTCTTGGTGGGGAATGACCCCTGAAATTCTTCCATAAACCCCCTCACATGGCTCAGGAAGCAGTCTAGACTTTTAGGGTCCCCAGTGAACCTCACTCTTAAGTCTCTTACCTTGACAGGTCTGTCTGCATCCGGGGGTCACCTCACTGTTCTGGCTGGGGTTCAGTTGCAAGGGGGGCAAGCAATTACCCTGCATTCTCCCTCCAATCCAGATTCATCACCCTCTCCCTCCGAGGATGACTGACCTTTCGCCATCATGTTGGCCATCGCCCTCAGGCCATTTCTAAAGCAACTGTTCAACCGCTCCCTGTAGGTTAGATAGGTGCTCCCCCATGGAATTCATCTCCTGTATCATTTCTTCCATCTGCTCCTTCGAAGTTCCTTCACCTCCCAGCACTGGAGGGGTCCCTTCAAAGGCCATCTGTGGACCTTCCTCAGTAAACTCAGAGTTTTCGGGTAAGGTCACCATTGAGACTCGAATCTTTCTGTGATGACCTTGATTCTTGAGCTATTAAATCAGAATTCCTTACACAAGTCACTTAGGAATATGAAGGAATCTTTATTAAAGCCAGTGGTCCATCATACGTTAAAGATTCGAGTAAAGAGGCTCCTGCAGCCGGCAGCTTAAAATCCTCAGATTTCACCCCTCTCACTGGGGAACTTGCGAGTCGACCGCCCTCCCATTGTCCTTTGATTTCAAGTTCTTCCTGAGTCTGAATCCATTGAAAGCACAGTAGCGCCCTTTGATCTGTCCTGGGTTCTGAGGCGCTCATTGCGGTTCCTCAATTAGCATAGTCTGCAAGGGGCGAATACACAAATGTTTAGTTGACAGCATTTCGGACGTCTGGCTGTTTCTTCCTTGCAGTGTCTCGCACGGCTCTGCCAGTTCTTGTGATCTGGCGGAATGTCTCTTCCTGGCGCCATGGCAGGATGGCATCCTGACATTTGGTTTACTGTGAGTCATCCACATTTCCCAAGAAACTTGTTCTCATAAGGCTGGGGGATGGGGAGAAGGGTGTGGCTGGCAGTGAGGGAATATGGCCAATTGGAGAGACTTCAAGGATATTGTCTCTGCAGCCTTGTCCAATTCACTAAACTGAGACAGAGAATTACAGCTTCTGTGAATCCTGGCAGGCAATGACATTTTCCAACATGCTCAGATCCCAAACTGCTTGAAAGTGAGGACTGCGAAGGACAGGTGGTGGACCTTAATCAAATGAAGCCTGAACACTGAAAGGGATTGTTGTTGTTTATTCGTTCAGTCGTTTCCGACTCTTCGTGACTTCATGGACCAGTCCATGCCAGAGCTTTCTGTCGGCCGTCACCATCCCCAGCTCCCCCATGGTTGAGTCCGTCACCTCCAGAATACCATCCATCCATCTTGCCCTTGGTCGGCCCCTCTTCCTTTTGCCTTCCACTTTTCCTAGCATCAGCTTCTTCTCCAGGGTATCCTGTCTTCTCATTATGTGGCCAAAGTACTTCAGTTTTGACTTTAATATCATTCCCTCAAGTGAGCAGTCTGGCTTGATTTCCTGGAGTATGGACTGGTTTGATCTTCTTGCAGTCCAAGGCACTCTCAGAATTTTCCTCCAACACCACAGTTCAAAAGCATCTATCTTCCTTTGCTCAGCCTTCCTTATGGTCCAGCTCTCGCAGCCATAGGTTACTACAGGGAATACCATTGCTTTAACTATGCGGACCTTTGTTGTCAGTGTGATGTCTCTGCTCTTAACTATTTTATCAAGATTTGCCATTGCTGACTCCAAGCCTGGCTGGCAGCTCGACAAGTCAGAGTTTCTCAGAGCTCTGAGCTCTGAGACCTGGCTAACTTTCTATCTTGTTTGCAGGGGTCTACGGACCACTGAAGTTTCCCCCTGGAGAAGGGGGAACCAGAAGATTGCTCACAGAGCCATTGGAATTGCTCACTCCTGTTTTTCTTTGTTGTTTCCACCGCGGAGAAGAACGGGGGTTGCAATGAAATGGCCGAAAGAGGATTCTAGCTCTGCAGAGAACAGTAAGTCTCTTGGGAGACACAAGAGTGACAGCCAGCTTTTAGATCACCTTATATTAGTTTTCTTTTTAGATTAGTACATTTTTATTATTCTAAAATTTATCTTTGGACTTCGTTCGTTCAAGGTGTTGGCTAATTTTGTGTTTTCTTTGCTATAATTAATTTTGGTGGAAGTTTGATAGATTTTATTTTGGCAACATAGTGAACAAGTTTTGTATTTTTCTGCCTTTCTTTTGTATCAGAGAAATTGGGACTTAAGAGACTTTGTTGGTATTTCTCACTCGACAAACTTACTGACTTTTGAGAAATTGTTTGTTTGGGTTAAGCGGCTTGCAGCCTGAAGAATAAAGAAGAATAAAGAATAAAGTGTGGAGAGTGTGTGCCTCTCTACCTTTTTTTTTCTCCTTTTCTATTTTTTTTTTAGAAAGGACTATTTTTCATTTGGAATATACTTTCATCTTTCCCTTTACAAACTGTTTGAAATACTGCTCTGTGGAATTTTTTCATCTCTTACTTTAAAAGCTTTTCTTACTTAAAGAAATAGACATTATTGATAAATAATAGAACAGCTGTTCCTTGCTCCCTGAGAATTTTTTTTTGTTTTGTCTACGGCAGTTGATTACGCTTTGAACAATAAATAATGGCCTCTCTCACAGTACTTCAGGATTTTAAGGAAGAAACCAGCAAAATTTTTTTGCAAATTAAGAAATCCATAGAACGTATATTAATAGTTTTGGTGGCTCAGGAACAGAAGGTACAAGGGACAGATTTAGAAACAGAGGAAAGATCTTTCGAACCAGTAGAGAAACAGGGAAAGAGGACTTTGAATGTATTGGTACAGAAGAAGATTATGATATCTTACAGGAAGTGGTCTATTAAATGTTTGGGCATAAATACATTGTGGCAGCTGAGACAGGAAGATTTTAATATGCAAATTGATAGATATGGCAAAATAAACACTTTGATATCCCACATGAGTTACAGAAATAAACAAGTTGCATATTGTGATATTGGCATAACCTAAACAGGAGATTTATTGATATTGATTTGGAATGCAAGGTGAATGAAAATGTGGATTTGTTATTGTACACAGAGTAAGCACAGATATGAGAAATATACAGATGCATAAAAACATGATATTTTAAGTGTAAGATACAAGATTATAAATAAATATGTTGATATTATATATTACTCTTTCTGGAGACACATTTATGAGAAGACAATGAGATGATGAGATGGAATTAGAATGTAGGTTATTACAAGAATATGTTGTATGTATTAGGTTATATGTTATGTTAGGTTTTGTATTTTTGCTATATTATGTATTATGTTATGTAATATGTTAGATTATGTATTAATGGAATATATAGTCATAACATGAACAGAATATACTGTATTTTATTAGACGTAGATAAGGCCTTTATTTGCTATACTAATTGGACTTTATTGAAGATATAAATATAGATGTAAAAATGGAAAGAGCAAATGGAAAACATTTAATTGATGCAACAACGAACATTTGATTACTATTCTAAGGAGTAGAAACCAGAGATGGATTGTTGGAAGATATCAAGAAAGGCGAAATCTATATGAAGAACAGAAGATTGGATTAGAGAAATCAAAGGGTATATGACAAAGAAAAGTTTCTGTGTATTGTATTAAGGACTAACATTTAAAGTTAATTGTTGTACTTAAAGTTCAAGGATAAATTGGAGGACATCTATTTTCTATATTTTTTCTTGTTTGTTATTTTTTGACTTCACTTTTTCTTTTCCCTTTTCTTACTTTGTATTTCTATTTCTTTTCTTTTGTATTAGCTTTTAATGTGTATTTTAAAATTAATAAAACTTATAAAAAAAAAAAAAAGATTTGCCATTGCTCTCCTCCCAAGAAGTAGACGTCTTCTGATTTCCTGGCTGCAGTCAGCGTCTGCAGTAATCTTTGCGCCTAGAAATACAAAGTCTGTCACTGCCTCCACTTTTTCTCCCTCTATTTGCCAGTCATCAATCAAGCTCGTTGCCATAATCTTGGTTTTTTTGAGGTTTAACTGCAGCCCAGCTTTTGCACTTTCTTCTTTCACCTTCGTCATAAGGCTCCTCAACTCCTCCTCGCTTTCAGCCATCAAAGTGGTATCATCTGCATATCTGAGATTGTTAATGTTTCTTCCAGCGATTTTAACTCCAGCCTTGGATTCCTCAAGCCCAGCATGTCGCATGATGTGTTCTGCGTACAGGTTGAATAGGTAGGGTGAGAGTATACAACCCTGCCGTACTCCTTTCCCAATCTTAAACCAGTCCGTTGTTCCGTGCTCTGTTCTTACTGTTGCTACTTGGTCGTTATACAGATTCCTCAGGAGGCAGACAAGATGACGTGGTATCCCCATACCACCAAGAACTTGCCACAATTTGTTATGATCCACACAGTCAAAGGCTTTAGAATAGTCAATAAAACAGAAATAGATGTTTTTCTGAAATTCCCTGGCTTTCTCCATTATCCAGTGGATATTGGCAATTTGGTCTCTAGTTCCTCTGCCTTTTCTAAACCCAGCTTGTACATCTGGCAATTCTCGCTCCATGAATTGCTGGAGTCTACCTTGCAAGATCTTGAGCATTACCTTACTGGCATGTGAAATAAGTGCCACTGTTCGATAGTTTGAACATTCTTTAGTGCTTCCCTTTTTTGGTATGGGGATATAAGTTGATTTTTTCCAATCTGATGGCCATTCTTGTGTTTTCCAAATTTGCTGGCATATGGCATGCATCACCTTGACAGCATCATCTTGCAAGATTTTAAACAGTTCAGCTGGGATACCGTCGTCTCCTGCTGCCTTGTTATTAGCAATGCTTCTTAAGGCCCATTCAACCTCACTCTTCAGGATGTCTGGCTCTAACTCACTGACCACACCATCAAAGCTATCTCCAATATTATTATCCTTCCTATACAGATCTTCCGTATATTCTTGCCACCTTTTCTTGATCTCTTCTGCTTCTGTTAGGTCCTTACCATCTTTGTTTCTGATCATACCCATTTTTGCCTGGAATTTACCTCCGATGTTTCTAATTTTCTGGAAGAGGTCTCTTGTCCTTCCTATCCTATTGTCTTCTTCCACTTCCGCACATTGCTTGTTTAAAAATAATTCCTTATCTCTTCTGGCTAACCTCTGGAATTTTGCATTTAATTGGGCATATCTCCCCCTATCACTATTGCCTTTTGCTTTCCTTCTTTCTTGGGCTACTTCCAGTGTCTCAGCAGACAGCCATCTTGCCTTCTTGGTTTTCTTTTTCTTTGGGACGTTTTTTGTTGCCGCCTCCTGAACAATGTTGCAAACTTCTGTCCATAGTTCTTCTGGGACCCTATCTACTAAATCTAGTCCCTTAAATCTATTCTTCACCTCCACTGCATATTCCTTAGGAATATTAGTGAGCTCATATCTAACTGATCTGTGGGTCTTCCCTATTCTCTTTAGTCTGATTCTAAATTTTGCAATAAGAAGTTCGTGATCTGAACTACAGTCAGCTCCAGGTCTTGTTTTTACCGACTGTATAGATGTCCGCCACCTTTGGCTGCAAAGGATGTAGTCAATCTGATTTCGGTGTCGACCATCTGGTGAAGTCCATGTATAAAGTCGTCTTTTAGGTTGTTGGAAGAGAGTGTTTGTTATGCACAGTGAGTTGTCTTGGCAAAATTCTATCAGCCTGTGTCCTGCTTCATTTTGTTCTCCCAGACCATGCTTGCCTGTAATTCCAGGTGTCGTCTGACTACCCACCTTAGCATTCCAGTCTCCTGTAATGAAAATAACATCTCTTTTTGGTGTATTATCTAGTAGGTGCTGCAGATCCTCATAGAACTGATCTACTTCTGCTTCTTCAGCATCTGTGGTTGGGGCGTATATTTGGATCACTGTGATGTTAAATGGCTTACCCTGAATTCGAATTGAGATCATTCTATCATTTTTTGGATTGTATCCAAGCACTGCTTTAGCCACTTTATTATTAATTATGAAGGCTACTCCATTTCTTCTGTGGTCCTCTTGTCCACAGTAGTAGATCTGGTGGTCATCTGATGTGAAGTGACCCATCCCAGTCCATTTCAGTTCACTGACACCTAAAATGTCTATATTTAATCTTGACATCTCACCAATAACCACATCCAATTTGCCCTGGCTCATAGATCTTACATTCCAGGTTCCTATGGTGTGTTGATCTTTAGAACATCGGATTCGTCGTTCACCACCAGCACCGTCGGCCGCTAGCCGTCCTTTCGGCTTTGAGCTAGCTGCGTCATCACGTCTGGGGCTAGTTGAACGTATCCTCTGTTCCTCCCCAGTAGCATTTTGACCATCTTCCGACCTGGGAGTCCCATCTTCCAATGGTATACCGACATATCTTTGGTTGTACTGATCCATTTAGTTTTCATGGCAAGAATACTGGGGTGGGTTGCCATTACCTTCCCCAGGGATCGTATTTAGTCTGACCTCTCTGCCACGACCTTCCCGTCTTGGGTGTCCCTTCACGGTTTAGCTCATGGTTTCATTGAGGTGCTCAAGCTCCAGCACCACGACAAGGTAACGATCTCCTTTGCTGGAGTAAGGGATTGGGTTCTGATTATATTCAATGAAAAACTATTATCTCCCTTCAGGGCAGACATCACTCATATCAATATTTCAAGCTTCTCCTTTGATTCTGACTCATTTTTGACTCCTAAGCTTCTCATCCAGGTCCACTTTGTTTCTTCTTGACACCCTTCTGCAGGACAAACCAAAGTGTCCACATCAGAAAGCAACTTTGCATTTCTTATGATAACAATATTGAGGTGTTGTGGTGTTTTTTGCCTGTTATCCGAGAGCAATTCCAGCTGTCGGTACCATATTCTCACCATGGAAACTTTTTGTTTTATGGAACAATTGGTCTTCTTATCAGATCTGTTCATTCCCTTGTTGTAGTAATGAACAATGCTACATCTGAGAGAGAAATTCAAAGTGCATCATTTATCTTCGCCTATTTTCAATTAGGCCAAGTAAAGTGTAAGTCAGTTCCAGACTACACTATGGGAGCAGAGAAGGTAAATTTATTATACCACTAGAGTGCTAATCTTAGCAGATGGTTGGGGGAAAAAATACTTTCAGCATGAAATATGCTAAAGCAGTAAATTCAAAACAAGGTGGATGTTATCAAGTAATACCTCCCCAGTGTGAGGTAAAAAAATCCTTTGCGACAACTCAGCATTCTTGCACACGCTGGGTGAACATTGCTGGATATGGGATACTCTCTAGGATGAGAAAAACAAGCAAAATGAGGATAAAAAACACCCTGTAGACAATCTGAACTATATCTAATAAAAGGGACAGGCAGATTTGGCTTTGGAATTTTTTATTTTCCTTTCCCTAGAAAGCCATTGTTTTCCTATAGACCAATCAAGTGGATAGATGCTTGATACAGAATCCTTTTACCCATGATTGGAAAAAAATCTAGTACTGCAGATACAAACATATCAACATTTTCAAAAATATTTATTCCCACCCATCCCAAAATCCAATTAGTGACAGTATCTGAAAATCAAATGCAATCAAATCAAATGATATTATGTTTCACATTTTAAAAAATGTTTTAAAAGAAAATGCAAATTTTAGGAATCTAGTAAGTCAGACTGTAGTCATATGTACATTTACCCAGAAATGTCCAATTGGCTGTAGTTTTGTTCACAATTACTTGAAAGTAAAATCCATCAGTCTCAGGATTTGATTGTCAAGAGAATACTGCATGAAAAATTACAAACATTAAAACTACAAACAAGATCCTCCCTCCCTCCCTCCCTCCCTCCCTCCCTCCCTTCCTTCCTTCCTTCCAATAGGTAAGAGATGTATGGTTCCAACATTAGAATTCTACCAGCTTTTTGTCCAATGTTTTACTGACAAAAGCCTTTCTAATCAACTGAACGTCACTTTTAGCAAAATGTGCTGATGTGACCTTAAAGAAGGGCAGAACAAATGCACTCATAAGGTCCCAAGAAATTAAACCACTGAACCAAAAATCGTTGACATTTTCCTGTAATTCTTGAATGTTTTGTGTGGAAAAAGGTTTTCCAGGATTCACTTCCAGGTTTTCTATTAGAGTAGTGTTGGCTCATATGAACAATTGGATGAGAATCTGGAGATCCACTTCCACAAGTCCTTTCTGCTGGGATGGCTTCTTTGTTCACAATCAAGGATCACAGATATGCTGGATGGATTCCCAAAATGTATATTTTTAGTGAGCCTATCTAATGCAAGTGATGCCAATTCAAAGCATATTAAAATGTTTCTGTCCATGGGAAACTGCAACCTGGAATTCAGTGATGTAACCAGGGATTACTAAGTACGGTAGTAATTCCCAGCATTCTATAAGGCTACAGAATCAGTGCAGAAACAAGGCCTTTGGGCTTCTCAACTGTTTCTTTACAGCCATTCTGTCAAGCTACCTGACTATTGTTTTCTACCTGAAGTTGATTAAAGCTACAATTTTGCAAATTAGTGCCTAGCAACTTGGCATCCTTCAGATATTTTAAAATAAAAGTCCCATCAGCTTCAGCTAATTCAGATAATGGCAAAGTATAATGAATATTGTAGTCCCAAACAACTGGACATCAGGATTCCTCTAACTGTACCAAAATTGTTTTCTTCCTTCTCCGTCTCTTTTCCATGGTTGCCTGCCTTTTACTTTATAAGCCTCAGGGCTAGGGTTGTCTCATGACTGACATCTGAACATCACTCTGAAAAGGGGAGACATGTTTCATCTTCCACACTTCAATAGCTCCACTGTTTGGATGACCTGCAAAAGAGAATGAACTTGGATTAATCAGCTAGTTATTGGGAACTATTTTGTCATCTTGGGCATGAATCAATCCCCTTATCTTATAGTTCCTACCAATAGGGACTTCTTGGTTGTTCCTACTGTTGGCCAAGTGGCCCGTGACTCGGCACAAGTTGTCACCCAATAAACCACACCGAGGCGGGAAGGTCCTTTGTTCTCTTTTATTTCTGTGCACAGCAACAAGAGAGGTCTCCTGCTCAGGTGCAAGAGCCCCAAACAACACACCTGACTTCTCTTTTATACATTTTCTAGCAAGGAAATAAAGGCAACAAAATCTCTTTATTGGCTGATTCTTTTAGCACTTGTGCAGTAACCTTACATACTACATACTATTCCATAATATTCCTTAGCATGTTCTATGGTTTCTAAACCCCCCACCTTAGGGGTGTGCATTCTACTATGCTAATTAGCCTTTAGGTTACAGCTAGGTCAGCGGTGGTCCCATAACAAGGTCACTCTGTGGGTTTTGAATACCTCAAAACCAGTCTCCTTCCCTTTTTCCAAGTACAGCAGATTTCGAAACCAGTCTTCTTCCCCTTTTTCCCAAGTACAGCAGACTTTCCTCCTACTGTCAGGTACCTGCTGTTCGATCCACATCCTCTTGAAACTTAACCACAAGTGTCTAATATTATCTGCTAGCAGGCAAGCATTAAACAATAATTTTTCTTATGACTACCCGGGCCCTCACTACCCCCTCCAACCTCCAAGATGGCGTTAATGCCTAGATCTCAAACAAAGTGTTACATTAATTTGAAACTAGTCTTCATAGAAGGGAATGCCACTTGCAATTATTCGTTTATTAAAAATGCATATCCTGTTTGTCTTTACAAAATAGTCCCCCCCCCTACAGGCAAATAGCAGAATACACGAAACTCCATATAATGTAATAGAGTAATTCAGTAAGTTTTCAGTAAAATACACCCCATTCATGGGCTCAGTACTTCATGATATTTTTCTGAATGGAGACATTTGGTACTGTATATGGACAGCTGATAACACATTTTAGAAAACAGAGATAGGCAGCTTATGGCTCCAGGGCTGGAAGTAGCCCGTTTTTTTCAGCCATTGTATCGCCCTGTGACCATGATTGCTCAAAGCTGACAGCACAGTGTCCTGTCATTCTGAGGTGGGAAACAGATGAAAAGTTTATTGTGAGCCCTGAAACAGATCTATCACGATTCAGGAATGAACAAAACTCCCCAAACTCCCCCACTAAACAACCAACAATCTTATCTACTTCTGTGAAATGACCCCAACCACTTTGTTATGTACAGCCCTTGACCTCCAAAAGCTGCCTACTCCTGGAAAAATATATAGTTTTTTTTAATAAAGTTCCTGTGCTTTTATAACATGGAACAATCAGGGTCCATTTATAGATGAATTCATAGTGATTATTTTCATACCTGAAGGCACAGGAGTGCTCATGCAGAGCTAATTGAAAGAATACTTTTCTTTCACATGTTTCAGCATGGAGTAACTTATGTAGCAAATGTACACTTTTTTTTTTTTGTGGACTAAAACATAATGCAATATTCAGTTTTGGATATGGAGGCCTGTATTTTACTTAATGTCTGCAATAATAATGGGCAGATCTGGCTAAATCCAATCCATGCCATATATTCAGTGTTCGCTCATCCAGCCTAAGATATGTGGTGAAAAATTCTGAAGGCTCAGTCGTGATTTTGCAGCATTGTAGTTCATCTCAATAGGTTATTGTCTGACTGTAGCTTCGGGAGTTTCCGTTTCCTTTCAGTTCAGTGACAAGGACCGGGAGTCCAAGGAAACCTCAAATTCATTGCATGCTGCATGCACGGCCCACCACAACTTGGACCTGACTGCAAAGTGCAACGTGGCAATGAATTAAATTTGTGGCAAAGTTTTCCCTGAATGCTCATAGACAATGTCAAGTTAAAGTAATCCCCTGTATTTTATTTTAGACATTGCATAACCATGTGGGTTGGGGATTACTGTTCTATTTGCAACTATCTTCTGGAACCGCTAGAAGGAGCAAAGGCAACATTTGGCAACAACAAGTGCTGAGTCACATAAAAGTGACAAAAAAGAAACTGGGGACAGTTATCACCCAAATGCAGTATTTATCACCACATTCACTGATGCTTTGATCACACAGGAAGCCTCCTGCAGCATTGAAGGTTAATGTAACTCCTCTCTTTAACAACAGAGTTGCATCTCTGGAAGCTCTAGAAGGGACTTGGGGATGAAGGAGGGAGGGGGCAGAAAGAAAAGGAAAAATCAATAGCACTTCATGAGCAAAGTCTCAGTCTTCTTTTTTAGGAGGATTCTGTCAGTGCAAGTGGCCATTACATTACTTGAAAGGCATGATATGAAATTGCTTCTACAAGATATAAGACACAGGCTCTGCAAGAACCTGGGGAGAGTATTTTAGTCAACCTTAAATAGTTTCATCATGTAATTACTTCAAGTGGCACATCTCCAGTGGCAGCTCTCGCACGGGGGCGTGCTTTCTCTTATGCGGATGGAAATGAATAGGCCGGGGGGGGGGGGGGGGCTCACAATTTGAGGCCAGCTGAACAACACAAGGTCTGACTGAGCCACAAAATGGAGCTGGAAAATAATCCTCCTTTGTTTTGGTGTTTTTTCTTTCTAATTTGTGGTTTTCAACTAAAGCAACTGAATTCATAGGATTATTTATTTATTTATTTATTTATTTATTTATTTATTTATGTATTTATTTATGTATTTATTTATTTATTTATTTAGTATTTAAATGTATATGACTGCCCATCTCCCCCAACAGGTTTGCCCATCTAAGTTTGCCCATCTAAGAACATCTGTTCTAACCAGCAGTAACTTTTCAGAAACTGGCACAGAGGCTTTCCCCTCACCTGTATAGATGCTTGTAATTTGACGTGGTGACCAAAGCCACAAGTATATACACTCATATTTGAGGGGTCAGAATTGTAAACCATGCAGTCAGAGAGGAAAGAAATGCAAAAAGTCCAAAGACAAAGCCAAGTTGTCCTCTATAGAATAGGATGCATGGCTACCCAAGTAGAATTTCATCTAGACCTTCTAGACTGGGGCACCTGTTTATGGAACCTCCTGGTACTTCAACACAGATTTTCAGGAAAATGGTAAAGATGCATTGTTGTTGTTACTTTCAATGTAATTTATGTGGCAGTGTTCTAAGGGTGATTTATGTGTGATAGATGCTGATTCCCGATGCACTGCTCTTTAATGGCTAGATTTATTGTACTAAGTGGGATGGTTTTAACATTTTGTTTTACTTTTTTCTTTAATGCTAAGCCACATTAAAAGATCTGGTGGGCAAGCAGGGCATACATTCCAAAATTGGTAAAGTAATCAACCAGTTAATCCAGTGGCATGCACAATCAGTTCTTTGTCTTTTGTTTTCATCCCCAACATTCCCAATGCCAAAGGAAGGAGCCATTACAAAAATTGAGAAGATTGTAATGCTACTGCAAAATGAAAAAAACCCAGTAGGTGGCTCAAGTTACAGTTTTCCTAATGGAGCATGAAAAGTCACAATGTTAGCTTCATCAAGTCCACCCTGATTTGAAGAATGATCATCCATTTGGGGATACATCATTTAAAGAATACCTTTAAGGAAAGGAGGGGTTTAGGATTGTTTTCTTGCAATAATTGCACAATTGTGGGAAGCTACAATTTGAGTTTGGGCATGGAGGCCCTTCTCGTGTATCCTCCTTGGAGAGTGGCTAGGTCTTCAGGCTATGCAGCATAGCATCTTGCCAGGATACCATCTGCTCATCCAATCTGGTCATATAGAGTAGGCCTGCTAAGATTCCCTCTTCCTTGGGAGGTTTATGGGTGTAGGGCACGATGGCTGGTCTTCTCACTAGTAGCCCCCACTTTGTGGAATTCTTTCCCCTGGAGGACTGTGCAACCTCCTTGATTTTTGTTAAACAAATAAAAACTCCTTTTACAAAGTAACTTCAGACTGAGATAATTGGGGGAACACACACACACACACACAAATCCCCTTCCCTATGGATGGTATGTGTCTTCCTCAACCTCGGTCCTCTACCAGAGGCCTGGGAGTTTGAGGGTTCTGCACAGTATCTTAATTGTTCCTAGCACTGCACTCTTCTGGACGGAGAGCTCTGATGTTGTTCCTGGGATCTGTTGGAGCCACTCTCCCAGTCACAGCCTCGAATGTTCCTACCACCACTTTCCATATCCTTTCTAGTTCCTCCTTCAGGCCCTGGTACTTCTCTAGCTTCTCATGCTCCTTCTTCCTGATGTTGCTGTCACTTGGCACCACTACATCTATCACCACTGCTGTCTTCTGGTCCTTGTCTATTACCACAATGTCTGGTTGATTGGCCAGTACCTGCCTGTCCGTCTGGATCTGGAAGTTCCACAGGATCTTAGCCCTGTTATTCTCCACAACCTTCTGTGGAATCTCCCATCTGGACTTGGGAGGGTCTAGCCCATACGCTGTGCAAATGTTCCTGTACATAATGCCAGCTACACATGCACATGCACATGCACATGCACATGCACATGCACATGCACATGCACATGTATGTATGGGTGTATTTGTCATTGTATGATTTGGGCAGCTTAGAAAGCCTGTAAAACTCAAGGTTTCTCTCAAATGAACCTGATTTTGGGATCCAGTTGGATCTAGTGTTTAGATTTAGAGAAATGTTTTTTTAATGATTGTAAATGTAGCCTATTTTAACATTTGTCGTTTTATAAGTATCTTTCCTTGTGAGGTATTTTTTTCCCTTAAAAGTAGTCCTAATATATTTTAAACAAATAAATGTGTGGTGTCTTGATAATATAGATTCTGATCACCCAAAGTATGTTTTGATCCTCTCTTTAGGGACATAATAACTCAGTGCTACTCTGTTCTGGGCAGACTGTGTCTTGTGTATCAAGTCAGTTCTAGGTGCCACAGTTTAAGGAAAAACATTGAGAATCCTTGACATCTCCAGAGAAGAATGACCAGGAGACAAGGATTCCAGAAACTCAGTTGCCTAAAGATACCTAGTGGAAAGAGTCAGGTGTGTTTAGTCTGGAGAAAAGAAATTAAGGAAATAAAGTACTGTATAGACACTTCCAAATATCTGAAGGCTTGGTGCTCCAGGAGGCAGACTTAGACAAGCCAACTTGTTCTCTTGCTCAGATTTGTAATCAATGGGTGGAGTGTGGCTCAAAGTTAGGAGAAAAATGCTTATGGTAACTGCTTGTCTATGAAGGTTCTCAGTCATCCAGGTGGAATTGTCTGTAGCTTGAATCATGTCAACTGGATTTCTATTTTCTCAGTGGAAACGTTTCACTCCTTATCCAAGGAGCTTCTTCAGTCTGAGCAAAGTTAGTAAGGGAATCCTAAAATATGTTGCTGTGTGACCTTACACCTGGGGCTAGGTCATGGTTATTTTTTTGAGATGTTATTTCTAAGTCCCTTTATCATCTAAAGAAGGATCGTTAAGATCACCATGCTGCTGTTGAGCTTGCGAAATGGTCTTAATCTTCCTAGGCACAGAAGACAAAGCAGGTAGGAAGATAGGGGAAAGATTGTGCCTGAGGCCCCCACCTCTATTCAAGGAAGGATTTTCCAAGTTGGCATAAATTGATTCCTTGACCCCTCTCTCAAACCACCTATTTTCTCTGTCTAAAATGTGAACATTAATGTCCTCAAATGAGTGTCCTTTTTCCTTTAGATGAAGATAAACTGCTGACTCTGCTCCTGTGGTGTTACTTCTCCTGTGTTGGGCCATCCTCCTGTACATAGGTTGTTTGGTTTCTCCAATGTAGAGTTCAGAGCACTCCTCACTGCACTGGATTGCATAAACTACATTGCTTTCCTTGTGTTTTGGAATTTGATCTTTGGGGTGTACAAGCCTCTGTCTCAGTGTGTTGGTGGGTTTGAAATATACAGGTATGTGGTGTTTGCCAAATATCCGTTTTATCTTTTCAGACACGCCAGCCATATAAGGAATGACCAGGTTCTTCCGTTTACTCTGAGTCTCAGCCCTATCTGTTGCTGTTTTAGGTCTGGTAGATTTAGATTTAGTGAAGGCCCAATTTGGATATCCACAGGCCTTCAGAGCTGTTCTCAGGTGCTGATTTTCATTCTTTTTGGAATCCATGGAGGTGGGGATGGTTTCTGCTCTGTGTGACAATGTCCTGATGACTCCTAGTTTGTGCTGCAGTGGATGGTGGGAGTCAAACATCAGATATTGATCTGTGTGTGTAGGTTTCCTGTAGATCCCTATTTCTAGCTTGCCACCGGTCCCAATGAGGACTTCACAGTCTAGGAATGCCAGTCTGTTGTCCTTGGTGTCTTCTCTGGTGAACCTAATGTTGGCATCTATAGTGTTTATATGGTCCGTGAAGGCCTGTACTTCCTGGGCCTTGATTTTGACCCAGGTGTCATCCACATACCTAAACCAGTGGGTGGGCACCGTTCCCTGGAATGTGTTGAGTGCTTTCTTCTCCACTTCTTCCATGTATAACTTGGCCACAATGGGTGACACAGGAGAACCCATGGCACAGCCGTGTTTTTGTCTGTAAAAGTCACCTCTGTATGAGAAATAAGTGGTGTTAAGACACAGGTCCAGAAGATGGCAGATCTGGTTAGGGTTGAGATGGTTTCTCCTTTCAAGGGTGCTGTCCTCTTCTAGTCTCTTCCTGACAGCGGATAGGGCATGAGTGGTGGGGATGCTGGTGAAAAGGGATGACACATTGAAGGAGACCATAGTTTCATCTTCATTCCAAGCTCCTTGGATAAGGAGTGAAACGTTTCCACTGAGAAAATAGAAATCCAGTTGACATGATTCAAGCTACAGACTGTGGTAACTGCTGTTTGGCAGTGGAACAAATTGCCTATAGAAGTGATAAAATCTTTTGCTGGAGATTTTAAGAGAGACTAGATAATCATCTTTGAAAGACACTAACTAGGTTGGTGACTTGTAGTTCCTATAGGAAGGATAGCATAACTTCCAAGCTTCTTTTCAGCTGCTCAAATTCTATTATTCTATCTATATATGCTAAAATACATAAAATAGAAAAGCTGCCTCTCAAGTTTTTACTTATCCTTCCCTGAGGCTGCTTGTTCCAAATAATAAAATTTGTTTTGTTTTGTTTTGTTTTGCTTTGCTTTGACTTGCTTTGCTTTGCTTTGCTTAAAAGAACATTAGTGGATTTTTTTTTAAAAAGCAACCACAATACTGTATACAAGTGTCTATATCAATTTTCCAGTACTGAAAGGTGGATTAGCCTTCTACCATCTCATG
Source organism: Charina bottae (assembly GCA_023362775.1). Classification (NCBI taxonomy): domain Eukaryota; kingdom Metazoa; phylum Chordata; class Lepidosauria; order Squamata; family Charinaidae; genus Charina; species Charina bottae. Next base: position 83,394,733 of record JALMGJ010000001.1, on the reverse strand, counting down.
CATACTAGGCCACTATGGACTTATTTTTGAGTAAGTAAAACTGGAAGTGCAGTTTTATACCACTTGCCCATATGATATCTAGAATATAGGCCTTTGGGAATAGCTGAAGCAAGACACAAAGATAAAAAAAATCAAAATGTCTTCCATTTAGCATAATGCCAATAGATTTTGGATCATCCAGTGATCTTGAATGGTGCATAGAGCTATCCAAAATTAATTTAAATGTCCAAAATTCTGTGTGAGATTGCATAGGATTTAATTTTTCTTGCATGACATTTGATAAGATATCAGCCTGAAATCTTATTAAATCTCATGCAAGGGCCATCAATGTTCAGCATTCCCACATGAAATTTCATGACAGCAAGAACAAAAATGCACATTAAATGTGTTACTTTGGGGAGATGTTTCAGCTATTATCTTTTTTTTTTTAATGAGGGGACAGACAGGGTCTGGAAAAATTGCTGATCCCTAATAGAAAAATCATAACTGAAGGAGAGAAGAACATTAAAGATGGAATTTCTTCCTTCCTGTCTTTTCCTCAAACTGAAGGAAAAGGTCAATATTGCTGTCATCCAACATGGAACTCTGTTTTCATCACTTCCTTTCCTCTTCATAATGGAAGACACTTGTTGGAGCTGTAAACCTTCATGTAATGGGGAAATTGCTTGGTTTCTGAATCTTAGCACAGCTGAATATTGATGTTAATTCATTTACTGCTATAAATTAAGATCTCTAAAGGGCGTTCCACAGGGTATGGGGAAAAAGTCAAGATGGTGATCACAAGAGTGTAATTGAAGCTCTGTCTGTTTATTATGTGCATCACACATAAAAACTGGGGGACTTTGATTGCTAAATGTGGCCATCATCTTGGCTTTACTGACCACACCCTGTGGACACCCCTGCCTCTGAGTGTAACATTTAAAATAACAACCTATTAAAGTCAAAAAATCAAGTTTTATTCTACCTTTTTGCCATATATTTTTATAAGGCACTATACCAGAAAAAAAAAACCCACATCTTTTTTTTAAATAACAGCTACTTTCTTTTTTAAAAAAGTTATATAATTCTTTTCCACGAAAAGAATAGTTAGCACATTTGGCAGGGCAGGAGAGCATAAAAATAAGATCTCTGTCAAAGGCATATTAAATGATGGAAATAATAACTGGGAATATGTGTAATTTGAATAACAGCCTAGGAAACAAGAGGCAGAGAGTTGAATGGTTATGAAAATAAGCTGGGCTGCAGAGGGAAGATGTCTCAACATGAGAAAGAGAGAGGGGAGAGCAGAGGACTTTGGCAGTTGTTCAGTTGAAAACACACTTACTGAGAAATTACCATAAATACATTTCACTAAATTGCTTTCCTTTAAAACTAAAAGCCTCGGGAAAATTTCATATATATATATATACTCTGTGTGTTTGTGTGTGTGCGTGTGTGCGTGTGTGCGTATATATATATTGTATATATATACAGTATACACAGTATGTGTGTGTGTGTGTATACACACACACACACACACACACACACACAGAGTATATAAAAAATATAAAAAATTCCTTTCTCACCCATATGGATGGTATGTGTCTTCCTCAACCTCGGATCCTCTACCAGAGAACAAACCATACATGGACGAGACAAGAGAACCTGGAATTGATGGAATGGTACTACAACAGTGGACCTAATGAGAGGGGATATATGAAACGTATGAGGGAACTATGGATGGACAGAAGACCTGCATCCACACTAACTGAGAAACAGCTAGTTACCCAACGCTTCAACATAGTGAAGAGGAAGCTGCTCTCACAACTTGAGATAGACCAACTACACATTATATCCCAGATTCAAGAAGACCTGGAAGAACAACTGGAGGTGCAGACAAAACTTGAAGCTGGAACGTCACTGCCACCCCCTCCATTACAGAGCACAGCAGCTGATATGAGGCAAAAGATCATGGATAAACTAGCTACAGTCAACTCTCGAGACTGATTACCAAGGCTCAGTGGAGAACTACTATCAGATAGTATGCTAGAAGATGCCAACAAAGCCCTCATGACAATCCCTACTACCACTATAACTCAAACCAATGAACCGGTATACGCTACAGCCGCTGTAATCCTGGAGATGCTTGGCTACATGATCAAGAAGAACAGCACTACATACCCCCCATGGAAAATGAGGTTGGAGGCTAAGATCAAGGCAACTCGGAGAGAAGTTAGTCAGCTGGTAGAACTACAGAAGGGTGTGGAGATTAAGGATAAGACTTGGCTACTGGAAAAACACAAGGGCCTGACTCCATCTGAAGCCCTAGAGACTGCTAAACAAAGGCTCACAGCACTGGCTACCAGGCAAAGGAGATACACTAGAGAAGCAGAGGCCAAGAAGATAAATGCCCTGTTCACCAAAGAACCATCCAAGGTGTACTTCCAGCTACAGTGCAACAACACAGTAACAGCAGAGCCACCAACAGCAGAAATGGAACAGTACTGGAAGAACATATGGGAGAAAGAGAAGACACATAACACCAGTACAAAGTGGCTGCAGGACCTGAGAGCAGACCACAGAAATCTCCCAGAGCAGGAACCAGTCACCATCACAGTAGCAGATGTCCAACAGCGTGTCAAGAACATGAAGAGCTGGACAGCACCTGGCCCAGACATGATCCACACCTACTGGCTAAAGAAACTAACAGCAGTGCATGAATGCCTAGCAGCACAGATGAACCAGCTGCTAGCAGCAGGCTCCCACCCAGACTGGCTAACACAAGGTAGGACAGTGCTGATCATGAAAGACCCCAACAAAGGAACAACACCATCCAACTACCGGCCAATAACTTGCCTCCCCACAACATGGAAAGTCCTATCAGGCATCATAGTGTAATGTTCTTAACTTCACTGTCCCAATAAACACTTCTCCATGCAAAGCATTGCACAATAGTAAAAGTTTATTAGGGTTACATGTAAGTCAAAACATAGGTGAAGACCTGAATGACCATTCCCGCCAAATAATTGAAATTTGACTTCTTCTTCACAAGTGCCAGCCCCCTCGAACCACGAGTCATTGTCCATCTCCTTTCCCACTCCTCAGCATGCCCCTCCTGGCCGTGCAGGTGTGCGACCTTGACTCAACAGCAACAAGCTGTAATGGTCTGGCGCGAACAGTCTGGCGTGGAGAACGGAATGCACTCCCCCTTCCTTTTTGGTGTGCTGTCTCTGGCTGACATCTGCAAAAACTCAACTCGCAATAATGGCAGGAGACTCAAAGGGGTCCTGACACATAGCCACCAAACTGCAGGACCATATGGGCCAGTACATGAGCACAGTTCAGAAGGGCATTGGGAACAACACCAGAGGCTCCAAACACCAGTTGCTCATAGATACAGCAGTTGCCCGAGATTCAAGGTCTAGACAGACAAATCTGAGCACAGCCTGGATTGACTACAGGAAAGCCTATGACTCAATGCCACACACATTGATCTGTGAATGCCTGGCACTATACAAAGTCTACAGGATACCAAGGACCTTCCTCAAGAACTTAATGGGACTGGAAGACAACACTGGAAGTCAACTCAAGACAGCTCACACAAGTGGCCAACAAGTGTGGCATATACCAAGGTGATGCACTGTCCCCACTGCTGTTCTGCATGGGCTTGAACCCCCTCAGCCAGATTATCACAAGAACTGGATACGGATACAAGTTCAAGAGTGGAACTACCATCAGCCACCTCCTCTACATGGATGACATCAATCTGTATGCTAACAGTGAACAAGACATCGACTCACTGATCCACCTGATACAGATCTACAGTGAGGACATTGGGATGTCATTCAGACTACAGAAGTGTGGCCGGATGGTAGTAAAGAGAGGGAAGGTAGTTAAGACTGATGGGGTGGAACTACCACCAGGCCACATATCAGACATACAGACCAGCTACAAGTATCTTGGTATCCCACAGTCACATGGGAACCACAATGAGGAGGCAAGGAAGACAGCAACATCCAAGTACCACCAAAGGATAAGACAGGTCCTGAAGATCCAGCTCAATGGGAAGAACAAGATCCATGCCATTAACATGTATGCCCTGCCAGTCATCAGATACCCTGCCGGTATAGTGAGCTGGCCAAAGGAGGACATGGAGGCTGCTGATGTGAAAACCTGGAAGCTCCTCACGATGTACGGAGGCTTTCACCCCAAGTCCAACACCCAGAGACTACACCAGCCGGAAAGAGGGCGGGCAAGGTCTGGTGAGTGTCAAAGCCACTGTCCTGGATGAGACCCAGAGCATCCATCTTACATCAGTAAGATGGCACCTAAAGATGAGCTGCTGAGAGAATGCCTGAAGCAACAGCAAACATGGAAGAAAGATCAAGCAGAGGAAGTGCCATGGCAAGATCAGACCCTGCATGGGATGTACCATTGACAGATAGCTGAGGTGGCTGACCTTGGGAAATCCTACCAGTGGCTGGAAGGGGCTGAACTAAAAGACAGCACTGAGGCACTGATCATACCAGCACAAGAACAGGCACTAAGCACCTGATCCATAGAAGCAGGGGTCTACCACACTAGACAGGACTCAAGGTGCAGACGGTGCAGAGAGGCCTCAGAGACAGTCCAACACATAGTGGCAGGGTGTAAGATGCAGGCAGGAACAGCATACACTGAAAAGCACAACCAAGTAGCTGGCACTGTGTACAGGAACATCTGCACAGCATATGGGCTAGACCCTCCAAAGTCCAGATGGGAGATTCCACAGAAAGTTGTGGAGAATGACAGGGCTAAGATCCTGTGGGACTTCCAGATCCAGAGAGACAGGCAGGTACTGGCCAATCAACCAGACATTGTGGTAGTAGACAAGGACCAGAAGACGGTGGTGGTGATAGATGTAGCGGTGCCAAGTGGCAGCAACATCAGGAAGAAGGAGTATGAGAAGCTGGAGAAGTACCAGCCCCTGAAGGAGGTACTAGAGAGGATGTGGAAAGTGAAGTCCAAAGTGGTCCCATTGGTGGTAGGAGCACTCTGGGCTGTGACTCCTAAGCTGGGAGAGTGGCTCCAACAGATCCCAGGAGCAACATCAGAGCTCTCTGTCAAGAAGAGTGCAATGCTACTAACAGCTAAGATATTGTGCAGAACCCTCAAATTCCCAGGCCTCTGGTAGAGGATCCAAGATTGAGGAAGACACATACCACCCATATTTTTTATATATTTTTTATATTTTTTTATATACTGAGTCATCTTAAATAAGCCCATTGGCCAGCAGTCTGCAAACACAGTAAGAACAGAGAAATACATTTTACAACTCTTATTGCCACTTAATAAATATTTACAAAGGCTGTTACCCATCCTTCACTCTTTATCTTCTGTCAGCATCGCTCTAGGCATCTCTTCTCCTGTTCCATCTCCCAGAGCACCTTGGAAAATCTGGTGGCCCTCTGGGATCCACAAACAGAGAGAGTCCGCCCAAGTGTGAACTGATCCAAGGCTGTCTTTACCCACTCATTCAAGCAATGAATAAGGCCATGGTCAAATTATGTACAAAGTCCTCAAGGTCAGCCCCAAGTTCCTTCTGAATCCCAAGTGAGTCCATCTGGGGTGGATTGATCAAATTGATCCTTCCATCTGGGGTGGATTGATCAAATGGATCCTTCTTCCCTGCAGTCAGGAGCAACCACAGAAAACTCCAAGGATAACAGTGAGTGATCTGTCCATGACAAGGGACTAATACTAACATCTCCCAATTCCAGATCACCTGCCACTGCCCCAAGACAACAAACAGACCTGGAGGATGTTTTTTGCCCTGTAAATTCCTTCCATTCTCCCATCTTCAAAAACAGGTTTTAAAATGGCTATACCCATTTAGCAGATGTTTGTGGTGTCACCAATTACATTACCTTTGGTTTCCAGAAACCAAAATAACAATTTCTAAGAAGTGTGGGGCCCAACCACAAGGAAGCTGTACACCCCATTTGAAGCATTAGAGAACAAAACTTAATCTGCTTCTTAAATCATCTCTTGGGCTTTTCAAACTCTCTGATAAAAGTTTGCAATCCATACATTTTTACATGCTCTAAAGCAGATGCTTTAAATATCTTACCTTTGATTGTTCAACCCTACCATCTTTGGATGTGTCATGACTAATTTCCAGATTTATACTTACCTAGTCAGGAATATCATGTGAATAAGGACCGAGTTTAGGTGGGGAAAAATCACAACATAATTACAGTGATCTCCTAAAATTTGAATGCCAAAAAAGTTACAGATTAATTGTAGGTTAAGGCTACAAATCAAATCCTCCTCAGCTTGAAGTCCTTTCTAAGCCCAGTTTATATTGAATTAAATAAGCATCATCTCTGTTAGATGAATAAGTGGAATATGTTATTTTTGCCAGGGGAAATTGATTCAACATACAGAGTGCTTGCTTCTGTATGTCCAAGACCATTTGCTGGGATCAAACAAGGATACCATATTTAAATTATTATGCAGATAAAGATCACTAATAGTAGAAATTAGCAATTCATTTCAGCCATTGGATATTATCATACAACCTTGTGCAGTGACCTGTGTGCTATCCTATATGTTATTTGTTCATTATTAAATCTTGTAAGATTTCAGTTACCATAATACAAAACTAATACACAAGGCATTCTTACATGAGATTGTACAGTATAAGGACTTCGTGTTCTCCCATGAAATTGTGTGAGAACTCATACAAAAATACTAAAATCTCATGAGCTTTTGTGAATCATGTTTATTTTGTTTAAAATATTTAATTTTGGATGCTGAGCAGTGATCATGTCCATGAATGCTGTATTGTCACCCCTGGTTTAACATAGAGACCTTATAAGTGACTACTCCATGTGTAAACGTTGCTAAATGTATGGCCAATTCTCAGTAGAATAACTTTGATATGATTGATTGATTGATTGATTGATTGATTTTGTGCCAACAAGTCACTGATGATTCTTAGCAACCACATAGATTTTCTCCATGATGATCTGTCCCTTCAGGTCTTCTAATGGTACAACCATCACCACTGTAACTGAGTCCAGCCACCTTACTGCTGGTCATCCTCTTCTCTTCTTTCCTTCCACCTTTCCCAGAATTAGAGCCTTCTCCAGAGAGCTAGGTCTGTACATAATGAAGTATGATAATGTGAGCCTGGTCATTTGTGCCTGGAGTGAGAATTCTCACTTGATTTGTTTGATGGTCCATTCATTTCTTTTCTTGGCTGTCTATGTTATTCTCAGGAGTCTTCTCCAACACCAAAGTTCAAAAGTGTCAACTGTTCCTTCCATAGAGTATTGTCACAGGGAATATCATTGCTTGCACTATTGTGATCTTTGTAGGTATAGATACACAACATGGAATTTGAATATCTTTTCCAAGGCCTTCATGACTTCTCAACTGAGTGCTAGTTTGAAGAAAAGAATAACATTACTGATCCATAATATGAGGGAGGTTGATCTAATGCTCTGAATGCTAAGATAATAATTGACACATATTAAAACTCATAATAGTAATAGTAATAATAATTTATTAAATTTATATGCCACCGAATTCCCAATGACTCTGGGCAGTTTACAATTGTTAAAACATTTGAAAAACAGAGAACAATACAGAAAACACCAAAACAGCACGGGACGACGATGGCAGAGGGGAACAGAAAGAAAGAAAGGGGCGTCAATTGTCCTCTCCAAAGGCCTGGGCGAACCTTTTAATTTTTATTTTCTTTATTTTATTAGTATTGTCTAGGAAATGTGTTCTCTTAACGCTTGTTTGCTTACAGAAAAAATAGGTTGTCCTGAACTCCATGATAGAAATAGGTTGTCCTGAACTCCATGATCTGAGCACATCTATAGAGGACTGTGTGGTGAGTGAGTTTGTGGTGGAAATTGAACTAGGGACATTTCTGCTCAGATGTCAACACTCTAAAGTCATTGTGCTACATCAGTTCTTCAACAAAAAGAGAGTTCCAACATCTTTATCCTGGAGGACAGGAGCACTAGGGCTACATATGCATTGTATTAGTTTTAAGTGTAATGTCAGTTTTTAAAGCTTATCTGGAAGACTGCAGTTTTGAGACACTCCTGAAGTTTGGAAAATGATTTATACAAAAATTTTCTCCTTCATTCCCAACTGCCAGATTTCCTTATCTTATTTTTCTTGCATAATCATGAAGGGTGAGTATAAAGCACCTAAGAAACTAATCAACAGATCCATTATTATGATTGGCTGGAAGCTCTAAAATGCTATCCATCAAGTCCATGTACTGCATCTTGCACTAAATTATGGTGATAAATAGGTTGTTTTTCATGACGTCATCCACTAATCTATTTTGAAATCCATTTCTTGCCACTATTAGACATCATTCACATATGTGCCAGCCTGTTTTTTAAAAATCCTCCACTCACTGCAGCCATGAACATCTGTGGCAGATCTTGTAGCAAGTAATATGGACTATGTTGATTTCCATGCCTAGATCCTCAGGAAGGCAAAATGTGTTGTCTCTGTGCCCTGATAAGGTGAATTGCTTGGTTTCCATGGTATGAAGCATCCTGTGCCCCCCTCTCACACCCCCATTAAATACATCATTGGAGAGTAATCATATTAAAAAAATACTTTTATTAACTTTACATGGAAATGAAATTAAATCAATTTAGATTTTGCCCATGCCTCATTACTAATTTTTGGAGTGCACCCCGCCCTGCCCCCCACACATGCCCTTCAAAGGCCCAGAAAAAAGAAAAGTACAGCTGGTCACAGACCATATGCTTATGTTAAGGGTTTTTTCCTGCAATTTCTGCCATTATATTAAAATGTTACAATTTGGTAGCAACTTTTTGGGGAGATCCACCCAAGGCTTGGAGGGGCACTGTTTATGTATCCCAGAGTTAACATGCAATTTATATAGATTATGGAAACAGCTACATATTTTATTACCTTAAAGAATGGAAACTGCTGATGGAATATTTGCAAAAAGCAGGAGGGGCAAAGCTTATATGGGGTTTTGAAGACTAGATTACAGTATATATAAATAGGAAATATTAGACAAGAAATGTTTATGAATATTATATGATAAGCTAGTACGTAAGAAAAAAAAATTGTTTCTATGACCAGAGATAGATCGGAAGTTAGCTAATTTCTATGCTCTTTTCTCTTCTTTTCTTTTACTTTTCTATACTTTTTCTCTTCTTTCTTTAATTTGTATTTCTATTTCTGTTTCATTTTCAACTTTTAACTTTGTATATCTAAAACCTTAATAAAATTTATAAAAAAAGAAGAAAGAAACAGCTACATATTGTGAATCCATTTAATATATAATATATAATTTCAGCGGTAGTAGTTACCAAAGTCCAATCCAAGTATAGGATTGCCAGTGTCCTAGCACAGGAAGAAGGAATCTGCAGCATTTTGCCCTTATTGCGATCCAAATCCCAAATGGCCTTCTAAACCTTCAATTAGCATATTAAAAGTTATCTCTGAATAGACTGACCATATTTCCTTGAGACAAAAATGGGACAAGAGGAACGGGCAGGGGCGGAGTAGCTGGTTGGGGGGGGCAGGGGGGTCGCTTCCGCCTGTCAGTGCGCAGGGGGACAGGCCGGGCGGCGCGGTGGGTGGGGGCAGAGCGGATGGTTGGGGAGGCAGGGGGTTCGCCTCCGCCTATCAGCGTGCGGGAGGGGCGGGCCAGGCAGCATGATGGGCGGGGGCAGAGCAGCTGATTGGAGGGAACCCGGAAGGGGAATCGCCTCTGCCTGTCACAGTGCTCGGCCCGCCTCTCCCACCTCCTTTGCCGCATGCTGGTGGGCGGGGGCAATTCCTCCTCCGGGTTCCCTCTGGTCGGCTGCTCCGCCTCTGCCTGTTCCTGAAAAACGGGACAAAACTGGCATTTATGTTAAAATAACCGACGGGACGGTTGAGAAAAGGGGAAAAAATGGGACTGTCCCATTCAAAACGGGACGTATGGTTAGCCTACCTCTGAAGCTAACTGGGGATTTGCCTTATGCAAAATGCAAGAAACAGTTCAGAAGCACAGGAGGGGCAAAAAGTTAAAACAGGGTTAACAGATCTGGGCAGTAAAAATCCAGACAATCAGTAGATAGCAGCAAAGAGCTAGAGTTTTGGATCTCTTTAGTTCCATCTATTGGCTATCCATATGTTTGCAAACCAGATCTAGTAGCCCTGGTTAAAATCTTCTAACTTCCACTCTAGGATTTTGATCACATCAGGTTCTTCACAGTTACTTTTGAGTAGGAAAAAGAACATGTTATTCTTTGGTGTGCTGCACAAAATTGTCCATGAAGGCACAATTGCACTGGGGATCCATCTGTTCCTTCCATCCCATTATATATTGGAAAGCAGAGGGGATGAGAAAACTGCCCACCTAGTTTAAAGAGAAAGCAAAGGATGTTTGCATGGAGATGTAACATGGATGTTGTTTTTTCTCTACCGTTACAAGCTAAGTTACAGAAGTATACGGTTGCTGTTCCACTTCATTGTCAGGCTTTATTGTCAGAGAAAAGGTGGGATTTGAAATCAGGAGGGGAACAAAGGAGAAAAGGTTGAACTTTTTGAAAGAGGTGGAAAAGCAACATTCACAAAATAATGGATTAGGTGGCTGCCAATGAAAATATCTTTGGACATTGTCTTCCTTCCTCCTCATTAGAAGGTCCAAGGAGGTGGCTTAGATAAATAATAATACTCACATATTTAGCATTGAATCAGACATGATTGAACAGATACTACATATATATATATATATATATATATATATATATATATACACACTGTATATACAATATATATATATATATATATATACACACTGTATATACAATATATATATATACACACACACACACACACACACACACACACACTGTATATACAATATATATATATATATATATATATATATATATATATATATATATATATTGTGTATATATATATATATATATAATTATTTTTATGAATTATTCAAAACAGTTTATGTTGATTACTTTTTGTCATCCTAGAGTAACTGCCAAAGTAAATTTAATATTATACCTATTCTGCAGACAGAAACTGAGCCTGAAAGATGAGTGGGTTGCCTGGAGCTGCTAATGTACTCATAACTATAATTAGATTATAATCAGCTATAATCATTCCCTATATTGCTGTTGTCCAGACTGAGGGTAGCTGCTTATAGAACTAAGACTGCACAATCAGCCTTAGTGGAGTAACAAGTTTCAAGAAATACTTACAAGAAACAAACAAACCTACTCAGAATTGAGCTCAGCGACTATGAAATGTTGACTGAATTAATGAAAAAGGAAACAGCATGGAGTAGAAGAAATCCCATATAGCTTCAGCTTATGCTGCAATATGTTCTTAGACTTAGTTCAGGGATGATCCCCCAAATGGTACTACAGAGTACTCAAGTTTGAATACAATTGAATCAAACCTTCCTTTCCTTTCTCATCTTTCCTTCTTTGTGATAAAACCATCTGACCATAAAGTCTATGAAGGTTCTCAGTTATCCAGGTGGAATTGTCTGTAGCTTGAATCATGCCAACTGGATTTCTATTTTCTCAGTGGAAACGTTTCGCTCCTTATCCAAGGAGCTTCTTCAGTCTGAGCAAAGTTAGTAAGGGAATCCTTAAATATGTTACTAGGTGGCTGTGTGACCTTACACCTGGGGTAGGTCATGGTTATTTTGAGATGTTATTTCTAAGTCCCTGCTGATTTTCATTCTTTTTGGAATCCATGGAGGTGGGGATGGTTTCTGCTCTGTGTGACAATGTCCTGATGACTCCTAGTTTGTGCTGCAGTGGATGGTGGGAGTCGAACATCAGATATTGATCTGTGTGTGTGGGTTTCCTGTAGATCCCTATTTCTAGCTTGCCACCGGTCCCAACAAGGACTTCACAGTCTAGGAATGCCAGTCTGTTGTCCTTGGTGTCTTCTCTGGTGAAGCTAATGTTGGCATCTATAGTGTTTATATGGTCCGTGAAGGCCTGTACTTCCTGGGCCTTGATTTTGATCCAGGTGTCATCCACATACCTAAACCAGTGGGTGGGCACCATTCCCTGGAATGTGCAAAAAGAATGATTCCAAAAAGAATGAAAATCAGCACCTGAGAACAGCTCTGAAGGCCTGTGGATATCCAAATTGGGCCTTCACTAAATCTAAATCTACCAGACCTAAAACAGCGACAGATAGGGCTGAGACTCAGAGTAAACGGAAGAACCTGGTCATTCCTTACATGGCTGGCGTGTCTGAAAAGATAAAACGGATATTTGGCAAACACCACATACCTGTATATTTCAAACCCACCAACACACTGAGACAGAGGCTTGTACACCCCAAAGATCAAACTCCAAAACACAAGAAAAGCAATGTAGTTTATGCAATCCAGTGCAGTGAGGAGTGCTCTGAACTCTACATTGGAGAAACCAAACAACCTATGTACAGGAGGATGGCCCAACACAGGAGAAGTAACACCACAGGAGCAGAGTCAGCAGTTTATCTTCATCTAAAGGAAAAAGGACACTCATTTGAGGACATTAATGTTCACATTTTAGACAGAGAAGATAGGTGGTTTGAGAGAGGGGTCAAGGAATCCATTTATGCCAACTTGGAAAATCCTTCCTTGAATAGAGGTGGGGGCCTCAGGCACAATCTTTCCCCTATTTTCCTCCCTGCTTTGTCTTCTGTGCCTAGGAAGATTAAGACCATTTCGCAAGCTCAATAGCAGCATGGTGATCTTAACAATCCTCCTTTAGATGATAAAGGGACTTAGAAATAACATCTCAAAATAACCATGACCTAGCCCCAGGTATAAGGTCACACAGCCACCTAGTAACATATTTAATCCCTTACTAACTTTGCTCAGACTGAAGAAGCTCCTTGGATAAGGAGCGAAACGTTTCCACTGAGAAAATAGAAATCCAGTTGACATGATTCAAGCTACAGACATCTGACCATAAAGCACTACGGTAATGGAAACCACCATGCCCCAACCACAGTCTACCCAGAAAAAAGTAGGGGCAGGTTGAGAGAGAAGGAGCAGAGAGGCCACAAACCTAATGTTCCCAGTCATGATTTGGCATTACTTTTAAACAAGCTTAGTGCCCAGTTTAAATTCCTGAAGCCTTGCTACCAATTCACCAACAGGATGTCTGTAACATTCCCTATATAGATTATGAGTCAACACCTCTCCCATTTCAACCTTACCTGAACGACTGTGCTTTTGTGAATAAGTTAGAGTGTTTTATTATGACAGCTGTGTCTCGCTAGCAAAAGACAGTAACTAGATAAGAGAGAAAGACGGGGAGTAGATGTGTTCAGGCTGAGCCTCATGAATACATTCAGCAGTGAAGAATGTAAGGAAGGAAGTAGAAAGGAGTGAAATTAGCATCCGCAATTCATTCATGGGCATGGAACATTTATTTTTGGTCTCATTTAAACAACATTTCTGATTAGTAGGACATGCCAGAAACCCAGCTGAAGAACTGCACAGGACATGGGAGCATTACGCAAACCTCAGCCACGTATCTCAGACACAGTGGAGGGAAGGGAGAAATGGCCTGTTTCCAGGTGAACTCTGTCCTTCAAGTTCTTCAGAAGCCCTACTTCAGGGAGCTCATCAGCCTTGATTAAGCAGGTGGCAACGGGTGAAATAGACTTTTCTGTGGTAGCACCAAAGTTCCAGAGACATAGACTTGGCAAATGTATCATTGATGCAGGAGGGCCAGACAGATTTGTTCTTCCGAGCTTCTAATTATGGTATATGTAATTAGAGTATATGTCAATAACAACTATTATCATTCTTAGAAAATAGCCAGTTTCAATGGAATTCGAATTCTGGAAAGCCATCCCTGTTCTAATGCACTGTAATTGTTACTGCAAGTATTGTTGGTACATGGCTAGGTGCTTTTGTTGCTCAATGATTGTTATTTGATTTTTGGAAATAAACAAACAACAAATAAATTAACTGGTAACATAAGCTGGCTCAAAAGTATTGTTCTGAAAATAGGATACAAATATTTTCACTAGATATAAAGAAATTTAATGTTAGAATAGATAGACTTATATTTCGAAATTAGAATGGGCATTTTTTGTCTTCAAGATTCTTTATAAGACTGGTCTAAGAAATGTTGAGGAAGGAAGGAAGGAAGGAAGGAAGGAAGGAAGGAAGGAAGGAAGGAAGGAAGGAAGGAAGGAAGGAAGGAATTATACAGTACATTCTTCCCATTTAACCAAAGAAATGTTGTGTTATGTTGTCGTTACGTTACATTACGTTACGTATGTTATGTACATCTAGAAGTTCCCAGAATGTTATATAAGAGAGCACTCACTCAAAGGCAATCTTAAATTAAATTATTGTAATAAAACAAACCACCCAAAAATAAATAAATAAATAAATGTGAAACTAAAATAAAGTTCATTTAAAAAAGAAAAGCAGTACCATAAGTAAGCAAAAAAAAAATAGTCTGGACTAAGAGTGGTTATTATCCTCAAATGCCTGGTGTATAGGTATCATAGTATCCTCAGGTGGAGCTTCAACTGCAACACCACAGGTGCCATCTTATAGATGATGATGATAATTATGATTCAAATAATTTTTATTGTTGGTATTAATGGACTGAAACAATTCTGGTTGTTCTGCCATCCTTGCTTCCAATTCAGAGTTGAGGGGTAAATAAGTGCATTGCCATATTGGAACAAGAACCACAGAGTTTCATGGTGCTTCAGAAGAGGAGGTAGCAACACCCCTTCCTGCTAATTCTGTCTTCATTTTTTCATAAATCAGGAATTCCTGAGTGCCACCAAACACCCACCCACCCACCCACCCCTCTCACTTCCATGGTCCTGCATTTGATTTATTTGTCTGGTGACAAAGAATGAGGCTCTTTTGATCAGGGTCAAGTTATCAAACAGCTTAGCAAGGCTCATATGATGCTGATATTTTTCTTTCTTTCTTTCTTTGATTTATATCTCACCTTTCTACCCAGAGGGCACACAAGGCAGCTATTGGTTGCTAATTTCCCCTAAACACTTCCCAGTTAAAGAGTCCTTCTCGGCTGATTTTCATAATTCGACACTGGTATTGTTGATGATGCTGTCACCAAAGGAAGAAAGGAAAGTCAAGATATGTATATATTTGTTATATTTTAATCCACCCAGTAATGGCCATTCTCTGAGTGGACTGCAAAGTCATTTAAAACATTTAAAACAACAGTAAAAACAATAAAAATGTAAAATTACATTCATAAATCTCAGAGGAAAATCATCAAAATAAAAATGTATAAAAAAACATTATCCTTGTGTGGTATGTGCATTTGAAATAAAGCCAACAAAAAAAAGCACCTAGTTATAAAAATGGCTGGGAGAAGAGGACTGCTTTAGCCTGGTTAATGAGAAGACATCTGCATAGATACAGGTATGCCTTTCTCAGGCAATACTGTGTGCCAAGTATTTTATTTGTTTCTTTGGGGGAAGGCTACCCACAAGCATTGCCCTACAACTTTGAAGGCCGTATCTTGTCACATAAAGGCCTTTTACCCATCTTCCTCTTACTGATATAACTTAGGGCTGCCATATCTGGACTGATTGATCAATTATATAGCATCAAGTTGGTGTCATCTCTAAGCAAGCACATAAATAAACATTCTGCAGGATGATGTGTCCCCAAACTGGCTCTTCAGATCTTCCAGCAGGCCCTCCACCACTTCTGTGATCAAGTCCTTTCATCTTGCTGCTGGTCCTTCCCTTCCCTTCCCTTCCCTTCCCTTCCCTTCCCTTCCCTTCCCTTCCCTTCCCTTCCCTTCCCTTCCCTTCCCTTCATCTTTCCCAGCACTATACTCTGAAAGATCCTCAGCTCTTCCTCAGTGGCATGTTGAGTGCCATCTAATCTGAGGGCCCATCATCCAGCACTACATCATCAATCACTTTCTATTGTTTATCCATATGGTTTTCTTGATAAAATACAGGAACAGTTTACCATTGCCTCCTCCTGCACAGTATGAAACAATGCCTTTGCTGTTGTCACTAAAGTTATCCTCCATCTCCAGCATCTTCCTATATCAATGCTGCCCAATACAGTATGCTGTAGGTGCCTGCTTGCTTGGCTAAGCAGCTGGGATGACTTTCACACCTTGGGTGGCCCTGCTGGGAGTATATACCCTCCCAGTGTTCTTTGTTCATCTCTCTCAGGAATACCTCCCTCCCCACCACAATGAGGCAACATAGCAAGGCTTGAGGGGACATATCTGGATTACATTGCAAAAGTCCAGATTGCAGCACAGAGTTGGAGTTTAGTGTATCTCTTTTCTGTCATCTAATGGCCATTTGTATTTGTGCAGCTCCAATCTGAAAGCCCAAATGTAATTGCTAATATATATTGCCCAAGAATTTTTTTTTGAAAATGCAAGTCTGCTTTTATTCTTTAACATAAACATTTTTCTCATGAAAACTGTCTCTCTCTCTCTCACACACACACACATAACTACTACTTTTCTACACAAGTTACTGTAGGTTTACCCACCCCCAACCCCCCAAGTCTCAACAGGGTTGGGCCTGATTAATATTTGGATGGATATTTCCTCAGGGAATAGCAGGGCTGTCAGCTTGACTGAAAAGTTAGAAAAACATCCAGGAACAAGGCGAGGGTGATTGTTATGTGCCTGAAATCATCAGGACTTAAGCATAACTTGAAGGGGACTATACCTTTACTTTTATTTTATGGTGGTTGTGGTTACTGTTGGTTGGTTTTGTTTTGGTGTTTTTTTGTGTGCATGGATTTTGGATGAGGCAAACCTCATCCATCCCACTGCAAAGTCTGAAGGGAGCCACAAAAGTCCATCTTCACTACCAGTGGAATTTGTGGTAGAATTCATCCTTATTTTTCATGCACCTCCCTCCAAAGACACGCCCATTCTAATTCCTCTTGCAGGTGCCATTCATACCTTCCTACTCTCTAAAAACAGAGATTAGCACAAGGTTTACTCAGATCATATCTAATTCTCCCCTTTGTAGTGACACTAGGTTTGAACTGGGGCTCTACCTTTTATTCCTCCTACCCAGGAACCGGGTAAGATTTGAGATGATTTGAAATATGTTGATGGGTTGGTTGATAAATATCCTACCCTTCCTTCAAAAGTGGAAGATGCTGTACTAAGCATTCAGTCTTCCAACTTTTCCCCACAACAGCAACCCTGTGAGGTCGATTGGGCTGAGGGAGAGTGAGTAGATCAATGTGTAGCTTCCACGGCTGAGGGTGGACTTGAATCTGGTCTCCCGAGTCCTAGTCCAATACCTTAGCTACAATATGGTCTTTGTTTTCCAAGAGCATTTTTGCATTCATTATTTTGCAGATGGGCAAACATGCTTCTGCATATGTATGTGTCAATAAATAAGCAGTAAGAAAATCTAAAGTGCAACCTTTCTTTAAAAACCTTCCACTTTGCAATTCTGAAAGAGTAATAATGAGCACTAGGCATCCACCAGAGCCAACTGGCAGTGACAAAACATACAATATGCTACCAGTCATTTCTTATATCTCCCTCTTCCCTTTAGATATTTTCTTTCCATGTAATATTGCTTGATTTGCTCACAAGTAGGTTTGTGCGTGTCTGTAATTGATATATGGAGGAGTTTCCCAATAACCTTATAAATCACGTCATGCAAATGGACACGTTCTCTCACTTGCGGGAGCACATTTGATGTTCAAGCAGTGAGCATAACTGCCTGCCAATAATAACGTGGATCCATCCTTGCAAAAGAATGCAAAGACAATGCCTTTGGGGGGAAAATGAAAGAAATCATCACACCATGGATTCAATTCTAAATTAGATACTGTACGAATGAGAAGTACAGTATGTGGTTCCTGAGATACAGTTACAAAGAAAAGAACTGGCATATGAGAAGGAGAGGAAGCTACTAATAAACAGACTTATCAAGGCTCTTAGATAAACTGCATAGGATCTAAAACAAAATAATGGAACAAATTAAAAACATTTATTAGGTAATAGTCACTGCTAAGCAAGCCATTTAATTCCAATTTAGCAACTGAGGAGTTAAATGGCACATCTTTTTTTTTTTTTTTTTTTTAAAAAGGAAAATCACACCTAGGTTAACTTGAAAATATAAATAAATTGTTCCCACAAGGTTAGCAAGCCAAGATTATGAGATTTAGTATAGCTACATCTCTTAGGATGATTCTGAACATGGAAAAATTCAAAGGAACTGATTTACTAAAGAGGTTGTAGTCTTCTTCTTTTTTCATGAGATTTCAACCCCATTTCATGCTCAGACGGGCAGATCTTAATTATACACAAAAGGATACAAATGTTATTAGCATTATAATAATTATTTGGAGACGTTGTCTTCTTTAAAGACGAAAAAAATAGAGCAGGATTGTCATTCACCGATGCCTCATTTTTCAAGCAAATGACAGCGCAGGCAGTCATAGATATGTTCAAAGTACATATACAATATTCAAAGCTATGAACTGCTGTGTTATCAGAATGAGCTCGAAGTACTGCTGGTAAAAGACTTGAGGCACACTAATCATTACGTCCTGCCTGTGGTACTACATACAAATACAATCCTTTGTGACATTTTGTCAAACATTTGGAGCTTTCTGTATACTTATCTTCATTCTTCTTTTCTCCCTTTCCTGTTTGCATTTATTAGCACACAGCCACTCAGAAACCATATTCCGGCATTGTTGCCCAGTTCTTTGCTCAGATTGTACTGTGAATGATTCATGAATGCCGAAATGTCTACATTTTAACCCTTAAACAAGGGGAGGGAGGGAGGGAGGGTGAAAGTTGGAAGAAAAATGAGAAAGTTTCACATTGAAAGGGAAGCTACTGATCAAGGAGACTATAGCAAAACAGCTACATTTTGGTCATCAAAGATGTAAATACCGCTTCCAACATATGGCACAACAGATAAATCAGTTTGGAAGGCATTGGCAAAATGAGTCTCTCCCCGCAGCCCTCCGAGCAGTTCAATAAGGATGGTTGATTATTCTGTGTAACGCAAGCAATTTAGAAGAATACCGAACTCATAGAGGAGCAAATTTTTGGCTCCTGTACAAGGGATGCATTTCTCAGCATTGATTTGTCGGAAGTGTTTGGTACTGCCTTGTTGCTGTAGGCTGGCAGTTTTAATTATTTCTGGGACAAATATATCTTGGCTATGCAGGAAATCTGTAGGGCTTCTTGTCACATTAATAAAATAATTATGAGAGCCAAGCACCTTGGACTGCCAACTGTCAAAACACCCGAAAGCTTTATAAAGAGCCAAATCGGTAAAGTTTTTTTTAAAAAAGCTTCCTTCTGTTATTTGAAACTTTACACATTATGACATCAAATCAATTGACCAGTGTCGATAATCCATCATGGCACCAACTGTGGCAAAACATTTTTCCTTTATCTTATACCTGACAATAAAGTATCATGACATGAAATATAACAAATCACTTTAAGAATCAGATTACAGCTGTTCAAATAGCACTACTCACAGTTCTGGTCCTCATATATGTTGTGTGTGTGTGTGTGTGTGTGTGTGTGTGTGTGTGTGTGCACGCACTCGCCTGTATACTCACATAAGCAGAGTGAGTGAAAGAGAGAGCATTTTCATGCAGAACAACCAAATGCCATTTAAAATCCCTCCAAAGTCACATTTGGTCATTATGATGGAGGGGGTGGGGCATCTCTTTTTTCTTTGTTTCTTTCTCTCTTTTTTTGGAAACTTAATAATAGATGTTTTAAAGTTTAAGTGCAGCCTCAGGCGCTCATAAGCATTTATTACAAATCGCTGGTTTCCTCCCTTATGGAAAGCAAGAGGAATAACATTTACATACAGTAGCATGGATTAATAAGAAGAGGGTGGGGGAAAACATGGAAAAAGCCATCAGTCTGGGAGTAAAATCTGCGCTAATAAAGCCCACTATATTCTTCAGAAATATCATGCCGTCTGTTGTAATATTTTGCCATTCCCCATGAGGTATACAAATCCAAATCAGATAAGACTCAAACAGTGCCAGAGACATGCTGTTACACTCTCCAGCGGCACCCAGCTGAATCTTTTATTTATCTTCAGAGCAATTGTACAATTTGAAGAGACTGGAATCAGCTGAAAATCGACCCACTGGAAAGTTTCTTAAAAGGCGGGGGATGACACTCCTTTACAAAATCTGCTCTCCACGATGATGCCATCAGGGAAAGTACATACATAGAGCCTCTGAGGAATCTCTCCAGTGAAAGGCAAAAGTGCCTACCAGCTTCATAACCCAGAGTCCATCTGGAACTGATCAAAGCAGGAATGGGGGTTGAAGAATGGATCTCTCCACTCAGCAAAGCTATTAGCCAGACTTTTGCTACTACCGTGTCAAGCGTAGAACAGCCCTGGCATTAAAGGGGGAACATTTTTGTTTTGCTTTGCTTTTGCTGGAATAAAACTCAGATGCTTTGTTCAATTACTAAATACAATTGATCACTGAATGGCAGGTTAAAATTTGCTCCCATCATCTGTGAGGGTGACCACATGAGGATGAACACCAATTGCACCAATCTCAGAATTTCAGGGGATGACCCTAAGTACTCTGTGCCAGTTTAGACTGACCGTCTAGCTCACCAGGGTCCGTTCTGACTTGCAACATCTCCCATAGAGGTCTTTCGCATCATCCACAACCTTATCCCATTAACCGTTCACCAGGTCTGAATCACATACTCTACCTCTGAGCTAGGGCTCTACCCTAGAGGGCAGGGAGAGGCAACATATACTGCAGCCCACCAGTTACCTAAAACCTGGAACCCTCTTTTCATCTCACATTGCTGAAATTCAGTGGGATTTCACAGGCAGCAACAGCATTTCTTCATCTTGTGATTCACCTTAATCTCTGGGCTACTTCTGATTCTTTCAAATGTTAATGTTTTTCTGACCTTTACATTACTACCTAAACACTTTTAGCCAACATATTGTTTGTGCTGGCTTATCTGAGGGACTGTGTCCTTCAAAGGGATTCTTCTTGTCTTAGGAGTTCATTGAGAGAGGCACTTCTTAGGGGCCCAACCATAACCCCTTGCTGGCCTTCTGCAAGGCTACCAGACCATTTCATTTATTCAGCCTTTTGAAGGACACTGATGATCTAAGTGGACATTTCTGTGGTTTTTTAAATTTTGTCTAGTTTGTTCTGCTGTATATTTGGCTTTTATTATGTTTTTATTGTATGCTGTAAACCTTCCAGAAACTTACAGTGAGGACTGTGGAAAGAAACAAATGCTGCATCCTTAGCTGGAAAGAAAAATGTGAATGCAGCTCTCAGCAACTCAAAATGCCCCATCGCTGCTATAGGAGGATAGGCAACTGGTAGCTCAAGAGCTGAACTGAGCCCTCGGTGTTATCCATTAGATGAAAGCTGTTGATCCAATCACCCCTCTTCATTAAGCACCAGTGCTCCAAGAAATATCTCCTGACCACTTTGTTGGCACAAATAGCAACATACTTGTTTTGAAGATGTTTCTTACATACCTCCAAACTGTTATGTAGACCATGAGAAGACAAAAAGGATACTCAGTTTTAAGATATTTATTTATTAAATGGCTATCCCTCTTTTCCACTAATAATGCTCAAGTGAACCAACTACAAGATGCAATATAAGGTGACAATTTTCATAAAACATAAAAATAAATAGAATAAAAGAACCTCAATAGCAATCAACAGTCACTACCAGATGCAATCTATTTCAGTAAAGCTACATTCAGCTTAAAGGATAATATCCTTTCTGAATAAGCGCATTGTTGTCTGGTGGTGGAATGACATAAAAATGCAACTAGCCCATTGAGAGCAGTCACCAAGAAGGCCTTACCATCAGTTGTGCCTCCAGTAGCAATAGGATATTAAGAAAGACTTCTTCTGAAGCAGGAGCATCCACAAGGGGAGTGGATCTCAAAAAAATCAAGATGGTGGCCACAACTATGTGATCAAAACCACACCTCTATTTTTACATGTGTTATATGCATAACATATGTTTAAAAAAAGGGCTCAGAGTTTGATCACACAGTCATGGCCACCACCTTGAATTTTGTCCACCCTGCAGATGCCCCTGTTCTGAAGATCTTAAAACCCAGGCACGTTTATATGGGAACAATGTGGCCTTTCAAATATCTTGGTCCAAAATTGTGTAGACTTACATACATCATGATGAGCCTAATGAATAAAAATAAACAGCTAGATAAGACATTGTAATATGACAATCAAATGTACTTTTTAATGTACCCCTGTAAGCTATTGCCTGCCATCCTGGACTATCTGTCACTTCTAAATACTTGTCAAAGGACAATCCATAGGTAAGCAGCTGTGACACAAAAATGGGCAAACTATACCAGGGAGACTCCTGTCCCAAGCCAATCAATCAAACCCTTCAGACCTTGCTAAACTGGAAAACAACATATCCATATATGTGTGTGTATATGTATGTATATTTGAGGGTGGGTTTATGTACATATGCACATTGAGATACATACAAGAACACCCACAAATGACCAGGGCTGGCAGTATAAATACATGATGTAATGCATTTGAAACTTTGCTTGCTAATAAAATAGAATATTGTCCCTTCACATTCATTGTGCTTTACACGAATTATGTTTCATTTTTTATTATTGCATCATCAACAAATTATTTTGTTAAACCATTATTTTCTCCACAAAACTAAATGGGGATTCTCCTCCTTCTTCCTAATGTGGTTTGATAAAATGCTAGTTAGCATAACTTTTATTGATTAATCACTTTAAAAATCAGATGTTGAATTGCTCAAACATTCTTAATCAGTTGATAGCCCTGCACAGAACAAAACTGCCCAGTTAAATAAAGGCACCTGCCTATTTTTTCTGCCTTTCAATGCTAGAGTGGCAGTAATTTTGAAAAGCATCACCTTAAGGCATCTGAAGGACACCTGTTACTCTAAGAAAGATCATCACTGAAGTTTAGACAACTACACTAATATGCTCAGTAATATTTGTAGAATTCTAGTACTCACTAGTTACACCACCTGGGGAAAAAGAAGGGAAGCAGAGTGAGCATCTCACAATGGGGCCGAGATTTTTTTTTTCCTAGTGATTTGCTGACCAGTTAAGTGAAGGTGCTGAAATGGAAAATTCACACAATGTAGAGTTAACAAACTAATCCCATGCATGTTTACTCAGAAGTAAATTTCACATTACATAGAAGGGCTAACAGCCAACTTCTTTTGTTCTGGTCAGGCTCCCTGCTCCACCTGATTAAATTAAACTAAATTAATCTTTTAATTAAAAAGAATGAGAAGCTGTCATGCTGCAAAGTAAAGCACCAGTCTCTGGCATCATTTTTAGTTCCCAAAATGCCTCTCAATTCCAAATGAGCTACATAAGCTTTCCTGAAAAATAAAAATGAAAGGTGGCTGCAGCCCAATGCTTTGTTTGGAAGTGTGACCCCCTGCCTGGAAAAAGGACAAGGGAAGCAGGAGAATTGGGGCAAATTCTATGAGAAAAGGTTGATTATATTCCCAACGGTCATTTTACCAGTGTCCATAACATGTTCTCAAAATTGAAAATCCGCCCACCAGCCCGAAAGGATTGAGGAGCTTTAATGTATTGGATAGCAGTATACAGACATTAAGAACCTGAAATTTTGATAAATCTTAGCATTATAACTAGAGGATGCTTTCACATGCAGGACACCTATTTCATATTGGTGTAATTGAAAACTATAAGAAACAACATACCCAAGAAACAGTTACAATCTCAATAACAAGAAATGAAACAGCAAGAGAAAAGCAGATCTACAAATATCCGTTAAAAGACCTACTGTCAAAATGATGCCAGAGACCACATTTAGCAAACGTTGCTGTGGGGACTGTCACAAGGTTGCCACAACACAGAACTGCCACAGCCAGATGAGGACCATCAAAGGGTCCGATATATCTCTACAGGCTTAATATTTGACTCTCCGCTCCAAAGCACTGTACAAAGGCTAAATGTGATCTTAGAGAACCCAGAGGTTTTATCTGCTTGACAGATCTGTTTGGTCTTCGGGTCCTCTTGGAGGCAATCCACTGCACAGCCCCCAAGTTCACTGGTTTCCCATTCCTGCCATCTAAACAAAATTCACCACCTTTCCTTTTGCCGAGGAAAATCTGCACCATTTTGTCTTGTTGCCAAGTTACATTGAAAATGATACCCTGCAATTTATCAATTTATCAGCAATTGTCATCAATGTTTTATGCAAAAAAAATAAACAAAACCCATCTCCCACTCTTAGCAATTTGCTTCGCTTTGCTATTTAACATTTATGTTCTAGGTCTTGGTTTGTAATTCTTTATTAGTAATATGATTGTTTTAGTATTATCACACTAATGGTGATCGTTTACTCCTTTTTCTTCTGTTCTGATCCGTACAAAAGATGAAGAAGAGTTAAAGATACTTTGTCTATTTGGATCATGGCTGCACTAAAATACATCCAGCAAATACATCCAAAGAACACAGACACCATACAGAGTTTGTGATGTCAGCAGATGCTGAGAGTCCCATTAAGATGGATGATGATGATGATGATGATGATGATGATGATGATGATCTTTTCAACAATGCATTGATACCAGAAGTATTAATTAAACTATTCTCAAGAAGCCATCGCTGGACCCTACTATACTGGATAATTTTCGTCCAGTCTCCCACCTCCCCTTTTTGGGAATGGTGGTTGAGAAGGTGGTGGCGTTGCAGCTCCAGAGGATTCTGGATGAAACGGATTATCTGGACCCCTTTCAGTCAGGTTTCAGGCCGGGTTACGGGATGGAAACTGCATTGGTCGCACTTATGGATGATCTCTGGCGGGAGCGAGATGGAGGTAGTGCATCCATTCTCGCTCTTCTTGACCTCTCAGCGGCATTCGATACTGTCGACCACGGTATCCTTCTGGAACGGCTTAGGGAGTTGGGGGTGGGCGGCGTGGTTATACGCTGGTTCGCCTCCTTCCTCCGAGGCCGGACCCAGTCGGTGTTGATTGGGAGCGAGAGATCCAGCCTGCGGGCCCTTCTTTGTGAGGTCCCACAGGGCTCGGTACTCTCTCCGCTCCTTTTTAACATCTACATGAAACCGCTGGGAGAGATCATCCGACACCACGGGGTGAGGTATCATCAATATGCCGATGATACCCAGTTGTATATCTCCATCCCGGGTGAAGTAAGTGATGCAGTGACCACCCTGTCCAAGTGCCTGGGGGCTGTAGGGGCCTGGATGGGGAAAAACAGGCTTCAGCTGAACCCTAGTAAGACAGAGTGGCTGTGGATTAATGGCTCCTTGTCTTCTGGGAAATTGTCATCTTTAATTCTGGATGGGGTTGCACTACCCCAGACAGATCTGGTGCGTAACTTGGGAGTTCTCCTGGATTCACGACTCCTGCTTGAAGAGCAGGTGGCAGTCGTGAAGAGGAGAGCTTTTGCACAACTTCGGGTTGTGCGCCAGTTACGCCCCTTCCTGGAACAAGAGGCCCTTCGAACAGTCACTCATGCCCTGGTTATCTCTCACATAGACTACTGTAATGCGCTCTACATGGGGCTACCCTTGAAGAATATCCAGAAGCTACAACTGATCCAGAATGCAGCTGCGCGGACTGTTTTGGGTGTCCCAAGGAGGACTCATGTAACACCTTTGCTGCGCAAGCTGCACTGGGTTCCAGTTTGCTTCCGGGTACAATTCAAGGTGTTGGTTATCACCTTTAAAGCCCTACATGGCATGGGACCAGGATACCTAAGGGATCGTCTCATCCCCATCACTTCATCCCGTCCCACCCGGGCATGCAGAGAGGGCATGCTACGGATCCCATCGGTTAAGGAGTTCCACCTGGCGGGGTCTCGGAAGCGTGCTTTCTCTGCTGTTGCCCCTGCCCTTTGGAACATTCTGCCCCCGGAGATCAGACAGTCCTCCTCACTCCTGGACTTCCGAAAAAGACTCAAAACCTGGTTTTGTCAATATGCTTGGGGTCAGAAGGAGATTGGAGATACTTAAAGATGGCTAGCACCTTAGATTCGCTCTGAGGGGCCCTTTTTATAACTTAAGAATACTCTGCCTTTGGATTCTATTTTACTCATTATATTTTAAATTATGGTTTATTATGTATGTTTTTATTAGAAATGTATATTAATGATTTTAATTCTGTTGTAAACCGCCCAGAGACCCCCTTGGGGGAGTTGGGCGGTGATAAATCCAATAAATAAATAAATAAATAAATTAGGCTCTTGGGGGGGGGGGATATACACTGCCATCTGAGACTAGCTCTTATTGTGCTGAGCATCTACATCTGATGTACCCCTTCTGCTTGTAGAAAGGATACCCCACTAGATCAGATCCCTTCCCTAAAATCCGGCCACCTAATGGGACCTTGGAAGTGTGCCTTTTCTGTGGCTGCCCCTACCTTATGGAACACCCTCCCCTGGTGATTTGGCAGGCTCCCACTCTTCTATCCTTTCAAAAGGCCATCAAGACCTGGCTTTTTACTGAGGCGCTGAGATAGGATAGAATGGAAAGAATGGAATGGGGGTAATTGTAGCTTGCTGCGGGGCATCCTAAGGGGATGATTAAGGATCAGGGTTTTTGTTTTTGTTTGATTGTTTGACTGTTTTATGGTTTTATGGTTGCTTTATACTTAACTGGTTTTACTGTTGTTGTGAGCTGCCCAGAGTTGTTTAAGATGGGCGGCCGTATAAATCTTTTAAATAAAATAAAATAAAATAAAATAAAATAAAATAAAATAAAATAAAATAAAATAAAATAAAATAAAATAAAATAAAATAAAATAAAATAAAATAAAATAAAATAATAAAATAAAATAAAAAAGTAAAATAAAATAAAAAAAATATAAAATATAAAATATAAAATAAAATAATAAAATAAAATAAAATAAAATAAAATAAAATAATAAAATAAAATATAAAATAAAATATAAAATAAAATAATAAATAAAATAATAAAATAAAATAAAATAAAATAAATAAATATCATGTGAGTGAACAACTTCTCCATATGCAAAACAAATAACTAAAAATAAACTCTTTACACCAAGAAGGCTAGCATCTTAAGGAGAAGCCAGCTTTACTGTATGCAGGGAAAATGAGGCAGCTCGGAACGTCTCAAGAAGGCCAGCCTGGAGCACCGCTGATGGACCCAGAGGCTGGTGATAATGCAGTGGAAACTGTGGCCTGTTTGGAAATTATTTTTGCTTTGTCTCCTGCAGTGAGAAAGCATGCATCCCCTTTTTAATAAGAATCATCACTTGCCGAATCAGAGGTGTCAGTGTATTATTAATTAGCAGCATGCCTATTGTCAAGAGACTTGAGGGTCTTTTTTTATTTCTTTTAAACCAAGCTGTATCTGCAAAGCATAGCTGCTTCCATCCTGGCCTGTTTCAGGCTAACTGTGAACAGTGCCCGTTTCAAGATTACCAGATTAGGTTATTCATCACTCTCCATGTTCCCTGCTGTGCTTCTGCTATCAGTGTGCAGCCAAATCAAAACATCTCTGGAAGGCATTTCAGAATAATTGAATGCATCATAATTTCCCTATTAATACATATCTCATATTACAGATTATGCATGAAATGTTCACATTATCTGTTACTTTTTGTTAACGCCTTGCTCCTTGCCAGCAAATTTAATATACAGAGTGAATCAGCATGCCACGGGGAAGGGAGGGATAGGTTACTGACAGCCGTGTGTCTCTGTGTGTGTGTGTGTGTGCGCGTGCATGCACATGTACATGCACATGGGGAGAATGAATATATATATATATATATATATATATATATATATATATATATATGAGATTCAGTAGAAAATTAAAGTAAATCGATCATTTTATAGCCCCACTGAAATGTCAGCAAGGGCATGTTGCTAAGCAAATGGTAATTTAAATGTACTGTGTAATTTTTCTATGCAATTTACTGAAGGCAGCTCCCTCTCTCTCCCTCCCTCTCTCTCTCTCTCTCTCTCTCTCTCTTTGTGCATGTTCAATATCAGATGCTCTTTTATCTCTCGGAGCATGATATATCAGTTATGGGCAAATTATTAATCTCAGTTTTAATCAAATGGCATGTGATACAGCAATCTGACGGATCGTCATCTAGCAACAGGAATGCATTCATTCCAGGAACAGGATGGATAGAGCAGTTCTAGCCACCTTGTGAGACACAATGTGGTTTATTGAATTATATTTTAAGGCACTTGCTGTGTTCCCAAATTGAAGGGATGAACATAAATCCAAATGATTTGGCAGAGCAGGTGTATATTACATACAATAACAAACAGTTATATTTCAATTGTGGCAAGATATCTTTTTTGTTTAATGCCTGGGAAGAAGATCTACTCTCACGGAACAGGAAGAGACTGGCTGGATCAGACAATGGTTTCTCTAATCCAGCACTCAGTTTCCCACAGTGGTCAACTGGAGATAAAGATCAGAGCAGACTCCCATTTTTGCTCCCAGACACCAGTAATCTGCCTCTTAATCACGTAACCATCATAACTGGTAGTCATGTTAAGTCCTTCATTTAAATAAGAAATACTAAAATCATCATTTTTTAAAATTTGTTAGATGTAAACTCCATTTTAGTTCCAGAAACTCAAGGCAGCATATGTATCATTTCCTCTACCAGTTTTGGATTGAGAGCTAGTTACAAACTGAGTAGCTGCATTCAGACAGCAGACACAGTCTGGTTACTAAATTAACCAATATACTGAATCATGCATTAATCAAGTGAGCTAGGTTTTCACAATACACTAAGCCCCCAAACCCTATCATTTTTAGCACTAACCAAGCTTAGCACACTGTGTGAACAGATTTGCTGGGTTCTTTACCTGACAAAGTTAACTATGTTGTATGAGCAAAACCACTAACTTTCCATGCTGGATTTGAACCTTGGTCTCTCTAATCATAGTCCAACATTTCAAGCAGTATATTACATGGCTTTCAGGTCTTCTGGGACTGAGCCATAAAAAGAAATCTAAAATTCAGAGGAAAAACAGAAATCAGATTCTTGAGCCAATCTGGCAGTCTCAGAATCTGAATAGGGAGAACTTTTATAATAGCTCTTTATTTCGACATCTTCAGAGCACCTTCTGCTTTACAATAGATTGGGCATTGTTGATGATCCAATTCAGGGTGTTGGTTATCACCTTTAAAGCCCTACATGGCATGGGACCAGGGTATCTGAGGGACCGTCTCATCCCGATCACATCCACCCGCCCCACCCAGTCATGCAGGGAGGGCATGCTTCGGATCCCATCACTAAAAGATTTCCATCTAGCGGGGTCCAGGAGGCATGCCTTCTCTGCGATAGCACCTGCCCTGTGGAATATCTTGCCCCCTGAGGTGAGACGGGCACCCTCACTCCTGGCCTTCAGGAAGTCTTTAAAGACCTGGTTCTGCCGCCTTGCCTGGAACGAAGGACATAATAGTTCCTCCTGGGGGTGGTTAGCGTAATAATATCCTCCTTTTAAGAACATACCATCTTTTGGATTTTTATTTTTTATTTTTATAGTAGTTTTTAGATGTATAGACTTTTAACTTTTTATATTGTGACTGTAAACCGCCCATAGTCTACCATGGTAGAGATGGGCGGGGATAAATCCAAATAAATAGATGATAGATAGATAGATAGATAGATAGATAGATAGATAGATAGATGATAGATAGATAGATGCTGAAGAGGAAGCAGAAGGATTGTTCCTGTCCAAACTTCTCTATTGTTCTGACATAACAGTTTGGGACTTTCCAAGGAGGGCTCCTGAGAAATTGCATTCCTTCCCTGGGACAGTGACTCGGGTGGAGATCAGTTAGGATGCTTTTTCAACACAGGATGGAGCCAGAAGTGTTAAGGTGTGTGTATTGGAGTTGGAGGAGCTTTACAAGATTACTTTTCATTTAAGAAGGTAATTTAAGTCCTGCCTGGGAAGGTTTCTAACATCCAGTTTGGACCAACTCCTAAAACATTTTCAATCAGGGCTATGCAATCTTTTTCCAATCGTTAGAGCTGCCTGCTGAAAGTCATCTTCCCCAAAAGGGACAGGGCTCACATGAAAGCTAAATTTAATACAACTGGGAAATTAATTAAAATGGAATTAAATGGGCTGATCCACACTTCCTGCTTGTCCTATGCAAAGATGGACCATCTACCATTTTGAGAGGACAGGAATGACATTGCTCTCAGCCCTCCCCTGCTGCAAGGGGAAGGAGAACTCCCCGAGTTTTCTTGCTCCACATCAAAAACTGTGTCCCCCCCCTCTGCTGGCACAAGCAGGGCACTCCAGTCCACCTGCTGCACTTCATCTTTACACAAATACCTCTGTTCCAATTGGAAGCTGTTTGCACACACCCCAGTCCCCGCTCCCTGCCTTCAACATCTTTTTATACTGGGCTTCTGGGCTTCCTGCCATGAAAGGCTGGACCTTTGCTTGTCTGTTTTTTCACAGGTTCAGTAATGGCAACAGAAAAATGCTTGCCATTTCATTTTCTTTTTTTAGATAGGTTCAGCTTAGGAGGAGGTTCCCCTTCTAGCCCAAATGGAAGGAAGAACTGCAAAACTGTGTTTTGTTTTGTTTTTGCCAGTCCTCGAAAGATATCCCTCCAGAGGGATAAGCAAATGGTGCTTGCTCTCCTAGCATGGGTGGGAAAGGAAAAGAAGCAGGCAAATCCAGCAGTCAAGGGCCGTGTTAACCATGGTCTAGACAGAATACCTGGCCAAAGTGGCCAAAGTAGAGGAAGAGATTTAAACACAGAATGGGACTTCATAAGCCAACTTTATTTCCAGGCACTTTAGCCACAGGAGACAAGCAGCTGAAGGCTACAGTGCAGAAAAGCCTTATGATTATGTCACATGTGTGTAATCTATATAATACTAAAACTTGTGTGTCTGTTTGTCACCTTCAATTGGGTGAAACAGTGCATCATAGGGCAACAAGTTTTGAATCCGTGTACCTCAAATGTGCTAATGTACAGAATGCATCCAAAATCCGGGACCCATTACTCCCATGGGATTGAAATTTGGCAAAATTGTGACCACTTCGATGCTACCATGCCTTCTGACTATACTTCCCAGAAACCAACAGGTTGCATGGCGCAAGGGAAGATGGGAGAAGTATATCCCTGCCCTCTTTCCTACCTCCCTCTGGCCCCTGCACCTAATCAGATGGTGGCAAAGCCCAATGGACAAGCGGCAATTGGCTGCTCTGGAACCGAGGCTGAAATTTGAAATCTCTTAATGGCGATGGCTGGTGAAGGAGGATGAGGGAGCAACTTGGATGCCTGCTGGCAAGCTAGGCCTGGCTGGGGGTCATTGGTGGTTGATGGGTGAGCCCTCTTCTTCCCTGGAGGGAAGGGGGCCTTGGGGACACACTGGGATGGGGAGTGGGGGTGCAGTTTTCCGCGCAGTGAAAGAGCAGTTCCCTTTGTTCCCCCTCCCCTCCGGCAAAGTGGCAGGAAGTACCATGGGTTAGCCGAGGAGGAGGAGGACTGATTTCCAACGCTCCCTGCCAGCTTCCCACAAGCAAAGTCAATGGGGAAGCCGGCAGGAAGTTGGAAGTCACTCCCATTCCAACTGCTTTTTCCCCTACCCGTGGTCATTCTGTTTCTCTGTTTAGGCAAGGAAATATCTCTAAAAGGATGACCCAATGGGTCATGCATTGTCTAGCAATTGTTTGTCACATGAACATTCTTATTTGGCAACAGCTTTTGAAAGATTCTGGTGGGACCATGTGAGGCTTTGAGAAGTACAGGTTGTGCTTCCCTATTTTAAACTCACTTAAGCACGTGGCTATCATAATATCCTCTGGCAGAAAATTATTTCAGTTATATATTGTGGAAATAAAGTCTCAATTACTTCCACCAAAAGGTGAGCAGGGCCAGAACTAAAAAGAAGAAAAGTTACAGTGTCTGTGTCTTATACATAGGGGATAGTGTAGAATGGAGTGAATATTGGTTACCTGGAGTGGATTGGGGAGAATATGGTTTGGGGAGAATCCAGACATCTGAATTAGAGGGCCTGGAAGTTCACATTTGATTCATAAGACACAGATGCATTTGATAAAAAAATATAACCAGGAAAAACAAGACAATCATCTCTCTTTTGGTCTTCTAAATATGTTGTCTGACAGCCTTCATTTTTCTCGTGTTCGAAAGAACCACTTGCCACTCATCCTTCCAAAGTCTTGGCTGGTGTAGATCCTCCTCCAATGGCAGCACAAAATGTATTATTGTCATTAATGAAAAAGTTAATGGGGCATTTTCTTATATATCAATTTACATTTTACAATTCAAGTATACAAATGATACATACTGCAGAGAGCTGTTTCTCCCCCATCCCATTTCCTTGCTCAAGGAAATAGTTTTTAATGTGTTTTATGGGCATCAGATTGTGGTGAATAATGATGATGCCAGAGCATGCAAACACAGTGATAATTTGGTTTAGGTTGGATTTTTTTGCTTTCTCTAATGCAATCAACCGTCCTTGAATAAAAGTTTGCAAAGCAAGGCAATCTGAGTGAAGGACAAATGAGAACAATTGGAGAACACATAATAGTATTGTCAGAATCCAACCCAAATTGTAGCTGATCTTCAGGAAAAGTTCAGTTGTGGTATTACCCCAAGCAGTGCTGGTTATTATTGTTCCATGTTCCTTTGCATATCATGTAGTTGATAATATCAGGTTGCCCCTATGCTTGAGACAGAACAGGAAAGCCACTGAACATTGTGGAGGGTTGACTACAACTCCCACAATCCACTGGGAATGGAGTCAGTACTGACAAGAGTATTAGTTTCATGAAGCAGAGGCGCACCTCAAAAATCAGACACTCTCCTGCATTTTTAAAACCACTGTGAGGAAACATGAGTTGGGTTCATTCAAATTTATGCCCATTCTGTTGGCTTGCTAAATGTTACGTTTTAGTTGATCATGTGGGCAGAAAGGTTTGATGTCAAGTGCATGGACTGAAAAAGTTGGAAAGGGAAGTGATAGAAGGGTCACTTACTAAAAGTAAGACCATCATTCAATGTTCTGAATGATGGTCTTACTTTTAAATTAAAGGTGCCTTCCTTTTTCTTTTTTTTAACCCCCCCCCCCAAAAAAAAAACCCTTTGCTGCCTCTTCAAAAAAATCTTGAACTATGCGGACCTTTGATGTCAGTGTGATGTCTCTGCTCTTAACTATTTTATCAAGATTTGTCATTGCTCTCCTCCCAAGAAGTAGACGTCTTCTGATTTCCTGGCTGCAGTCAGCGTCTGCAGTAATCTTTGCGCTTAGAAATACAAAGTCTGTCACTGCCTCCACTTTTTCTCCCTCTATTTGCCAGTTATCAATCAAGCTGGTTGCATTAATCTTGGTTTTTTTGAGGTTTAACTGCAACCCAGCTTTTGCACTTTCTTCTTTCACCTTCATCATAAGGCTCCTCAGCTCCTCCTCGCTTTCAGCCATCAAAGTGGTATCATCTGCATATCTGAGATTGTTAATGTTTCTTCCAGTGATTTTAACTCCAGCCTTGGATTCATCAAGCCCAGCACGTTGCATGATGTGTTCTGCATACAGTTGAATAGGTAGGGTGAGAGTATACAACCCTGCCGTACTCCTTTCCCAATCTTAAACCAGTCCGTTGTTCCGTGCTCTGTTCTTACTGTTGCTACTTGGTCGTTATACAGATTCCTCAGGAGGCAGACAAGATGACTTGGTATCCCCATACCACCAAGAACTTGCCACAATTTGTTATGATCCACACAGTCAAAGGCTTTAGAATAGTCAATAAAGCAGAAATAGATGTTTTTCTGAAACTCCCTGGCTTTCTCCATTATCCAGCAGATACTGGCAATTTGGTCTCTAGTTCCTCTGCCTTTTCTAAACCCAGCTTGTACAACTGGCAATTCTCGCTCCATGAATTGCTGAAGTCTACCTTGCAGGATCTTGAGCATTACCTTACTGGCATGTGAAATAAGTGCCACTGTTCGATAGTTTGAATATTCTTTAGTGTTTCCCTTTTTTGGTATGGGGATATAAGTTGATTTTTTCCAATCTGATGGCCATTCTTGTGTTTTCCAAATTTGCTGGCATATGGCATGCATCACCTTGACAGCATCATCTTGAAAGATTTTAAACAGTTCAGCTGGGATACCTTTGTCTCCTGCTGCCTTGTAGCAATGCTTCTTAAGGCCCATTCAACCTCACTCTTCAGGATGTCTGGCTCTAACTCACTGGCCACACCGTCAAAGCTATCCCCGATATTATTATCCTTCCTATACAGATCTTCCGTATATTCTTGCCACCTTTTCTTGATGTCTTCTGCTTCTGTTAGGTCCCTGCCATCTTTGTTTTTGATCATACCCATTTTTGCCTGGAATTTACCTCCAATGTTTCTAATTATCTGGAAGAGGTCTCTTGTCCTTCCTATTCTATTGTCTTCTTCCACTTCCGTGCATTGCTTTTTTTAAAATAACTCCTTATCTCTTCTGGCTAACCTCTGGAATTTTGCATTTAATTGGGCATATCTCCCCCTATCACTGTTGCCTTTTGCTTTCCTTCTTTCTTGGGCTACTTCCAGTGTCTCAGCAGACAGCCATCTTGCCTTCTTGGTTTTCTTTTTCTTTGGGACGTTTTTTGTTGCCGCCTCCTGAACAATGTTGCGAACTTCTGTCCATAGCTCTTCCAGGACCCTATCCACTAAATCTAGTCCCTTAAATCTATTCTTCACCTCCACTGCATATTCATTAGGAATATTAGTGAGCTCCTATCTAACTGATCTGTGGGTCTTCCCTATTCTCTTTAGTCTGATTCTAAATTGTGCAATAAGTTCGTGATCTGAACTACAGTCAGCTACAAGGTAACTTACAAAGAATAATTAAAATTATAAATAAAAATAGAATAAATGTTACTGAAAAACAATCTTCTAGGAATCTTCCCCCCAGGCTGCTGTTGATCTTAGCCAGCTTGGGACAGGATGGTGGGAAGGGAAGAATTCAATTGGGTCAGGTTTCTGGGAAATCCCTTTCTAATAGCATTTAAATGCATCCCCCCCCCCCCGGTTAATCTATTTTTGCAGATAGAACACCTTTGCCCACCTTGAACTTGGTATCAGGAAAACGATGGGGTTGCAATTCCATAGTTTATGTTTATGCTTTTAATTGTGTGTACCACAAGGATCTCTGGAAAAGAGCTCCCTATTCAGAGCTGTCTTTGAGAATGGAGAAATTAATAGAGAAGGCTCTTTGATGTGGATCTTTCAATTGAGGTCACTTTCTAAGGCAGGTCTATCACCTAGGTCATAGAGGAGAAGGAAACATCTGTAGTCTGGTACTTAATGCCTTGGGATGCTGGCTGGGGATTTCTAGGAGTTGAAGTCCACTCATCTTAAAGTTGCCAAGTTTGAAAAACACTGCTTTAGAAGGTGCCATGGTGGGAAAGATTATTGAAAAGGGAGTGGTAAATTAATCTGAAACCTTGATGGTATTGAACCCCTAATACAAATAGGAGCAATTGTTTGTGGAAGCCTCCTACTAAAATTCCTATTCTTAAATTCCCCAAGCCGATAAAAAAAATCATTCTACCCCTTCTGGTGACCTCACTGTTTACCAGAAGGCATTCTGCAGCTCCATAAATGGTTGAATAGCATGTTGCCCACCTTTGCTCACCCCATCACACTAGATGATAGTATGTACTATGTCACTCATCTAGCAAACCAGCCCTGCTGAGTTTGCCCTCTGCCTGCTCCTCCCATTGACTGAGCCTTGATGTCTGCTCCATAGCCCTACCCCAATGCACTACTGTCTACAACTGAGCATGAAACTTTAATTTCAAACTAAAGGAAATCTGTAACTATAAGATTTCCCCACTACCCCTGAGATGCCTAAGGATGATCAGGGAACTTACAAACCAAGTGGAGAATAGCACGCCTCCCACGTCATTATTTAAAGATTAACAATAAAGTTAATAGTGAGGAACGTCATTAAAAGGTCACTTTTGCAGAGCTGCACAAGAGTTTCAATGCGTGCATGCCTTGAAAGGAAATTGCCAATGAATTGCATATCCCTGATGGAAATAGCAAGGAGCTGCATCAGAGAACCCCATCACAGATTTTTGCTGTGTCTTCCAAAACAGCTCCTTCAATTGGTACCATTGGGCTCAGTTTCAATTCTTTTGCCTGACTGGCCAATCATATTTCCATCTGTAATGCCAATAAGTAAGAAAGTTTCAGGGAAGCCTGCTGGCCCTTCTCGCAATCTTGCTCTGATTTTCAGACACAGGGATTTCTTCCATATACAGTTCCATGGAATGCAAGCCTGTGGCCAGCAATTTCAGCTTCATTTGCAGAAATGACCTCACAATAAAATATAGGGACATCAAAACATAGTCAACAGGAGATAAGGATCTGCATTATTCCAAAGACCAACTTCTGCTGAAGTAGTGAAGGATGAATTAATTTTGTGTCCTGGTGTAGGTACAGAAATAACACGCCGAGGCTTGGGATCGAGTCTCTAGTGTAGAGCTTTCCAAACTGTGTGTCGCAACACAAAAGTGTGTCGCCACACACAGTCTGCTGTGTCGCCACACAACCCGGAAGCGCTGATCATCATCAGCGCTTCTGGGTTTTCCCACGGCGACACACCAACGGCGGCGCGCAAAAACCTGAAAGCGGCAGCAGCGCTTCCGGGTTTTTGCGCGCTGCCGCAATAGCGGCACTTCCAGGTTTTCCCACGGCGACACACCAACAGCAGTTGGTGTGTCGCCACGGGAAAACTTTGGAAAGCCCTGCTCTAGTGTTTATTTGCTTCCTACTTACAGAATCCTGCTAAACTGAAATGGCTTGAAGAATCCCAGAGACATAAGCTCAGTCTAGGGCGGAGCTTTCCGGAGGCGTTTGGGAGATAAGGCCAAGGCTTCCGAACTGCTCGCGCGTTTCCCTTCCCTGAGGGAGCTCCCCCCACCGCTGTCCTGTATCTCCCTGACATTTTGTCTATTTCAGTACATTTAATATTCATGAGGTTTTTTCTAATGATGTGCCAAAATTCATTCTGCATTTTTGTCAAATACTTCCTTTCAGTGGAAGAGTAAACCCCCCCTTTTTTTTTAAAGGAAGATGTTTCAGTTACACTTTGTCAACTTGTGTTTGGGTAATTGTGTTTTCCTTAGTTAAAAGATGGCCCAAAGGTGTGGGTGAAGGCCATAGCTTTCACTGTGCAAACATCTCTCCCATAGTCTGCAGACCCCCTGCCTTCCCACGCTTCAATGAATCTCATAGGTCACATCATGAGCGGCTTCTCATCTGGGGCTTTTTCAGACCAAGAAATCTGGGAACCCAGAAAGGCTGAAGAATGATGGAAAGTTGTGTACAGGAAAATAAATGTTACACTCTCTCCACTACTTTGTAACAAAAACACACACCAAAAGAATTCCTCGGGGAATCTCAGAATAAGATGAAAAACAGAAGCCTATTTTACAGGGGCACATTGTTTTCCAGATAATTCAGAAACAGATTTTGGCCCAGAATTTGCTTTCATACCATAGCCACATCAATCTGTGAATTTCTTTTATAAGAAATCCTCTCAAAATATCACTTACGTGTCATATATTTTAATATATCGTCATAAACAGTATGTACTTCAGAAAAGATGCAATTTCAAGTGTATTCTGAAGTATTTAAACTGCCTAGAATTGTATCACAATATTCAGAGAAGTGTGAAATCTGAATAGCTAAGTTCCAAATCATATGTAAGTCCAAGAGGTGTAGCATACTAGGACTTGGCTTCTATAGTGGATGGAAATGAATCAAGCCTTCCCCCAAAAGATCAAGGCTGGGGCAGATCTTAGTTTACAGTAAGGCTCAAATGACTGACTATCATCACATTTGGCAATTCTAGGGGAATGAAGAATGGCCATATCTCAATGTCTCTAGTACAGGTGAAGGTTAAAAAAACAAAAACGTGTGCACACACATGCACACACACACACTTTTTCCTAAAGTTTACATTTATGAGGGGAGGGAATTATCCACACTAAACTCTGGAAACATCTGGGGTCCATTTCTGCAATTGACCTCAAAGAATCCTTCTCAATATAGGAATAAAGAAACATTATGCATCTTGAATGTAACATTCTTGTAAATCATTTGAGCTAATGACCCAAGATGTCTCATGCCTACCAAATACAAGGCTAGACAAAACTTGCAGCTTTTTCAAGATACATTAGCTAGCATTAAAAGAGGATGTGTATTCTTGAATTTCTGTAAGTAGTATTATTTATTGCAAAAATTTAATTACTGCCTGATACACCAACCCCAAGTACAGCAAATTTATTTATTTATTTAATAATTTATTAAACAAATTTATATGGCCGCCCAACTCACACATGGTGACTCCGGGCAGCTTACAGAATTAAAAGCCCATAATACAAAAAAACAGTAAACCCCACCCCCCACGGTGGCAACAGACACACTCAAATTAACCATTTGATCAGCTTCATATCGGCCTGGGCCCACTGACAAAACCATGCCTTCAGGGCCTTCTGGAAAAGTATCAAGGTGGGGGCCAATTTATCTCCAGGGGAATGATATTCCATAGGGAGGGAGCCACCACGGAGAAGGCCCTTTTTTTCAGTCCCACTAGGTATACCTCCCTCATTGATGGGACCCGCAGCATACCCTGCTGCCCTGTTCCGGTGGGCCGGGTAGATATGACTGGGGTGAGGCGGTCCTTCAAATAACCTGGTCCTGAGCCATGTAGGGCTTTAAAGGTAATAACCAGCACCTTGAATTGGACCTGGAAGCAAATCCACAACCAATGCAGCTCCTGCAAAAGAGGTGACACATGCGCAAATCTAGGCTTGCACAAAATTGTGCGGGCTGCCGCATTTTGAACCAAATTAAGCTTCCAGATATTCCTCAAGGGTAGCCCCACGTAGAGTGCATTACAATAGTCCAAATGGGAGGTGACTCCCTAGGTGAAGAGCATGTTGGTCCAGGAATGGACGTAGCTGGCGCACAACTCACAGTTGCACAAAGGCCCTCCTGGCCACAACTGCCACCTGTTCCTCAAGAGAGGGAAGGATTTTGTAGAGCCCTCAGACTATTATTTAGTTTAGTTTAGCTTTGTTGTGCTCTGAGTAGATTTTACACTGTCTTTCAGCCAAGAATTTCCTTAGATAGCTGGTAAATTATAATAAATGCAATTCAAGTCAAATATAATAAGTAACTATAAAAATCACAAACAGATTAAACAAGAACAGTAGTAATAAATTAATAAAAGCTTCAGCAAAATGTCAAGATGAAGCCAGAAGCAGTGAGATTTAAAACATTCCATTAAAAGTTGTTCAACTGGGATTGGAAAGAGAATGAAGTTTGTGCCAATTGAACATTCTGAAGAGAGCCTTCCAGAACCATGACACAGCTACTTTAAAAGGTTCCTCTCTCTCAGATGAAAAAACTTGCCATATACACAAAGCCTCTTTTCACACAATCCAACAGGTAGACTGGAAGGGTGTGGCTGCAGAATGTACTGGGCACAAGAGCTTACGGCTCGTTAGCTTTCTCACATTTCTGTGAGTGTATGGAGTTGTTTGAACTTGCTTTTGGTCACCAATCACCTCATTTCTACAGCAGCTGGTGAAGGATCTCCAGATTAGAGCTTAACAAACAACAGGTTCATATGGAATCTAATATTCCTTCAGAGCACCTGAAGGACTCCAAGTGATAGCAACCCATTTTCTTCTGGGGCAACCAATTTGTTGCCTCGAACATATTATATATCCCTGAGAAAGTTATTTTCCACAGATCCAAGCTTTTATAATTCTTGAGCAGCACTGGAACTTCTCAACATCTGGGGACTTGTGAATGAACTATGATGAATAAACTATCTCAGATCCATGGAAGAAAATCAATTTCCAATAAAATAAATAAGCAAGTCAATCAGAGAATAGGGCTGAAAATATATTCATGGTCTCTTTTATATTTAACAGCTGGATTTCTGGGACTTAACAAAAAGTTTCAGAATGATTGCGAAGAAGATTCATTTTCTACTTAACAGTTACTATAAAAATTTTAATAGTCACTTGAGAAAAAGTGTGGTGGTCCAATAAAGGAAATTCTGATGAAGCGCAAAACAAGATAATGATCTCCCAGTAATATGATCATCACTACAGGATCATAAACTCTTTCCCCTTCCCCTTAATGCCTTCCACTGCCTATTCTCTGTGTTGAGCTTATGCATTAGTGAGAATCAATCCATGAGTGGTAAATAACAGGCTATCTTATGAGTGGGAAATATTTTCCATTTCAGCGCCAAAGCAGGTAGCCAGAAATGACCAAATGCACATACCTATCCTCATACATGTCTGCATATGTTCTTCCACATATATATATACACAAACACACACACCTCATTCTTCTACCCCTTCCTCCCTGCCCTCTTTTCTACTATCTCACAGCAACTACTGGTCTCCTGCTGTTAACACTGAGAAACCAGCCATGTAGTCCCCACCAATTGTCTACTAAGTGACTGGCAGCAACCAGACTGCTCAGTTTCCTGCCATATGGAGCAGGAGGAAACTACTGGTCCTTTTCTTTTAGGTCAGATGATCGTGCTGATTGACTGGCTGGTGAAAAATTGGGCATGGTTTCCTGTGGCTATTAAGGCTGCACGTTTTTATGGAGCAGAGTAACTCACCTATGCTCTATCTGGAAATGAATGAGAGCTGCCTATCTAGTTAACAAGGGAAGGAATGAAGAATATGATAGCACCCAGCACAAGTTGTCATCCAAATATTTCCAATTGTAAAAACCTCCCTCTGCTGGTTTGATTATATGAGTGATGGCTTGTGGGAAGTGGGTAGAGCCACATCCCCAAGTGGATACAGCATTTTCTTCCTGCCACTTTTATTTTCTGCTCTCCCTTCCTTTATTTTTCTCTTCTTCCCAGCTTTGTGACATTATGGGAAGGAAGGAAGGAAGGAAGGAAGGAAGGAAGGAAGGAAGGAAGGAAGGAAGGAAGGAAGGAAGGAAGGAAGGAAGGAAGGAAGGAAGGAAGGAAGATATTAAGATACTTTATTAAGCCAAAGGCCAGCCAAACAGAATGTTTTACTGTGCAATACTAAAAAGCAGTAAGTTACTTATTATGAAGTGCACCAACATATCAAACAAAATAAACATAAATATTAAGTGAAGAAAATACAGATACATATAGGTGCACATACATATCTTTATACATGTACATATCCCCATGCATAGGCATTTACAGTCTGAGCCACCGCAGTGCAAAAGATCTTTCACGCACCACCCAAATTGAAGAACCTCTATGCCACCCCAGTTTTCCAAGAAGTCTTCTATAAATTGATTTTCCCAATGTATGGGCAAAATGCTATTACAATGGGAATGGGATGAAAGGGGAGGAACACTCCTACCTCCCATCCATGAAGTTTGGTTTAAGTCTGATAACTGAATGAAATAAGTACTCAGTTGACTCATGAGGGATAGGTCTGTCCATGATTATGG
Organism: Charina bottae; assembly: GCA_023362775.1. Taxonomy (NCBI): domain Eukaryota; kingdom Metazoa; phylum Chordata; class Lepidosauria; order Squamata; family Charinaidae; genus Charina; species Charina bottae. The sequence continues at coordinate 83,353,194 of JALMGJ010000001.1, read as the reverse complement.
ATCACAATGAGATCTCCACTTTCAGAGAGATAGCACTTCAGAAAACATTTATGGAGACTGACATTTAGACAGAGTTTTTTTGTTCAAGCCCTGTTTCCTTGAAATGTCATGCTGGCCACTTGATAAATCTAGGGAATGCTGGACTGGCTTGGCTTTGGTCTGACTGGTACCTTATTCTTAATCTTTACATAAATTACAGAATAGCTTAACAATAACTTGCCAGAATGAAAACGGTTAATCTACATTTAAGGCCACTAAAATCAATTCCATTAAATAAAAAGGCATGCCAAATAACATCTGAAGGAAATGACCCTAGTCCAAAAAAGCAATGACCACATAAAAAAATAAATGTGTGCATAATGTCACATTTACTGTGGCTCTTAGCAGCATGTAGAGCCAAAAGAAAAATTAAATGATAAAGCATTTCCATAAGGTAAATATGAGGAGAAATGGTCTACCTGGGATGGATAGTCAAGAGAGACAATTAGAGGGTACAATTCCTTTAAAATACCTACATTTAAAGCCTACCGGCTATTTCAGTTGCTTCTATTTGCAGTTATTGCAGACTGCTCAAGAGGGAAAATTAGCAGGTTGATCAATATACATTTATCCAAGGACATCTGCTGGAGGACAGGGTGTGCATAAAGATGGCAGCTTTTACACAAGGAATGTAAAAAAGGAGCGGGGCTACAGTCACAAGGTCCTGACCACGATCTTGACTTTTTAGACCCCTCCTCCCCCACCAAATTCTTCTTAATTTCTCCATTGTATTTTTTTTGGGGGGGGAGGTCAATATGGCCTGTTGATTAATTAGCAGATTTTTTTGGGTCTAAAAAAGAATTTCTCCATTTGACTATCAATAGAAGTTACTCAAGGTACCTTTTAAAGCACATTTGTCTGATGTTGTTCTTCCTTAAGTAAATTTTCCTGAATCAGTTTTTTTAACATACATTTTCCAGACTTAATCTCTTTTTAAAAATGTAACTATACAGTAAAACTTTTTTTAAAAAAATATGACTTGGCTTTCCTAAACAATGTGGATTTTCCATCTGGGCAAGGCCACAGCAGACCATATACTACTGTCCACACAGCAGCAAAATTTGCTCTAGTGGAGGTCGCAGATCCGCTCCTAAAATCCACGCCGGGTTTCTTTTATATCTATACTGGAAAGGGAATTAGTGCTGGCTAACTCCTGCTTCTCTTCCTGTCTCCTGGTGCTGTTTTTCTACATATTCCTCAGTTCAGGTTTTACAACTAATAAAAAGACCTGCCGTGCATTTGTAATTGTTCCATTAAAACAATGTACTAATGTAGCCTAATAGGCCTTCTTAAAAGTATAAAGAATGATTAGACACTTAATAGTGTATGTCCAGTTTAAGCAATTCGTTTTAACCAATTCTTTCATTGCAGACATGTCGTATCATTGTTGAAATAGATCTATTGGTATGGAATACTTGATTTTATTTTAGTTCATTTCATTTTGTTTCATTTTATCTTTATTTTATTCACACACACACACAAAAAAAATCCTAATTAAGAAAAGCTCCAGTGCTGCACCTTTTAATGAATAGCATGTTGACAAATCTCCACTCTACCCCAGCTGCTAATGAGTAACATGCATTTTTCAGGTGGATTAGTAAAAGGGAAGTCTAATAAAATATGGAAAATATTTAGAAAATGAACCATAATTTTAATATAATTTTAATGAATGGGAGTACAATTGCAGCAGTTTAAATTATATTCCCAGTGGTTAAAAAAAAGCCTTTCAGAACCTCATTTGTAAGCCAAGATGGTGACTTTAATGACTGGCAGCAAAGTTACTTCAAGAGATTTCATGGGGCATGATCCAAAGATAATAGGTTTTCAGCCCAATGACAATCCAATTACAATGCCAATCAAAGCTAACTTCATGCACTCTAATTATCAGATTTAGCTGTCAGTTCAAATACAAACATAACACTTTTATTTAAATAAAAATTTAATTTAGGGGAGGGGGTGAAAGAAGAAAGCGGCTTCATGGGTGATTTATTGAGATGGCAAGAGCAATCTTATTTCTTCAGTAATATAATAAAAATCACTCTTGTATTAAGAAATGGGGGTGGGGAAACCTTTCTCCCTCCCCCTTTTTTTCTTATATGCAATATGGAGTATTATTCAGAAGTTAATTTCATCAGGATGGAGAGGACCAGTATTGGGGTAGGAGGAGTGTGTGTGAGGGAGAGAAAAAGAGAAGCACAGGTTTAGGAAAGACAAAACTGTGCATGAATAAATGGCAACATTTAATTAGTTTTGGTAATAATAACAGCAAACAATGAAATTACTGCTGAGATCTTTTTTTTAAGTGATATAAATATTCTAGGTACTGTAACCAGGCACAGAGATCAGTAATTCTCAAACTGTGTGCAGGTTCACACTGGCTTCCTGGAGTATCTTAACACCACTATGACAATACATGCTCTGGTTTCTCTTCAGATTGTATAATATGATGGTCCCTTTATGTAAATTGGAGGTGCCTTCAGTTCTGGGCTCCACATCTCCTATATTACAATTAGAAAAAGTACAGGTATGCACTTCAGCAAAGGAGATGGTTATCTTGTCGTGGTGCTGGAGCTTGAGCATCTCAATGACACTATGAGCTAAACCGTGAAGGGACACCCAAGACGGGAAGGTCATGGCAGAGAGGTCAGACTAAATACGATCCCTGGGGAAGGTAACAGCAACCCACCCCAGTATTCTTGCCGTGAAAACTAAATAGATCAGTACAACCAGAGATATGTCGGTATACCATCGGAAGATGGGACTCCAAGGTCAGAAGTTGGTCAAAATGCTACTGGGGAGGAACAGAGGATAAATTCAACTAGCCCCAGATGTGGTGACGCAGCTAGCTCAAAACCGAGAGGACGGCTAGCGGCCAACGGTGCTGGTGGTGAACAACGAATCTGATGTTCTAAATTTCAACACGCCATAGGAACCTGGAATGTAAGATCTATGAGCCGGGGCAAATTGGATGTGGTTATTGGTGAGATGTCAAGATTAAATATAGACATTTGGGGTGTCAGTGAACTGAAATGGACTGGAATGGGCCGCTTCACATCAGATGGCCACCAGATCTACTACTGTGGACAAGAGGACCACAGAAGAAATGGAGTAGCCTTCATAATTAATAATAAAGTGGCTAAAGCAGTGCTTGGATACAATCCAAAAAATCATAGAACGATCTCAATTTGAATTCAGGGTAAGCCATTTAACATCACAATGATCCAAATATACGCCTCAACCACAGATGCTGAAGAAGCAGAAGTAGATCAGTTCTATGAGGATCTGCAGCACCTACTGGATAATAAGCCAAAAAGAGATGTTATTTTCATTACTGGAGACTGGAATGCTAAGGTGGGTAGTCAAACGACACCTGGAATTACGGGCAAGCATGGTCTAGGAGAACAAAATGAAGCAGGACATAGGCTGATAGAATTTTGCCAAGACAACTCACTGTGCATAACAAACACTCTCTTCCAGCAACCTAAAAGGCAACTTTATACATGGACTTCACCAGATGGTCGACACCGAAATCAGATTGACTACATCCTTTGCAGCCAAAGGTGGCGGACATCTATACAGTCGGTAAAAACAAGACCTGGAGCTGACTGTAGTTCAGATCACGAACTTCTTATTGCACAATTTAGAATCAGACTAAAGAGAATAGGGAAGACCCACAGATCAGTTAGATATGAGCTCACTAATATTCCTAATGAATATGCAGTGGAGGTGAAGAATAGATTTAAGGGACTAGATTTAGTGGATAGGGTCCCGGAAGAACTATGGAGAGAAGTTCGCAACATTGTTCAGGAGGCGGCAACAAAAAACGTCCCAAAGAAAAAGAAAACCAAGAAGGCAAGATGGCTGTCTGCTGAGACACTGGAAGTAGCCCAAGAAAGAAGGAAAGCAAAAGGCAACAGTGATAGGGGGAGATATGCCCAATTAAATGCAAAATTCCAGAGGTTAGCCAAAGAGATAAGGAATTACTTTTAAAAAAGCAATGTGCGGAAGTGGAAGAAGACAATAGAATAGGAAGGACAAGAGACTTCTTCCAGAAAATTAGAAACATTGGAGGTAAATTCCAGGCAAAAATGGGTATGATCAAAAACAAAGATGGCAGGGACCTAACCAAAGCAGAAGAGATCAAGAAAAGGTGGCAAGAATATACGGAAGATCTGTATAGGAAGGATAATAATATCAGAGATAGCTTTGACAATGTGGTTAGTGAGTTAGAGCCAATCCTGAAGAGTGAGGTTGAATGGGCCTTAAGAAGCCTTGCTAATAAAAAGGCAGCAGGAGACGACGGTATTGTTGGTGTGTATGTTTTCTTGCACATGCAGAGTATGAGAAAGCAATTAGCATTGGAGACCAATAAATCACGCCAGTCATTTGTAGTAAATCAGTTGCAGTTGTATTAGTTACTCATTCAAACAGATACTATTTACTGTTCTCTTCCAGATCCCTGGAAGTGTTACAAATCTACATACCAGAAAGGAGAAGTAGTAAGCAAGCAGGAGTAGAAGCAAGCAGGCATAGAAGCAGAAGCAGTAAGCAGGGCGGGGCAGGCAGGCAGGTTCTTTTATACTCTTCAACCTGGATCACGTGCTGCCTGACATTTAAAGTTTGCAGGTGCTTATCTAATAAGGCTTTATTGCTATGACTTACTCCTCAAAGAATAATACACCAACACTCCTCTTATTATGCTAGAGATGTAAGTCACAACCCAATTTTTTCAGTTAACTCCTTGTGTTTTACTGCAGCAAAGGGCTTTGTTAGAAAATCATCAATCATGTCTTTTGAATCGCAATACTTTAACATGATTTCACCTTTGGCTATTAAGTCCTTGACATGATAGCATCGTACGTCTCAGACTGAGCCATATGAATACAAGCTTGATTATCTTCAAAAACAGTTACAGGCTGGTGCAATTCCATGCGTATATCTTTTAAGAATTGTTTAAGCCATACAATTCTTGGAGAAGAATCCAAGATGGTGACCACGGACGGACGCCGATTGCCACTCTAAGGGAGTGAGTCCCAAATTGTCTCAGCCTCTCCCCTATTTCGACCAAATTAGCTTAAGACTTGGGGAGGGAGAAGAAATCCTGGACTGGGACAGAATCCATTTTGGAAACCCCCCTGGATAGAGTGGTAGCAGCAGTAGCAGCGGCGGCAGCGACGGTGGTGGTAGCGGCCTTACCAGTGGCTGCGGTGGCTCTTATCAGCCGAATTCCCCTCCTGAAGGGTCTTTATCGACCCAGACGAGACGTCAGTGGTGGCGGTGACGGTGGCTGCAGTGACGATGGCGGAAGCAGCGGCCCTTGTAAGCGGTGGGCTTGGTGTCGGCTTTTATCGGCTTTTTGCCGACTCAGTCCCCCGACCCCCCCTGGATGATCCGGAGGGCCTTCAAACAGGACAGCGGTGGCGGCGGCCCTTCCAGCAGCCCTTACTAATGGCCTTTGATAAACCAATGGTGGGGCCCTTACAGACGGCCCCTGGTGCTCCCTGCCGGCAGTTTTTACTGGCAGCGGAGGTAGAGACAGCGGTTGGGTGACGGCCCTTATTGATTCTTGCCAGCCGGCGCTGGTGTTGACTCCGGTGGCCCGTCCAGCAGCCTTTGCCGGCGACTTTTACCAACAATTATTACCAGCGATGGTTGCAGTGGCAACGGCGACGATGGCCCTTACTGACTTGGGGTTTTGGGGCCTGGGACCACCCCCTGAACGTTCTGAGGGGCTGGTGGGAGCTGGGCGGTAGCCTTTCACCAGTAGTCCTTATCAACAGCTGTCGACTTTACTGGAACCGGAACGAAGACTGGAGTCAAATTAAACCCCAGAGCAGCCAGGTAACAGCCACTGAAGACTGAACCTGACCATCTTTCCCAATTGCTCTAAATTTGATCAACCTAATTGAGGTGAGTAGGATCCCCCAAGGTGAATGTTATACTCCCTTGCTAGTGTGAGAGACATGGAAGGGAGTAGGGTGTGAATGAGAATGTAAGGGAGTACTCACCCCCTTGAGTGAGAGACAAGGGGTGAGGAAGAGTTTTGGATGAGGTGCTCCTCCTATCGACCAGTGGGAGAGGCCGAGAGGGGAGCACAGTGAATGTTATTGAGTGGATGTGTGTAAGTGGAGTTGGGGCTTCAACAGTGCCGAGAGTGTAAGCTGGTGCACTGGAAGAGCCCCCCCCCCCACCTTGTGATTGAGAGTGTATGATGCTGTGTGGATTGATGGAGGGATCCTTACTTTCATCCAGAGATCTCAGGAGTTCAGGAGTAGAGGCTATTGAACTTGGAGAGTCTGGGGGAAATAGGGCGGGGCAGGTGATCGAGGTTGTGATGGGCCGGGGACGTTCTGGTGGGAGCCAGAGGGCAGGTCATCTTAGAGGAAGGCGTCCCCGATGTTTACTATCTGTGATGTCTTCCGGCCCTCTGTGTTCAAACCCAGAGCCTGGACAGCATACTCGTGGTGACCCTGACTTCTGGCTGCTGCTCTGCAACGCCAGGTCAGTTAACAACAAAGCCCCCTCATAAGTGATTTAATCATGGAAGAGGGGGGAAAACCTGGTGTGCATCATCGAAACCTGGCTGGGCAATGAAGGGGGAGTTCCTTTTTCAGAGATGTGCCCACCTGGGTTTCGAGTATGGCACCAGCCGAGACTTTGGGGCCGGGGAGGTGGGGTGGCTGTTGTCATCCGAGAATCCCTGGTAGCCATCAGGGGCCTTGCTCCACAAGTTTCTGGATGTGAGACCATGTTCTTTATGTTGGGTTCCCATGAACAGTTGGGAATGTTGCTGCTGTACCAGCCTCCCTGCTGCATAGCATCCGAGCTGCCCGAGCTGCTGGAGGCCATCTCGGGGTTGGTGGTGGAGTTTCCGAGACTTATGGTTCTGGGGGACTTCAATCTGCCGTCCCTGGGACGGGCCTCGGAAGCATCCTGGGAGTTCATGGTCACCATGGCGACCATGGGCCTGTTCCAGATTATTCAGGGCCCGACTCGAGATAGTGGCCTCACACCAGATTTAGTTTTCTTGTCGGAGCAATGGCAACATGATCTGAGGGGAGAATTACAGCTCTCCCCTTTGTCATGGTCAGATCATGCCCTAGTGACTTTGAGATTCTCTCATGCCACCCCCCTCCACAGGGAGGCGGGACCTATTCAATTGGTCCGCCCCCCATGACTGATGGACCCAGAAGGGTTTCAGAGGGAGCTGGGGGTTATACTCGAGGATTTGCTGAATGGTCCAGTGGAGGCCCTGGCGGCTACCTGGAATAAAGAGGTGGCTGGGGCCTTGGACAAGATCATGCCTATGCGGCCTCTCTTATCCCAGCAAACCCAATACTCCCTGTGGTTCATGGGAGAGTTAAGGGTTCTGAAGAGGATTAAGAGACTCCTAGAGCGCCGCTGGAGGAAGACAAAGACCGAATCTGACCGAACACAGGCTAGAGCCACTGTTAAGGCCTACCTTGTGGCGGTAAGAGCGGCAAAACGTCAATATTTCTCCACCCTTATTGCATCCGTGGAGAGCCACCCAGCAACCCTGTTTAAGATTACCCGATCCCTATTAGGGAAAGGGGAGTCAGAAGTTCACCTACAGGGTCGAGCCGAGGAATTTTCTAAGCATCTTCAGGATAAAATCGCTTGGATCCGCTCTAAGTTGGACTCTCAGCGTGAGGCAGAGTCTGGGGAGACACCCAGGGAACGTACTCACCTTATTATCTAGGAGCAGTTTGACCCTGTTGGTCCTGAGGAAGTGGACTGTGAATGCCACCACCTGCCAATTAGATCCTTGTCCCTCCTGGCTGGTGAAAGCAGCCCAGGAGGTGACTTGTGGTTGGGTCCAAGTGATGGTAAATACATCCTTGAGAGAGGGGGTGTTTCCGGCAGCTTTTAAAGAATCGCTGGTGCACCCCCTCCTCAGGAAGCCATCGCTGGACCCCACTATACTGGATAATTTTCATCCAGTCTCCCACCTCCCCTTTTTGGGGAAGGTGGTTGAGAAGGTGGTGGCATTGCAACTCCAGAGGATTCTGGATGAAACGGATTATCTGGACCCCTTTCAGTCAGGTTTCAGGCCGGGTCATGGGATGGAAACTGCATTGGTCGTGCTTATGAATGATCTTTGGTGGGAGCAAGATGGAGGCAGTGCATCCATTCTCGCTCTTCTTGACCTCTCAGCGGCGTTCGATACCGTCGACCACAGTATCCTTCTGGGACGGCTCAGGGAGTTGGGGGTGGGCGGCATGGTTTTGCGCTGGTTCACCTCCTTCCTCCAGGGCCGATCCCAGTTGGTGTTAATAGGGAGCGAGAGACCCAACCCATGGGCCCTTCTTTGTGGGGTGCCACAGGGCTCGGTACTCTCGCTGCTCCTTTTTAACATCTACATGAAACTGCTGGGTGAGATCATCCGTCACCACGGGCTGAAGTATCATCAATATGCAGATGATACCCAGTTATACATCTCCATCCTGGGTGAAGTAAGTGATGCAGTGACCACCTTGTCCAAGTTCCTGGGGGTTATAGGGGTCTGGATGGGGAAAAACAGGCTTCAGCTGAACCCTGGTAAGACGGAGTGGCTGTGGATTAATGGCCCCTCAGTCTCTGGGAATTTGTCATCTTTAGTTCTGGATGGGGTTGCACTACCCAAGACAGACCCGGTGCGTAACCTGGGGTCCTCCTGGACTCACAACTCTTGCTCGAAGAGCAGGTGGCAGTCGTGGCCAGGAGGGCCTTTGCTCAACTTCATGTTGTGCGCCAGTTACGCTCTTTCCTGGACCGAGAGGCCCTTCGAATGGTCACTCATGCCCTCGTTGTCTCCCATATAGATTACTGTAATGGACTCTACATGGGGCTACACTTGAAGAATATCCGGAAGCTACAGCTGGTACAGAGTGTGGCCGTGTGGGCAGTTTTAAGTGCACCAAGATCGACACATATAACACCTCTGCTCCATGAGCTGCATTGGGTGCCAGTTTGCTTCCGGGTCCAATTCAAGGTGTTGGTCATTACCTTTAAAGCCCTACATGGCATGGGCCCAGGTTATCTGAGGGACCACCTCATCCCCATTAGAGCATCCCGTCCTACCCGATCTTGCAGAGAGGGCATGCTGTGGACCCCCTCTATAAAAGAGCTCCATCTAGCGGGCTCTAGGAGGCGAGACTTCTCTGCAGCGGCACCTGCCCTATGGAACATCCTTCCCCCAGAGATAAGACAGACCCCTTCACTCCTGGACTTCAGAAAAAAAATTGAAAACCTGGCTCTGTGATGTCTCCTGGGGCAAGAGGGAAAGTGGTCAAGCTTGGGAATGGCTGATTTTTTAGAGCTGCCCCAAATATTTTAAATATGTTCAGCGTCACTGTGAACCACCTGCCACTTGGTTTTAATTTAAATTTATATTTATTGTATTTGTATTTTACTGTGTTCTTACTGTATTTTACTGTTATTGTTGTCTCCCTTGAGGGGGAGATGGGAGTTCATAGAAATTAAATAAATAAATAAATAAATCCCATTACAGATTTGTGCCAGGCTATAAAATTCTGCTTCTGCTGTAGAAAGAGCAACAAGTGTCTGTTTCTTAGAATGCCAGGCAATTGTTGAGCCAGCATACTGTAATATAGCTCCAGAAGTTGACTTACAATCATTTAGGTCTGCTCCCCAGTCTGAATCAGCATATGCCTGTAATTCTCATGTCCCAAAAGAAGAAAGCCTCAGACAGTAATCCTTTGTGCCTTGTAAATACCTTAACTGTCTTTTCAATGCTGCTTTTCCAGTAGACGTTGGCTTTTCTACTTGTCTGCTTAAAATTGAGACAGCATTAGAAATATCCAGGCGAGAATGATTTGCAATGTACAATAAACTTCCAATCACAGATCTAAACCCATCTGCCTCAGATAACTCAAGTTCTCCCACCTCCTTCTGGAATTCAGGAAGCATAAAGGTTAAGACTGATTTACATTCCTGCATGTTAAACTCCTCTAGAAGTCTCTTGATCTTATTATGTTGGCTCACCAGGAAACTACTATCTTTTTCTCTGTATATTTCCAAGCCTAAGTAATTTGCCACTATGCCAAGATTCTTTAACATAAAATTGTTCTTCATGTACGTTTCAAAATCATGTCGCTGTTTGTCTGATGAAATAAGTAACAGTAAATCATCATCATACAATCACAAATACATAAAACGTTGCATTTCTTAACATAAACACATGGATCTGCTTTCCCTTTTTCAAAACCAAAACTTTACAGTGTTTCATCTAATTTTAGGTTCCAGCAGTGAGCTGCTTGTTTCAAACCATAAATTGATTTTTGTAGTTCACACACCACATTTTTACCTTGTTCAAAACCAGGTGGTTGTTGCATGTACAATTTCTGGTCTAACTCACCATACAAAACTGCAGTTTGAATATCATAATGATAAACTGGCATTCCTTTTAATGCAGCAACTTTCAACAACCTGATTGATTCACCCTTTGTAACAGGCGCAAAAGTTTTGTCAAAGTCTAATTGTTTTCTTTGAGAAAATCCTTTAGCAACTAACCTTGCTTTGTATTTTTGAATTTTCCCACTAGCATCCTTTTTTAGTTTGAAGACCCATCTACAACCCAGACAACGTTCATTGGGGGGGTAGATTAACTAATTTGCAAGTTTTATTTTCTTTCAAGGAATCTAATTCCTGTTGCATTGCATCATACCAGCATTTTGAAATCTCAGGTAGTATATCATTTATTTGCTGTAAAGACTCTGGTTCAGAGTAAACATGGAAGGCTTTAACCATATCCACCTCAAAACATTGAGGAGGGATTCCTTTATTGCTCCTCTGCGATCTGTGAGGTATTACAGGGCTAACAGGGTTAATATTCTGTCTTCCCTCACTTTCCTGAGTAGCATCTGTCTCATGAGACAAATTTATAGCTTGCTCCTCTTGTTTAATGAACTCATTTGGTGAAGAATCTTGCGAAATGTTATCAGTAAGTTCTTGCCTTTGCCCTGGTTTCAAATCAACTTGTGAATTGGAATTTATTTTTCCCGTTTTGTTCTGCAAATGAAGCACTTCTGCTAATTATTAATTAATTGTCTAATATGAACCTGTAGCTTCATTGGCTTTGTTCATACCCAACAAAAATTGCTTTCTTGGTTTTGGAACCTCCTTTTCTCCTCTGTTGATTTGGCACATGAACCCATGCTGCACTGCCAAAAACTCTGAGATGGTTCACTTTTGCTTTCACACCATAAAACAAACTAAACGGAGTATCCTCAATCACACAATTAAACAGTCTGTTCTGAACATAACAGGCAGTTGATACTGCTTCACTCCAAAACTTAAAAGGTAATTTTGCATCTTTAAGCAAACACATCATAGCTTTTTGAAGGTTCTACCTTTCCTTTCAGAAACTCCATTTTGCTGTGGAGTGTAAGGTTTAGAAAGAATTTGTTCTATCCCCTTCTCTGTTAGGAATTTTCAAAAAGTGTTAGAAAGAAATTCCCCTCCAAGATCACATTGTAAGGCAGACACAGGTTTTCGAAATTTTCCATTTGCCCATGTTACAAAACTTTTAAATTTATCAAATGCCTCATCTTTATGTTTCAACAGATAGATTAATATGTATCTTGAAAAATCATCAATTATGGTCATTATGAATCTTGCTTGTCCCAAACTTGGAGCAAAAGTACCAATAAAGTCAGAATGAACAATTTCAAGAGGTCTAGTTGTAACTCTGTCTCTGCGCTTACTCACAGGAGCCTTCTGTGTTTTACATTCCTTGCAAACTACACAGTCTAGATATTTATCACAAGGTTTCAACTTCAGGTCAGCACATAACTGTGGCAATTGTGCTATGTATCTGAAATTTGCATGATCAAATCTCCTATGCATCAAGTGTATGCACTGATCATGAATTGGGATGTTGCCAATTACAGCTTTTGCAGCTTGGCTTTCAGCATTCTGTACTATGTACAATGAATCTCTTTGTACACCATGTGAACACAACTTACCATTCTTACGTATCTCACAACCATCTTTCTTAAATGTTATGACATATCCAGCTGCTACTAATTGGGCTACAGATAAAATGTTTGTCTGTAATTTAGGAACAAACAGAACATTTTTAACAGTTTCTCCCAAACAAGATAGATACATGTCACCTTGACCCATGATTTCTATTATAGACCCATCAACCATAGAAACACATTGTCAATTAGTTTTAGACAGTGAAACAAAGGAACTTTTACTATTTGATCAATGGCAATTAGCACCAGAATCTAACACCCAGAAAACAGAATAATATTGTTCATGAACTTGTGCAATATGTGTTGTTTGCATACCCTTCTTTTGCATTACCTCTCTGTTCTTTTTTCCTGTCTTTTGCTCTTTGGGCAATAAATTACAGTTTTTCTGTACATGTCCAGCTGAGCCACAATTAAAACATCATTGGCTTGCTAGAGCTGTTGCTTCAGCCTGATTGCCCTTCCCTGCTTTTCCACGCTGTAGCTTATCAGAAGAAATGGGTGGAGATGAGTACCTTTCTTGTCGCTTCTCCCATTCAGCAAGCAGCCATCCAGAAACATACAAAGGAGTAAGTTCAGCCTCGGGCATTGCTTCCATGGTGCAAATTAACATATCCCATGTTTCATTCAGTGAAGATAAAATAATGTATGCTTTAGTTAGAGGTGTAAACTCCATAACTCTCTCTTGCAATTCTACAAACAGCTGCTGTATGGAGTGTAAATGTTCAGGCAGGCTGCTGTCCTCTGATAGATAGGCTTTGTAAAGTTTTCTAGTTAGAGAAAGCTTACTTCCTGCTGTTGCTTTTATATGCAAATCCCGCAGTGCATCCCACAGTTGCTTTGCAGACTGCAAACCATGCACATTCACGAGCTGACTGTCTTCAACTCCGAAAATAATGGATGCTCTGGCATGTTCATCCAGCCTAAGTCATGCATTGCTGGGATTTGCTGGAGTTGGTTCACAAATCAGAGCTAATAAATTTTCTCTCCAAAGGTACATTTCCATTTTTAAACTCCAGTTTATGTAGTTAGTTTCTGACAATCGCTCGAGCGGCATTCCTAAGGACTGATAAGCAGCCATGGCTTCTATCTTCACTAAGCACCTCGTAAATTCCTCAGCAAAGCTTTTCTTCAAACAGATAGGTGCTAGAAGCCTCCCGGCACCTTCAAAGAGAAAAACACTTCACTTGCCTTGTTTACTTGTCTTCAGATGCAAACAAGCTGCTGCTGAGCTGGTCTCTCTTTGTGCTTTCTGGGCCCATAACCTGTTGGAGTGTGTGTTTTCTTCCACACGCAGAGTATCAGAAAGCGATTAGCATTGGAGACCAATAAATGATGCCAGTCATTTGTAGGAAATCAGTTGCAGTTGTATTAGTTACTCATTCAAACAGATACTATTTACAGTTCTCTTCCAAATCCCTGGAATTGTTACAATTCTTTCATCACTCACCAGAAAAGATAAGTAGCAGATGCAAGAAGGCATAACAAGGAGAAGCAGTGAGCAGGGCGGGGCAATCAGGCAGGTTCTTTTATACTCTTCAACCTGGATCATGTGCTGCCTGACCGTTTAAAGTTTGCAGGTGCTTACCTAATAAGGCTTTGTTGCTGTGACTTACTTTTCAAAGAATAATACACCAACAGGTATCCCAGCTGAACTGTTTAAAATCTTGCAATATGATGCTGTCAAGGTGATGCATGCCATATGCCAGCAAATTTGGAAAACACAAGAATGGCCATCAGATTGGAAAAAATCAACTTATATCTCCATACCAAAAAGGGGAAACAATAAAGAATGTTCAAACTATAGAACAGTGGCACTTGTTTCTGCTCAAGATATTGCAAGGTAGACTCCAGCAATTCATGGAGCAAGAATTGCCAGAGGTACAAGCTGGGTTTAGAAAAGGCAGAGGAACTAGGGACCAAATTGCCAATATCTCCTGGATAATGGAGAAAGCCAGGGAGTTTCAGAAAAACATCTATTTCTGTTTTATTGACTATTCTAAAGCCTTTGACTGTGTGGATCATAACAAATTGTGGCAAGTTCTTGGTGGTATGGGGATACCAAGTCATCTTGTCTACCTGCTGAGGAATCTATATAACAACCAAGTAGCAATGGTAAGAACAGACCATGGAACAATAGACTGGTTTAAGATTGGGAAAGGAGTACGGCAGGGCTGTATACTCTCACCTATTCAACCTGTATGCAGAACACATCATGCAACATGCTGGGCTTGATGAAACCAAAAAACTTTGGGCGGCTTCGGATGGCAGGCAAGTCATCTGTTTGTTTGGTCTAAGTGTCTTCTTTGACTCGCGGAGAAAATCAAGCTGGGAAGCTGAAAAGCGAAAGCTAAGGCTCCGTGGAGGGAAAGTCTTTGAAGGAGACGAGCGCCGCAGATAGCTTCACCAAAACAAATGTGAAAAACAAACAATTCAAAAGCAATTATTTCTAAAAGAAGAAACTAAGCGAAGGACATTGGGTGAGAAGAAAATAATTTCCTTTCTGAGAACTTTCACAAAGACTGAATTAATTAATTAATTTAGAAAAACAAACGAAGCCATCTTGTTCCTATAGAATCAACTTTGTTCTGTTGTTCTTTTGTATAAACCTTGCTAAAGAGTATAAGAGTATAAAATAGAAATAAGTATATTGATATATTAGTATATAAGTACTGTATAAGATATATATTACACTATAGATTATAGATTGAAATTTACAAACATAATTAGATAATTAGATAATTAAGATAATTAAGATTTTAGATTAAAAACTTTCTTCTTCTCTTTTTCTTTTTTATCTATATAAAACTCTCACTTCCTGCTTTCTCTATATAAGATAGTAAATAAGCTACAAGAATTATAAAATGAGTATTAGTACTAGAAGTAAGGGTAGAAGGGGATCTGATACAGGGGAAGGAGAATGGTTGAAATCTCTGTTTGAAGATTTTACAGTTAAAACCACTAAGACAATTTCACAAACAGTGACAAAAGTGCTGGAGGAAAAAATAGAAGGTCTAGAAACCAGATTAGAACAAAAACTGGGAAAGATAGAAAAAAAATTAAAAGATGATATACATGAAGTTAAGAAACAGATCGAGAAATGTGAAGAAAATCTTGACAAAGAAGAAGAGTGCATAACAATATTAGAGTTAAAAGAGAAAGAACACTGCATAAGGTTGAGAGGTGTACCAGAAGAAAAAGAGGATAATATGAGAGAAGTAATTGTTCAAATGCTAGCAAATTTAATTGATTGGGAGGAAGAAAGATTAGAGGAGGAGATCGAAAGAATGTTTAGAGTAAATTCAAAATATGCAACATTGTATAAAAAACCAAGGGATATAGTGATTGAATTTTCAAAAAAAAGAAGACAAGGAATACAATAATACAAACATCATACAACAAAAAAATAGAAATAGAAGGGAAGGATATCACTATTTATAAAGAAATACCAGCAAAAATCTTAAGGAAGAGAAAAGAATATAGATTTCTAACAGACCTTTTGGGAAAAAACAATATAAATTTTAGGTGGGAAATACCAGAAGGTTTAAGTTTGACATTTAAAAGTCAAAGATTTAAATTAAATTCAATACCAAAAGCAAAGGATTTTTTAAAAAGATTTGAAAAAGAGATAGCCAACCCAAGGGATCAGAGACCAAGGGAAAAAGAGACACTTCAGGTTCCAAAAGAAAAAGGAACAGCTAATTCCAAAGAATTTGTTTCATTGCTAGTAAATGAATGAACTAAAGGCCATTACTTGGAATATCAATAACTGTCCTGTTAAAAGAAAACGACTGTTCCAATTACTAAGTAAATTAAAACTTGATGTTGCATGTCTCCAGGAAACCCATATCAAAAAAATAGATACAAAATACCTAATTAATAAAAAACTAGGAACAGAATTTATTACAGCAAATGAGAAAAAAAATGGAATAGTAATATATGTAAAACCCTATTTAAAACCCAAATTAATACAAAAAGACGAAAATGGGAGATATATTATTATTGAAATTGAAATTCATAATTCTAAAATATTAATAATCGGAATATATGCTCCCAATAAATATAAAAAAATTTTCTATAAAGAATTACGAAATAATTTTGCAGAATATACACAAAATAACTGGCTAGTAATGGGGGATTTAAATGGAGTAGTTACGCCAAAATTAGATAGGAAATCACACTGTCAAATTAAAGATTGCCAAGGCAAATTACCTAGGGAATTCTTGGATTTGACAAAAAATTTATCTTTAATCGATGCCTGGAGAAGCCAAAATGGAAACGCCAGAGAATTTACTTTCTATTCAAATAGATATAAATCATTCTCAAGAATTGACATGATTTGGACATCAAAAAATTTGGAAAATAAAATTAAAGATAGTACAATTTTACCGAAGACTTTATCAGATCATAACCCTGTGCAAATAACTCTGGAGATAAACTCAAAAAATTATAGATGGAGACTAAATGAAAATATTCTGAAAAATAAGAAAAATTTAGATGATTTAAAAAAGAAAGTACAAGAATTTTTCCTTTGGAACATGGACACAGAGGTTAAATTAGGAACAGTTTGGGATGCAAGCAAAGCCTTCATCAGAGGACACTTTATATCGCTGAATAATTTTCAAAAGAAAAATATTAGCAAAAAATTACAAATAATTTTAAACCAAATAAAAGAAAAAGAAAAAGAATTACAAAACAATAATAAAAAAGAAGAAATTTTAAATCAGATCAAATTATTACAACTACAAGTGAAAATACTAATGACAGAAGAGATTGATAGAAAATTAAAATATACTAGACAGAGAAACTTTGAACATGCGAATAAGCCAGGTAAATGGTTGGCATATAAATTAAGAAAAGAAAGAGAAAAAAAAATAATTTCAAAAATTAGAGAAAACGATATGGATTTAATTCAAAATGAGAAAATTAAAAATGCCTTCCATACCTATTACACAAAATTGTATAAAAAACAAAAAACACCGTTGGATAAAATTGAACAATATGTTCAGGAATGTGATTTAGAAAAATTAACAAACAAACAGAAAGATATCACAAATAATTTGATTACGTCACAAGAAATAACAGAAGCAATTACAAGACTGAAAATAGGTGAGACCCCAGGACCGGATGGGTTATCTGTGGGATACTATAAATATTTTAAAGATCAATTAATAGAACCACTTAAAAAATTATTTAATTCAATTCTTGAGGGCAACGAAATACCACAATCATGGACAGAAGCCAAAATTACTTTAATTCCCAAAGAAAACCAAGATTTAACAAAATGTCAAAACTACAGACCAATTTCCTTATTAAATAACGATTACAAATTATTCACTAGCATTTTGGCTGAAAGATTAAAAAAAATTCTACAAAATTTGATAAATCATGATCAGAATGGATTCTTACCAAATAGACAAATTAATGAAAATTTACGTACAATAATAAATTTGGTAGAATATGCAAATGTTCATAATGAAAAATCTATAATGTTATTCCTAGATGCAGAGAAAGCATTTGATAACGTAAATTGGGATTTTATAATTAAAACATTAGAATACAGAAATTTTGGGGAAAAATTTATAAAAGCAATTCAGGCAATTTACAAATTACAAATTACAGAGAGCCAAAATTATAGTGAATGAAGAAGAAACACAAGAAATTAAAATAGAAAAAGGTACACGTCAAGGCTGTCCATTATCTCCGTTAATATTTATATTAGTATTGGAAGGTCTACTGCAAAAAATTAGAAAAGATGATAATATTGAAGGTGTCAAAATTAAAAAAGAAACATATAAATTAAAAGCCTTTGCAGACGACCTGGTGATAATATTACAAAACCCACTAGATTCAATAGAAAATTTAAACAAAAAGTTGCAAGAATTTGGAGATGTAGCAGGCTTTAAAATAAATAACCAAAAAACCAAAATGATAAATTTGAATATGACAAAAGAAGAGCGAAAAAAATTGGAACAAAAATCAGGATTCCAAAACATTAAACAAATTAAATATCTAGGAATACAGATAACTACTAAAAATATAGATTTATTTAAAAATAATTATGCTAAAATATGGAAAGAAATCAAAAACGATTTAGAAAAATGGGAATCTTTACAACTGTCGCTATTGGGTAGAATAGTGACAATAAAGATGAATGTATTACCTAGAATTTTGTATCTGTTCCAAATGATCCCTATAACAATAACAGACCAAACTTTCATAAAATGGCAAAAAGATATAACAAAATTTATATGGCAAGGAAAAAAGCCCAGAATAAAATTAAAATACTTACAAGATATTAAAGAAAGAGGAGGATTGGGATTACCAAATTTAAAATTATATTATGAAACTTGTTGTTTGATTTGGCTGAAAGAATGGATAATATTGGAAAATACAAATATACTAAATTTAGAAGGACATGATAATAGATTCGGTTGGCACGGATATATGTGGTACAATAAAAGTAAAGTTAACAAAGCATTTAATAATCACATAATTAGGAAATCATTATTAAGAGTATGGAACAGATACAAAAACTCTCTACTACCTTCACTTCCACTATGGACATCATCTCAGGAGGCATATGCCAGAAAAGAAAGCTCAAATGATAAAAATTGGTTAAGATACAAAGCTCTGCTAAAATTTAGGGGAAATAATTATGAATTTAAAACAAGAGAAGAATTAGAAAAAGAGGGGTATAAATGTCAGTGGTTCTTATATTTACAATTAAAAGGACAATTCAAACTGGATAAAAAAATATTCAAATTTCTTAAATCAACAGAAAATTGGGATAATATATTATGGAAAGAAAATGACCACTTAATTTCAAAATTATATAAAAAATTAATAGATTTAAAAACTAATGACATAATAACAAAAAATTATATGATAAAATGGGAAGAGAATTTGAATAGAGAGATCAGTTATGAAGATTGGCAAACCATTTGGATTAAAAACACTAAATTTACTCTAAGTAATAATTTAAAAGAAAACAATTACAAGATGATTTTCAGATGGTATATGACTCCTGAGAAATTATATAAAATGAAATGTTTAGGATCAAACATTTGTTGGAAGTGTAAAATAAAAGTTGGATCTTATTATCATTTATGGTGGTCCTGCAAAAAAACTAAAAAATTTTGGGGAAAAAATCATAAATGTATTTGTAAAATTATTGGAACAAATATGGAAAAGAAACCAGAATTCTACTTATTGGGACTTATGAACACAAATTGGACTAAAGACTGTAAGAATTTACTACTACATTTGATCGCTGCTGCAAGGATAACCCTAGCGAAACATTGGAAAGAACAGACTCCACCAATAGAAGAATGGATTTTCAAAACAATGGAATTAGCGCAAATGGACAGATTAACGAACTTAGTAAAAGATAAAGAAATTGGAAATTATGAATCAACATGGAAACCCTTTTTAAATTTCATACAAAAGGATTACAATATAAAATTATTTTTGTAAGATAGATAAAAACAATGACAAAAGAAAAAGTTGAAAATGAAATTAATAAATGAGATAAACTACAAATATAAAAACAAAATATTAAAAAGGAAGAAAAAATATAAAGAAAATAGTATTATTGAACAAAAGTTATAAAAGTTTCTTCTTAAAAGAAATAGGAAGTCACTTTATTTTGTATGTAACTTTGAATGTCCTTATAGTTTTGTATTTTATGTTTTGTGTAAGTATGTCATGTATGTGTTGTAAATCTTTGTAAATGTAAATATCGATGTGATGTGTAAATATTTTAAATAATAAAATTTATTTAATAAAAAAATAAATAAAAAGAAGAAGAAAGTGAAACAGCTGGGTTGCAGTTAAACCTCAAAAAAACCAAGATTATGGCAACCAGCTTGATTGATAACTGGCAAAAAGAGGGAGAAAATGTGGAGGCAGTGACAGACTTTGTATTTCTAGGCGCAAAAATTACTTCAGACGCTGACTGCAGCTAGGAAATCAGAAGATGTCTACTTCTTGGGAGGAGAGCAATGACAAACCTCGATAAAATACTTAAGAGCAGAGACATCACAATGACAACAAAGACCCGAATAGTTAAAGTAATGGTATTCCCCATAGTAACCTATGGCTGCGAGAGCTGGACCATAAGGAAGGCTAAGCAAAGGAAGATAGATGCTTTTGAACTGTGGTGTTGGAGGAAAATTCTGAGTGCCTTGGACTGCAAGAAGATCAAACCAGTATATACTCCAGGAAATAAAGCCAGACTGCTCACTTGAGGGAATGATATTAAAGGCAAAACTGAAGTACTTTGGCCACATAATAAGAAGACAGGATACCCTGGAGAAGATGCTGATGCTAGGGAAAGTGGAAGGCAAAAGGAAGAGGGGCCGACCAAGGGCAAGATGGATGGATGATATTCTGGAGGTGATGGACTCGTCCGTGGGGGAGCTGGGGATGGCATCAGCCAACAGGAAGTTCTGGCGTGGGCTGGTCCATGAAATCACGAAGAGTCGGAAGCGACTGAACAAATAAACAACAACAAAACGGGTATGCAAGCACCCCAAATTATCAGGAGGCTGAAACCTCTTCTCTGGAAGGAAATGTTGAAGATTTTTTAGTTAATAAGCTACTAAGGGAGTGACAATGGAATTGGGGGGTTATTTATTTATAAATTCCTTCTCAAGACCCTGGAAGATATGGTGAAACATTCTTTCTTACTACCAGCAGTAAAGTACAGTCCTTTTCTAGGTCTTTCCTTTACCTCAGAGAGTGCTGCCAATTTCAGCATCTACTAGCTCAGGACTTTCCAAACTTTTCAGTTGGCAACACACCAACGCCGCCACCACAGCACTTTCGGGTTTTCGCCCGCTGCCACTGCGGCGCTTTCAGGTTTTTATGCGTGGCGGCAGCAGCGGTGTCCTGGTGTACCGCACAAAAACCCGGAAGTGCTGATGGCCCGCCGCGTGCACTGCCGCGTGCAGTGGTGCACCGTCAGCGCTTCCGGGTTTTTGCGCGGCACACCTGGGCCCCGCAGGCGACACAGTACTGTTTTGAACAGTTTGGAAAGCTATGTACTAGCTTCTCATGGACCTCAGCTCAGCATTCACCTTTTCTATCATCTGCATGTTTCCAAATCTTTTTTTAGCTAGGCCCTTATGCCTCCAAATTTTCTTAAATTAAAATGTCAAATAGAAAAAAAAATAGTAACGTTACCTCCTTTCTCTTCCTTTGACAATCTCTCCTCTACTTCCCTGTTTTTGCTTCCGAGCCCAGATCTCCAATTAAGGCATCCAGGATGCTGCATCTCAAATTACCAGATAACCGATTTTCTTTTCTCTCATCTTCAGTGCTAGGCAATTTTAATTTGCATAGATTTAAATTAATTAATTACAATTAGGAATGATGTATTCAGTTCTGGGCACCACAGTTCAAGGATCAAGAGTGAAGCTGTGAGCAAGGCTGGAGAAATTGGATAGAGGAGTATGTGTATGAGACAGCATACACATGCCCACACACACAAACGCACACACATACAGAGTTCAACAATAAGTAGTATTATTAATTTCATAGCACTATTGCTTATGCAAACTGCATTATAGGAGTAACAATACATAACATGTTCAAAATGGATTCATGTTAGCTCGGTAATTTCTACAGTAGCTCTAAAAGGTGGGCCTACAGTGTTTGCTTCGGGTTGCAAATCAGTTGGCAGATTTGAGATGTCCCTTTCCCTATGATTCTGGAACCACCTCCTAAATCTCCTGTTTGATAACACGTTTCTAATCTCCTTCAAATCCCAAACCAACTTGAAGCCTACATTATCCATAAAGATTTTGGCAGGGCCTGAGTTTCCATGTACTGCTGTAACTTAGCCTGTAAAATGCCTGAAACACAGGCAGCTGAAGCATGCATACATTGTTCTTTTGTTTTCTCTGTACCCCGATCTCTTCCCTTGCTCTTGTATTTTGCCTGTGTCAAAACATAGATTGCAAGCTGCTCTCAGCAGTGACATTCTAATAAAATATGTTCATTAAACCTATCAGAAGCTCAGCACAGCTGTTTTATTCCTTTGAAAAGTTTGAACTGTAGAAACTTGGGGAATTGCTGGGCTGCTAAAAAGGATGTAGGATAGGACTTTAAATGAACAGCCCCAATCAGATTATGAAAAACAACAATATGTTCAAGGGCATTGGAACACAACAAAAACAGCACCTCACCTTTAATAGATGACTTGTACCATTGCTAAAAATCTATGAGATAGTACACCGAGAGGCATCTGTACTTAGCTGTCATACATAGGATAGATGAAGGTACTAGTTTCACTTTTTTCCAAATTTAAATGTACAGAATCAAGGGTTTTTCGTCATATTTGTGATGAAATCTGTGAAGGTTGCTAAGTACTAATCAAAAAAGACTGAACCAAACAAAATTGTCATCCATCTCTGTGTGTGACTCTAGCTTGCTGGATCTATGTTTGTATTTCTGCATCCTACAGATCAGTACATTTATTTTTAGCCTTGTTGTAGTGGATTTTAGGAATACATTTTGAAAAAGGAAACAAGGGAGTCGAATTTTGAAAGCAATAGTTACTTACAAGCAGGGATGGAACTAGGGTCTGTGTAACCCGGGACAAACATGGATTCTGCGCCCCCCCCCCATGGATTATTTTGTCATTTTGGCAGGGCACATGCCCCGCTTGCCCCGCCCCTAGTTGTGGCCCTGCTTACAAGTACCAGAGTTGTGGTATGCTAAATCAGACCAAGGACCATTCCGTTCAGTATCCTGTTTTCAAACCACAACCAGCCAAATGTGTCTGTGAAGCTGACAGCAAGTCATGAAAGAGAAATGGCTTCTTTCCTGTCTATCCCCTAGCAACTCAGACTCATAAGTGTATACCTTTTTGACACAGAAATTTTATTCAGCAATCTGAATTCTGTCTATAGATTTCTATTCTGTTGAATTCTTGAAGCACAATCTGGGATGCTCTTGTTAAGGCTGGGCCAAGATCGACCTCGACCTACAGTTCCTTGAAAAAATTGTCTCCTGTAAAAACAAGCACCCATTTTCTATTAATGTCCTCCCGCTCCCCTCCCCCTCTCCTCTCCTCCCCTCCCCCTCCCCCTCCCCCTTTCCCTCTCCCTCTCCCTCCCCCTCCCCCTCTCCTTCTCCTTCTCCTTCTCCCTCTCCCTCCCCTCCCCCTCCCCCTCCCCCTCTCCCTCTCCCTCTCCCTCTCCCTCTCCCTCTCCCTCCCCCTCCCCCTCTCCTTCTCCTTCTCCTTCTCCCTCTCCCTCCCCCTCCCCCTCCCCCTCCCCCTCCCCCTCTCCCTCTCCCTCTCCCTCTCCCTCTCCCTCTCCCTCTCCCTCTCCCTTTCCTTCTCCTTCTCCTTCTTCGCCACTCTCAGTGACTCTGGGCTTACTGGGATAAACTTTACCATAGTTTTCAAGGATGGAGAATTGTCATTTACTCAATCTTATAAAGTGGCTTGCGCATGCATACATATGAACACATATACACCACAATATTCCTTTCCAAGGTAAACAACATTTCAAAATCATTATGTAAGTGTAGGAAGGGAGTAGGAAATAGTAAATAAAGCACGAGACAAGAAAAGGAAATACAGCTTATGTCAACACCATTCTGTGTACCTCTTCGAAACCATTGTTGCTTCCACCATGACCCTATCCTACTTCATACATTGTTATTGCTGTGCATTGCCTTTCGTTTTTTAAGCTTCTCAACCTTTTCTTTTTGAGGATCTCATCAACTCTATCGAACCACAACTTTCTTTGTCTTCCCCTTCCAATATATTCTTTCTTGCTTCATATATTTCTTTGGCAATTTGATCCTCATTCATTCTCTTTTTATGACCTAATCACCTCAACATACTTTTTTCATACTGGCCACTCACTTTTGTATTCAGCCTCTATTCATTCAGCACTAATGCATTCTTGACCCTGTCTCTTCTTATTTTTCCACACACACTTCTTAAGTACTCCATTTCTACTGCATTCCACTTACTTTTATGATTCTCCCGACATACCCAATTCTCACTTCCATATAACAAAACAGGCAGAAACACACTCTTAATATACAACCATTTTCACTTCTTTCAACAAATATTCATATCTCATAACAGACCACTTTTGTACTCCTTTTGACTCCTTTTGTACTAGGACCTGTGTGCCTTAAAGTTTTTCCATCCATTTCCCCATCTTTAGTAAACATTTTACCAACGTACACAAAGCTATATATTTGATCTAATTTTTTTTGCTATTTTTATATGATTTGCAATTGTTCAATCCATTTTCCCCATCAAAAACATGTATTGTAGTCTTAATGTATTAATTTTCAGTTTTCAGATCCATCCTTCTTGTTTCATCATACAAACTATGTAACATTCACTGTAAATAGTTCAAGGGCTCAGCCAAGAATACAGTGTTATCTGCATATAAGACTATATGTATATTCATGTCCCCAACCAACAAACCTCCCCTGTCATCTTCCTTTCATTTCATTAATTCCTGTGCTTTATCATTTACTCCTCTTATAATCTAAGTTGCAATTTTCTATATTGGCATAGTCATCATCAAATGAGCCCAAACCCATCATGGCTTAGATCAATCAAAGCCTTCATCATGCTTTTCAGTAAAATAGAGAAGATGTAGGCCAGGTTACCGGCTTTAGTCATATCCATAATACAGCCGGCTTTCCCTGTGTATAGTAAGGACAGTACTGGTCAGCTGGGGCACATTTTCCAATATACCACAAGTGCACCCAAAGCCCAGTTTTACTCAAAGCATGCTTATGCTACTTTATGCAAGCTAGGTTCTCTAATCTAGAGACTACTTGGCAAGCCAACATACTGTTGCCCATGTCCCACCAATGTGGGCATAAATGCAGTGTACTGATACATGCATTTCCATTTTCCTTGCTTTCTATAAATAAGCAAGCAAACACTTCACTTCTCACAGCAGGACAAACCTACTTCTATAGATTTCATCCTCTGAATTTCTGATTCTGTTTCAGGAAAAGAGTAATTCAAAAACAATGCAATGTTGTGTTTGTTCCAAGACATTCTAGGACGTACAGATATTCAGGAATAGATGGAAACAGCAATAGGTAGAAATAGCCATTCATCTATGGCAGGGTATATTACCTTTTTTGGGCCTAGGATTACACTTTTAAATGTTGTTGTTGTTGTTGTTGTTGTTATGCAACAGGAAATATTGTTATGTTATTGGGACATCTCTGGAGAGAGTGAGAATAAAGCAATATATTTCTCTTTTTAGAAGCTTGGGGAGAAGTTAAAATTAAACAGTAAATTTCATATAATCAATTTGTATGTTGAGTATTCTGAGAACTCAACATTTTACCAGTACATCACAGACAAACATCCACACACATCCACAAAGATGGAATATTTGAGAAACAACCCTCACCACTGAGAATCAATAATGTATCTGGGAAAAATACTGAACCCCCATTGTTCAGCAACATGCAGATATTGCTGAATGCTACAATGCTTCTTTTATATATTATCTACATTGAGGGTTTTTGCTTTGTCGGATTGATGGAACATGCAATGCCCATGGATACAGCTTTCCATTCAAATGCACCTTGCATATTTTATTTTCCCAGCAAAACAAATGCTGATAAACTGCTCCCTCAACCATTTCATCAGAGCCTCAACTGTTCACTTCGGGTGGCGTGATCATTTTCTTACACTCGATAGTCGCTCGATCAAACCCACATAAAGGGAAAACAAATTTATCTTCTCAACCTTTAGTTGTGAACTATGAGATATCCTGATCCAAAGGACACTGAATAATTAGTCAGAGCCCTCGATGCTGGGAGAGTATCTGTCTCATTGTTTAATGCTGCCTTCAAACTGATATCAGTCCCCAATATTTTTCTGAGGGCTTTTGCTTTGCTCTGTATAGAGATTGCAGAGATATTCCCACATCTGTAATACAAAGTTTGCAACATACTAGAAGTCTCTCGAGGCATTTAAATGTAACAGTGGAGAGAACTAAGAACATGCATCTTGGCTCAACCCCTTCTACTTCAAACCTGTCCAGAAAATAAAGTATGTAGTAAAAAGTGATAGGATTCCAGATTGTGTCAGTTCTCCCAGTAGGCATATTGTTGTTGAATGGGGTGAAGAAGACATCTTGGGGGATGGCTAGTACCTGTGTATTTTTGTCAGGGCTGGTGTGTGTGTTTTGTATGCATAGGAATTAGGTAAGTTATGTTCCTGCCTATGCTTACATGGCCATACTCATGAAACATGCAGTTAACTTGAAAGGTTATGAAGGGGTGGTCTTGTTTTGTCTTGAATAGGAGACCATCAAGAAATTCCAAGGCTGTAGGGTAAACTGGGAAGTTGAAAAAGATCCCAGGAGGTAGATCTGGCTAACTGTTTCTATACTAACCGTTACAGGGTTAGTATAAGCCCATGGACTTAGCAAGAGCTCATTTTGACTAACAGGGTATTTCTTTTTTTGCTCTTATGTGTACAAAGTTATCAACAGTGAAGATCTAACCAATACTCAAGATGTGTTGTGCACCAGACTCCAAAACGTTTGTTCCTCCCTGATCTAGAAGATGGTAACCTCTTCCTCAAAGAAAGAGTGGAAAAGCAATCTCAGGATGATGCTCTAGCTCTAGACTGCCAGTGCATAACCTAAATCAGACTAGATGTTGTAGAAGGGTTCTTCCAAATCTAGAAATCTATTAGCCTATGATTCTTTTTGGTCTACCCTGAATCTACAGCAAATCAATGTTGCCAAATGACTCAGAGTTCTTTCCATATAAAAATGGAGGAGCTTTGAAGCTACAGTGTGAAAACCAAAGTTTAAGACTGTAAAAAAGGTAAAGGTACCCCCCACACATTTGTGCAGTCGTGTCCGACTCTAGGGGCCGGTGCTCATCTCCGTTTGTTAGTCAAAGAGCCAGCGTTGTCTGAAGACGCTTCCACGGTCATGTGGCCGCATGACACACGCGGAACGCTGTTACCTACCCACCAAAGTGGTACCTATTCATCTACTTGCATTTGCATGCTTTCGAATTGCTAGGTTGGCAAGAGCTGAAGCTAGTGCGGGAGCTCATTCCGCATGCAGGGCTAGGGATTCGAACCTCCGAACTTGCAATCTTCCGATTGACAAGCCTGGTGTCTTACCCACTGAGCCACCACGCCCCTATGTTAAGACTGTACTTCATAGCTATTAAAGACATTTTAAATAGAGTCAAGAGAAAGTGATGTGCATTATAATGCCAAGATTCCAATTTATTTGTCCAGGGAGGACAGGAAAAGATTTATCTTCTGAAAGGAAAAAAAAAACAGCTGTAGGACATGGATGATACCAGTGAACCAGAGAGAAAAACTTGATCAGGAAGATAAGAGTTCAAGGCTTTGAGTGGGTCAAATGTTGGGATGAGTCATAATAGCAAGGAGGAGAATGGAATGTATTTTTTTATGGGAATATGTTTTGGAATAATAACTGACAGTTGTATTTGAGCTTTTTCTTTTGCTTCAATTACATCATTTTCTCCAGTGTAACCTAATAAAGCCAGGAGGTGGTGAATAAGGGCCAAAGTAGCTGTGCTATTAAGTGCATCTTTCCATCTAATGAGCTGTTTTTAGAAATGCAATTTATATTGGCTGGGGGTGGGAGTTGATATTTAATGGGCTCAGAGGATTTTTTACCCTTTCCTCTCCTGATGCCACCCTAAGGGAAAGCACTCCTCTGAAGGGGCTATTTGTGCGGAGAGGAAATCATACATTGACAGCTATTGGGCATAAAATTATAGAGCTATTCTCACAAAATCTCTCTCTAGAGATGTATGTCTACTATCTATTTGAAAACAGCCTTATTGGATCCAGTGCAGAAAGCACCCTCCCAGTCCAGATGTGTTGTTGTGTGGTGGATGCACAGATGCATGTAAAAATACAGAAACTGCTTACCCTGCAAGGACAAGAGTGGGCAACCTTTTGTTGATTGGTAGCTGCAACTCTCTCCTTTGATCAGCTGGAGAGTACAGGATGCCTTCTGGTGATTTGGAGGACAGGTGTTTTTAGCCTTGGGTGGGGGGATTGAAAGAGGGAAAATTATCACTCTTCAAATTGTCGTCCCCCCCCCCCCAGCAACTTGAAATCCTGTCATCAAAATGACCAAATGTCATTGCAATATCAGTTGGTTGGTGGCCAGGCATTTTTGGAAACGGAAACACTTTGTCTATCAGATAACTCCTGCTCCCTTGTACACCCTTTAAAAAAAAGCAAGCAAAATCAGTTATCCTGCTACTAATTTTCAGTGGTACAATGTTGTGATGTTGAGGGGGTACAAATGGGGTGCTGGGGGACACAGATTGCTCACCCCTACAGAAGAATGAAGAAAAGCAGTTCCTTCACTCTAGCAAGGAGAGACTTGAATTACTATGGTGTACAGCTAAAGTTCTCTTCCCTCCCCAGCAATCCTTTCTGTGATTGGACTTCTTGTAGCAGCAGGGAACGATGAAGAAACTAATCAGGATTGCTGGCAAAGAAGGGCCATTAGAATGTCACTCTTCACAAGTCCTCATCCTTATATTAATTATTCTTCTACCAACCCATTGGGCAACTGCTCATTGAAGAATAGAGCATACAAACATGGCAGTGCAGACAGAAAGAGATATGATTAAAGACAATCACAATGGCTGCATGGGATAGGAGAACACCTAACTTAAAGTCATGAGGTAAGGGCAGGGACAAGATATCAGAACCCATTATGTTAGAACCAGTACTTAATAGGGACCAGCGTTCACCATGTATCATACCAAAGATCCATCAACTCTGGCATCCTGTTTTCCAGAGTGCCCAATTAAATGATTTGGAAAGCTTTCAAAAGGAATATGGTCACAGCCCACCCATACTGTTCACACCATTTCACCCCTTCTCCCAGGCCTCTGGAGTTCAATAGAACACTAATAAGTATGAACATCCCATTTACAGTAACAATTGTAGCAAATAGCTATTGATAGATCTATCCTCTGTGAATTCATCCAGCTTCCTTTTAAAGCCATCTAAATCAGTGACCAACACCATATCTTGAGGCTGCAAATTCTAAAAGTTAATTATGCATTGTGCAAAGAAGTACTATCGTCTAACCTAAATCTACTACTGATCAATTTTCTTAGGATGTTGCTCTAGCATTGTAATAAAAGAGAGGAAGAAAAGCAAAATATTATTTTTTAAATACAGTAAAGATAAAGTACTTTATTTCTGTTTCTTAAAAATGATGCTTTTGTCCCACTAGCCTAAGAACAAGTCTTCATAGTGGTTTGCTGTATAGATGGTCCCATTTCAGTGAAAATTACTGTTAATGTCATATATTGAGTTCAAGGAAATTTACTTCCAGGTGCATATGCGTAGAAATGCAGCTTTTGTCTCATTTCAACCCTATCAAACTTGATGTAACACAAATTCCCCCCAATGAGTTAACTCCAACAACTTTAAGAGGGTGTTACCACAACTAACTTACCCCTCAGCCCGAAACAATACAAAAAGGCATTTTCCAAACAATGTGATTTAGAAAAGGACAATGCTCACTGATCACAAGCACATTTGAGAACTAGTAGCAGTGGGTGTTTGATGGGGGTCCTTCAGGCATAAGGGGCAGCAAAGAAAAGGGATATTCTTATTTTAGGGAGCAGAAGAACCCCTTTCAAAGCAAAGCCAACTAATATCTTAAACCCCCCACTCTTCCTGCTTATTAAAATGAATTATGCAAACAACGCATGATAGCCCTCGGAAAAACTGCCTTGAACTTCCTTACTGTTTGTGGAAACTGGGGAAGTGGGAGGAGAGAGAGAGATCTTCAGTACATTGTTGGTATTCTGTTTTAGGGCTTCATTTATGCCTTGGACAATCAGTAGCCAGTTCTAGGATAGGTGGATAAATAAGCAGCAATGCTATCAATCTGGACCAGGTTGGTCTTCTTCGCTCTTAGCTTGCTTGTTTCCCCTCTGCTTGTTCATTGTGTGCTAGCCGAGCAGATTCTGTCTCAGCCTTCTCTTGCCTTCCCCCACAAAACATATTAAGCTTAATAAATATTTTTATGAGAATTACTTTGTATAGTCCTTATGCAATCAGCCATGCTGTGTATGATAGCCCAAGACGATGGAAACCCATTGACTTTTCGTTGCAAATTAGTCTACCGCCTAATCGGTGAACCCTGCTAAGCTTTTGAATTATGAGAAGAACTAGCAGCTTCTGTTAGAACACTCAAATGAATTATATCAATTCATAAACTTGTTCATGTCCAGATTTCATTAGCCACACATTAACAGCATTTTATGTTTATTACTGCTCTGACATAATCTATAAATAACTAAATGCTAATCATAGTGTTCTGCCGGGCCTCATCATTTAATCATAAAGAGATACATTATTATAAACTATAATAGATAATAACAAGCCTGGGTCAACGGGCACATATTAAAAGATCACAATTATATCCTAAAAGGCTAGGCACCTCATAGATTTGGCAACACATAGGTCCATAGCTAATCACTTGCAAATGTTTCCCCTCTGACACACTTACAGTACAAGGTGACACAATTAGTCAATCTGCTTGTAAAACAGAGCAATCCTTGAGTATCAAAGTAAACAGAGAACAATTAATGGTGGCTGGAAGGGGATGCTGGGAGGGTGGGGTGGATTACAACATTTGCCAGTTGTAAGTCTATTAATGTTTTATTACTGGCTGATTTTGCAGTATTAAATAGTCCAAACTCGAGGGCAGGGGGAAATGTATGGTGGGAGATGTTTTATTTTTTAAAAAAGAGCATGTATGAAGATAAACAGAATTGGCTATTTTCTGCATTTTAATTCTCAGTAACGTAACAATCTTACTGTATGTGTCAGAATAACAAGAAAGCATAGTATGGTCTCTGCCACAAGGAATTTGTAATCTAAATTGACATTTGGGAATTGTATTTGTGCATGTCCCGTCCCCATATAATATATTCAAATCTAATTTGTAGGTTTAATACTAAAGCAAGTTTCAATATTCCTTCTTTCCATCCAAGGAATCCTGGAAACTGTAGTGCTGTGAAATGGTTAAACATCTCTTATCTCACAACACTTCACCTTACATCTCAATAATAGCCATTTTCTCTCAAGAAATCATGGTACTTAATGTAACATTAAGATAAACTCGTATTACAGGTATACAGCATGCCCTGCACCAAGAATCTTTGAGAAGAGACCAATAGAAGGAACATGTTTTGTACTTGGGCACATTTCTGGCAAATATGAAAGGTTAAATTTTGAAATAGATGTGGAGGGGAATCTCAGTATCAGAGCTGCTGAGAAAACATGAGCTCCTGCAGACTCCTATATTTTAGATGTCCCTAACCTGGTGACTCCAGATATGTTGGACTTCAGAATTCCATAACTGATATTGCAGCTCCCAGAATATTCTGATATTGAACCACTGCAATCTGACAGAGGCAAAAGGACCTTCTCCACTAAAATAAGAGTGGAATGAGTTGTTAATCTCCAAGATGGCAAAACACAGTTATATCTACCCTTAAAACCAGTCAAGTCCAACCCAACATCCTCAAGCCAAAATAGTTTCAGCCTTGCTTCTTTATGGCAGTATCAGTTATGTTCCCCTTTCTGCCTGGAGATGCCCTCCATCATGTAAAAAAAAGTAATATCCGGCCTAATGGCCAGGAAAATGTGATTGCCACTAGTCTAAAAGAATATAGTGATCAGTGTTTTCAACTGTTTGTTTATTTATTTATTTGCTAGCTATATATCCCACACTTCATTCAGGAGTTCAAGGCGACCTACACTGCACTCCTTCCTCCTATATTTCTCCACAGCAACAACAAGGTGAGTTGGGCTGAGAGAGGGTGCCTGGCCCAAAGTCATCTAGTGAGCTTCTGTGGCTGAGTGTGGACTAGAACCTGGGTCTCCCTTGTGCCAGTCCAACAACTTAACCCCTGCACCACATTGTCTTTCATGCTGGCAAGAGATTCCAAAACTGTGGGGCAACCACTGACAAATCTTTTAAGCCCAGAGAAACCAGGTGATTTCCCATTGTTGACTGAAAGAGAAGAAAGGGTGGAAGAATCTAATACTTATGATACGTAGGTCCCAAGCCACTGATTTTTATTATGTACAGTATTTATTTGAACAAATTGCATGATGTTTCTCACCATCAACACCATGAAGTGATTTAAGGTAATCATAAACAAAGGGCCTTTCCCCATTTGTACCTAGCCTAAACACACACATGCCCTGGCAACATCCTTTTTGTACTGTGTCTCCATGATTTTGCTTTTATCTTGTGTCCACCCCACGAATGAGGCTTAAATCACCCTTAGCCACACTGCTGTTGAAGCAGTCTTTTTCCACCTTACTCCAACACTGTCCAATGACAGCCTAAAGGAGTATTAAATCTATTAAACTTTATCACACTGGGATGAAGTCAGATGATGAGCAAGACTAGAAACAGTGACAAAAGAGTCAGGATACATTTTGGCCATGGGGACCACAAATTTCATGCTGTTGTGGTTTTGACTCATAGGCAGAGAACCCTTCAACCCAATAGTGGGGAAAGGCCCTAAAAATAAATAATTAAAAGGGCAGATATTTTAGGCTTCTAAAGGTTAATAGTCACCTGGAATTAAACCCAGAAACTATACCACAGCCAGTGTAATGCAGCTAAAGTAGGCATAACTTGGTCCACATGCTTATCTCTCACTAGCAGTCTAGCTTTTTATATCATGTTTTGCAACAGTGGCATTTTATGAACTGCAGTTTTAAAGGCAACTTCCCCAGAGAGCCTGTATAATGTAGCAGTTAAGGTGCAGGATAGGGTTGAGGAGACCCAGGTTCAACTTCACCCTCTGGGCCACCCCTTATTCTCTCTCAGCCCAATCTCAGCTCTGCTGGGTTTTTGTTATGGGGAAAAGTGGAGGAAGCAGTGCTATGTATGCTGTGTTGAGCTTCTGGTGAAAAAGCAGGATATAAATCTAGAAACAAATAAATAATAGAACCTTGTAGTGATTTACCCCAATGGGCATTTGTAAAGTTTCATGCAACCTTCCCCAGCTTCCAAGGCCTTTTCTCAGATGTGGCTTCAATTTGCAGAATCCTCGCCGATGCCTCTGCTGGGCCTGGCTAAGGAATTCTGGAAACCAAAGTCCACACATCTAGAAATGCCCATGCTAGAAACGGATCCCCTAATGAGTGTTCTGAGAGAAGGATGTCTTTTTTTCAGGGAGGGGAAATTATGTTTCCTAGTGAAAAACATCAAGAACAATTGAATTCAGAGAGAGGAATGACCAGTAAGAGCTGCTGCTTTCTCTTCTTCCTTTCCTTTTAGTGGTCTGCCCATAATATTTAATAAAGCAGGAATGCTGCCCTGCAGGAATGATCCTCAGTGCTCCCTATTTTTCCCCCAGGGCCTTTGCCTCACAGAATTCACAAGTTTATTACTGGAGTTTAATCTAGATTAAACTAATTAGGGCATGAATAACTAGCATGAATAACATTTGTTCGGAAAGGTTGTAGCTGATGGATTGCTGAAATCTCCCAAAACATGTTCCTTAGAATTGATGCTCACCTGAATTCTTGCAAAAATTGCTTTGCATCAGATCCTTCAGCAAAAGTGTAATCCTAAATATGTTATACATTAACCACAGATTAACTCACCTATCCACAATCCTTCTCTCTTATCAGCATTAAGTTTCAGCTTCTTTGTACTGTCCAGTCCTTCACCAATGCTAGGGAGCAGTTCAGTAGTTCTAACACGTCACTAGGATCAAGATAAGATAAAGAGCAAAAGATGGCTATTAGACAAATACAGATGGCTCCACAACCTAGATCCCCAGGGTACCTAAAGCAGTAGCTTCATGTAAATATCAAACAGTACAGGTGATGGAACCCTGTGAACTTCAGCACTACTTTCTGGATCCTACTTACTAGAAATGAGTAGATTCAGCTCAGTGGAAAAGCAAAGTCTTCTTTGAGATGAGATTGACCACTACTGACTACTAGGATATGCCCATGTTTTCTTGGCAACAATACAGAAATGGTTAACTTTTGCCTTCTTTGGGATTTTTTTTTTCAATTTTCCAGGCTAAACTACAATTCCAGGATTTCCTGGCATACCACTGATCCCCTTGAGATGTCACAGAAGAATGTCATGATTGATGGTATTGAACTGGACAGTACAAAGCTTCAAATGGATACTCCAGTACTGTTTCTGGACACTCCTCTGGCACTTCCATTAGCTAAAAGAGGCTTCTGTGCATATTTAGTGAAAGCACAGAAGCCTTTTCTCGATCCTGAAGGGGACAAAAGCAGCCCCCATTGTTACAGAAAGCACCTCAACAAGGTAAATCCCATCTCAGTGAGGCAAATAGGATCACGTCTTCCTTGCAAATTGCTTCTTCAAGGCAAAGCACAGCTGGTTCGTGCAGGCTTAGAACTGAATGTCACTGAGAAGTTCAGAAGAAATGGGGTTCCACTCATTAGTGGAAGGAAGCCATACCAGTTGCTGTCCCCAAAACAGGGTGGAAAGGATTTAGATAATATTATATTAACTTATGCAGAAGTTGAATGAATTAGAGGATACATTTTTCCCCAAAAAATTCAACACTTGCATACACAAAACAAGACCCAAATCAGAACCAACCAGTTAATTGTACAATTTCATTTGACTGGGTTGTACTCTAAAGGCATTAAGAAACTTCCTAAATTCAAAAAAGACAAAAAATAATTATGCAGGTGTTTATTGATATACTCCATGCTCCATGATAATTTTCATTGCTTGTCCATATGATCATTTCTACATATAATTCCTCTATACATGTGGGTGTGGATGTGGTTGCGTACACCATTACTTTCATCTCTATATTTTGACACTATCATATCTTTAGCTGGTACATTGCAGGGCAGATCTACATTTAGCTTCAACAGTGATGAGAGATCAGTTCCTTTTTATGTTAGCCCTGAATCTCTGTTCTTTTCTATGGGCCTGCTTAAATCAAATTCCAGTAAGACCACAGCCATCTCTACATAAGATATTTCTCAGCTGAAATGGTTGATAATGGGAAATATGTCAGACCAAAAGACCAAGAATTAATTGCTGACTATTAGAATAAAAGTGTTGGAGAGAGAGAATTAGGCACTCATTTGAAGCTTTCCTCTGAATGGATACCCAAAATTGTATTTTGTCAGTGTGAGTTCTTTCACCTCGCAGCTCAGGGTGAAGTGATGGAAATAAAGAGAGAAATGTAAAACACTCTGGAAACCAACCTCTGGGGACTTAATATTCTGATCAGCTCACCTCCAAACATCTGGCTCTTAAATGTTCAAGCACAAAAACAAGAGAGCTAATGAAAGCAGTGCATATTATCTCTGCCATCAATGCACCTCACAAACACCTGCTAAAATTAAAACAAATTGAATCTTGATTGCTGATTAAGTACCCCTTCTTTAGTAAGACATTCTGTCATTATTTGCCCTGGCCCCCAAAGCAGGAACTGATGAAAAGGTAGCAATGGACTGGAGCAGCAGAGGTTGTAGCAAGGCAACTGAAGCAGACATACTATAGCACTACATCACATTCACACTCTGGGTTCTAGTAAGCTTGCAAAAAGTTACTACTAAGACTTTTCTTGCTGGACCAAAATCCAAGACTCATATAGCCCAAATTACAAAATGAATCCTAGAATTATGAGTAGAGTGCAGGATGACGATGCAAAGAACAAACTTCCCTTGCAGTTTGTTCTTTGCAAGTAGGATTGAGAAGTATAAAAAGGTAAAGGTTCCCCCTGCACAGTTGTGCAGTCGTGTCTGACTCTAGGGGCCGGTGCTCATCTCCATTTGTTAGGCGAAGAGCCAGCGTTGTCTGAAGATGCTTCCACGGTCATGTGGCCGGCATGACGCACGCGGAACGCTGTTACCTACCCACCGAAGTGGTACCTATTCATCTACTTGCATTTGCATGCTTTCGAATTGCTAGGTTGGCAAGAGCTGGGGCGAGTGCGGGAGCTCACTCCGTCACGTAGTGCTTGGGTCTCGAACCGCCGACCTTCTGATCGACAAGCCTGGCGTCTTAACCACTGAGCCACCACACCCCCTTGAGAAGTATACATAGTAGGAAATTGAGGGACTGAGATCTATATATATACCCAATACTCATTCCCCCAATATACTAATGGAATGGCTAACCAGATGCCTCCTAGAATATACAGAGTGCAAGATGATGGTGTTCCCTTGGGGTTTGTTCCTTGCACCTAATATTGAGAGGTATGAATATAGGAAACTGCCCTTTGCCAAGCCAGACTATTTTCCCATCTGCCCAGACCTGTCTTCCATGACTGACAGCAACTTAGTAAAGTTTCAGGCAATGGTTTCCCACAACATCTGATCCTTTTAACTCAAGTTAGTGGAGAATGAACCTGACATTTTTTATATGCAAAGCATGAGCTCTGTGTCTGAGCAATGGTTCATTGTCAAATGCTGCCTTTATAAATGATGAACCTGCTTAGTTTCTGTGACTAATAGTCACTGATATACTGTAGTACATAGTGTAATTTCACTATGGAATACTTTGATAAGTTTTCCATAAACTGATAAGTTTCAAAGGCATAGAAAAATATTTGGATGAAGAAAGGGCAGTTCATGAGCTATAGACTATAGGACAAGGGGCAGTGAGATTTAAGCTGCACTGAATATGTGAGCTACATGTTAAGAAACCATTTCTAGCTCACGGAGCTGTCAAATATAAATCTCAGTACTTTGGGTACAAGATAGCACCTACACAAGCATTACACAATTGAAAGTTTGGGAATTATGCAACCCCTTCACCCACTACCATTCCTTGCTATGTTTGGGAAGAATTGGAGGTAATTGCATTTGGCTAAACACAGTTACAAACAATGCAGAGAAGTCATCGATAATGTGGGAGGGGACAGTAAATGCATCCATACAACATTTCCATTTTTCTAGTTTTGTAATGTCTGCATAGAATTCTCTTGTAGGTTCCAGCACTGTTTTAGATTAAAGGATGGATAATGAATTACTGTAGATGTATGACCTTTTTACATTAATAAATTGTTTATAGCCATCAAAATATACATCAGACCTACATGCCCAGAAACAAAATGCATATATTACAAAGGTATTTAGTTTGCAATTTAAAAGATATGTGCAAAAATGCATATTTCAGAGAAAAGCTTATACAATACAGTATTTTTTTAATGGATGGGAGAGAGTATACACACGAGGAAAAGGTACATGATATAAAGTCCACATAAAAACAGGTTTGAATATTTGTGCACCAATCTGTAAAGCATTGTGCAGAAATCTAGCCAAAATGAAGCTGATTGGATCACCCATCTCTGATTGTTTTCACAAAGCATGTGTTCTTGCTGAATAATGAGTCCTCCCACTGCAAACCAATTACGTCACTTAAAATAATTCAGTTTATATGAATACTCAAAATGTTAAACTCAAAGAACTTTATGTCAGATCAGATGATGATGATGATGATGATTTTCCACATTTTTCCAAAGTTTCTACAAGGGCCTCCTCCAGCTCTCCCTGGAAATATTGAAGGATGAACCTGGGACTTCTTGATAGACCCTTTCATCTTACTTAGTGATAGGCAACCTCCTGTCTATAATCCATAATCCAAGGCTACTACAGGTAGTCCTTGCTTAACAACCATTTGTTTAGCAATGGTTCGGACTTGCAATGGAATTAAAACCTGACTTATGGCCAGTCTTCGCACATATGACTGTCACAGCATCCCCACAGTCACATAATTGCAATTTGGGCACCTAACAACCAGTTCACATTTACAACCATCGCAGCATCCCACGGTCACATGATTGCCATTTTCAACCTTTCCAGCTGGCCTCCAGCAAGCAAAATCAATGGGGAACCACATGATTCACTTAATGACCACCTGGTTCACTTAACAACCATGTGATTTGCTTAATGACTGTGGTGATTTGCTTAACGGCCACCGCAAAAATGGTCATAAAATTAGGGCAGATTCGCTTAATGACCGCATCGCTTAGCTACCAAAATTCCGGTCCCAATTGTGGTCGTTAAGTGAGGACTACCTGTACCCATATTGATTGTGATTTACAGCAGTTGTAGTTCAATATATTCCACATACAGAATATAAAGTTTGCTGTCAATAGCTGTTTCCAAATCATTTTAACTAAGGAGGGACAATTCTGTTCTCTGTCTGAAGTGCAGCAGGATTACTTGTTCCAAAAAGATGTCTATTCCAACTCAGTATGAATTACAGGGTTCTGCTAAGCTTGCTCAGATGAGTGATTCATTTCCACCAAAGAGCATAAGCTCACCTCCCACTTGAACCACACAAAAAACTGCTCAAATTAGTAAACTTCACCTGCAACTGCACCAGCCAGAACTAAAGTCTAAGATAAATGTATGTCTATGTTCAATTTGACTTGATTTCTATGATGAAAGAAAGGTGGGATATAAAGGTACTGAATAAATACATCCCAAAGAAGTCTGACTTAGTCATATTACAGCCCAAGTTCAGTTCTAATGTAGACATTCTCCAAAATGCAGGGAAAATGTAAAGACAGAAAAGAGGAGCAGGTCTGAACTACCTCCTGGATTAATGAGAAAGTTGGAATGTAGCTGTTCATGCAATTTTTCACCTTTTGGAATTCACTCAGCTCAAAGAATGTGTCAAAATTCATTTAATGGGCTTATAAATTCATGTTTGCAGAGAACATAAATTTAGATATGAAAATTTCACAGTTACATAATTAAATGCACATTTTTAATGTGGACTATTTTTTAATTAATTGTAAATTAACGTGCGATATGGGACAATATGAGTGGACATCATGTGAAAAGGATACAGGCTTGATATGCAGCAATTTGTCCATTGCTACTGGAGTGAAGCTGCAGATAGGTATAAAATATTATCAGCATGGAGATTTGCTCTAATAATTTATTAAGTGATAGTCAGAAATGTGCTTTTACTGCAAATAACCTGGCAGATTTAACTTATGTTTGCGTTTCCATTTGGCAACTATAGCAAGTGTAAATCCTTTTATCCCATCCGCTCTCTTCTGCCAACAAGATATGAAAAGCTAGTCCATCTATCATGGTGGTTCCACTGGGCAAGATATGGCTTGCTTGAAGTACTAAAAGTTCAGCTTGGCTACTTGATCCCTGAAGACTTATACTTACTCAAGATTTTTAAGCCACAACTGTCACACAGTGAAAGTTATCAAATCACAGTCTAAATTGGGGGTGGTGGGGAGTAGTGGACAGACAGCAGATAACTTCTTGTTGATGATGCCATCTATTCAACATCTTGAATGTTCCTACTACTTACGGAAAAGCTGCTGCAGTACCCATGTTCACCATATGTTTTCCATCAGTGGTTATTATGTTACCTTTCACAATGTCAGGGTTGAACCTTGAAACAAAACAAAAACCAAAAAAGAAAAAAGGCAGGGAGGGATGAATGCCTTCAATTGCCTGACTCAGTCTCAGTCTTATTGCATTCTAAATTATTTAAATATACTATTAGACATTATATTGGGGGGGTGGGGTGTAGAGGGAAACAGATGTTTTCTAATTATGAACCGATTTTTACAGTGCGATAGTGTCACGTATTTAAATTACAAATACAGATTTTTTAGCATTCCAGCTGTGCTTTACAAGGGTTTAATTTGCTTCTTCTGATATGTCACATCGCACCTGCCTTTTAAAACTCCCGTAAATGTAAAACATTTGTCAAGCGCACTTATTAAGGCATGCAGAAGAAATGGAAAGATCCTTGTAGGTGGAAAGCATTTGTGGAAAAAGTCAACACCAAGCATGGTAAATATGCACCAAAACCAGATTTACAAATATTCTTTTTTCAGAGGGCAGGAAAATGTGTCAAATAGATATGGTGATTTTATATACAACAGAATATAAATACATTAGGACTACTATATCAGGGCTGCAAAAATCTGGGTAACCACTAGATGACAGCAAAGATTTAGATTTTTTTGTATCTCTTTCCTGCCGTCCAATGGTCTTCTAGGAGCTATGGTAGCCTAATATAGATTGACCGATTCCATTAAAGGGGACTCATTTGAGGATTGAGCAAAATCTCTAACTGGCTTGGGAAACTAGATTCAGGGATCGGTTTTAAGTGCTCATTCATGTTAGTAGGTGCTAATAGAGATGCGACTCTGGAGCGCCAATGCTAGAAAACATTCAATGTGGGGCCTTACAGGGTCTTTCACATAGAAAAGGCTCTACTGCACTAGATAATCCAGCAAATTTAGGTCACAATCCAAAGTTTGTTTGTTTTTTAACCAGAATATGGGATGCCCATGTATGTACACCCTCGTTTTCT
Source organism: Charina bottae (assembly GCA_023362775.1). NCBI lineage: Eukaryota > Metazoa > Chordata > Lepidosauria > Squamata > Charinaidae > Charina > Charina bottae. The sequence continues at coordinate 83,312,771 of JALMGJ010000001.1, read as the reverse complement.
TTGTAGGAACAGCATTCTGACAATGAATGAGGTATGATTCTTTAAATCCTGAATTGAGAATTAATTTTGTGAATTTGCCCTAAGAAAAGAGAAGTCCTGGTACCACTTCACATAAACAGGCCTTTTCTTTAAAACTTCCAAATAGAGGGGCGGGGGGGAGAACTAGAATGTCAGTCCAGGCAATATTAAAGTCTGAGCAGTAGCATCTCACAATGCAAATGGGCTCATGATGCTAATATAAGTTGTAGGGCTGAAGACCAACCAGTCTCAAGGTCGACCTTGCTCAACATGAAACTGCCTGGGAATTAAAATCCTCAGAAGAGGTTCTTTCTGGTACGTCTACCATATAAGATCAAGCAGAGGGCTAAGGATAGGTGATTGGGTCTTACTTGTTATGTTTTCTTGCTTTTAAAAGTCAGTCACAATGGAAAACTAACTGGCAACTTCTCTGTTATCTTTTCAAGTCTTTTCTCCAAGACTTTTCAGGATCTTTAACAAAACTTACAGATTGTCTGATTTTTTAAAATCCTCTTTGAACAATAGAACTAGTTTCCACTGTATTGTAACATTTTATTCCATTTTTATCTTCTCTTTCCATTTAAAGAACACTCCTAACCTACAGTAAATGCTTAATGAAAATGTTAAAACTAAAGATAAAAATAAGGCAATTAAGGCCATATTACAATACACAAATATGAAAGTTATCTGAAGCCTCAACTTATCTATTAAGATAATGTATCCTAACTGTTTTTCATGGGACACGATGGCTCAGTGGTTAAGACGCCAGGCTTGTCGATCAGAAGGTCGGCGGTTCGAGACCCGAGCATTACGTGACGGAGTGAGCTCCCGCACTAGCCCCAGCTCTTGCCAACCTAGCAATTTGAAAGCATGCAAATGCAAGTAGATAAATAGGTACCACTTTGGTGGGATGGTAACAGCGTTCCGTGCTTGTCATGCTGGCCACATGACCATGGAAGCATCTTCGGACAGCAGTGGCTCTTCAGCTAAGAAACGGAGATGAGCACCACCCCCTAGAGTCAGACATGACTGTGCAGGGGAAACCTTTACCTTTACCTTAACTGTTTTTCCGCTACTACTTAACCAACATTTTAGAAATCATTTTAGAAACCTGTGTACCTAAAACGCAATCTAAAGGTGATTAACAAAAATGGATAAAACAAATCCTAAACATATTTGCTTAAAACTTCAGGTTCCATCTCATATGACAAACTTGTTTCTTAATAAATGTGATAAGGCTACATCCTACAGTTCACCTCTCAAGTAAGTATCACTGAATTTAGTGGGGTTTATTCACAGGTAGGTGAGAAAATAATCATAGCCTAAAAGTTATATTTTGGACTTATTGCTGAAATGAGAAGAACTTAACATGGATCATTGAACATCCCTATTTTGATTCAGCATATTTTGCACTCAACTTGAGCTGACTCCAGAGTATATTTGTGTGTGTGTGTGTATGTGTGTATAAATATATTTATCTCAAAATGAAATCAGGCTCCATTTGCATTCCCCTCCCAATGTTTCCATTCTTTTAATTAGTAGCCTTTTTTAATTAGTAGCCTTCATTATTTTTTGCTCAGCTTGAAGTTAAGCTGTTTTGAGAGATGGCCTAATCTTTCTTAATGGCTCCGTTGGCGTCATAGACATTTCACCTCCTCTCCACCAAAATAGAATTTTTTCTTGCTTACATATCCTTAACCTGCTCAAGCATTGAAAGCCAATAAAACCAAATGCTTTATTAATTTAGAGTTGCTGAATTTGCTGAATAGAAATATTTCCAAGTTAATATTGTTATGGAAGAAACACGGGGAAAAGGTGTCCTTAGCTGGACCTTCTTCTACATCTTTCACAGATTGTATATTATTTAGAGATTGGGTCTCATGTAAATGGTGGTCTAGGCCAACATTTTGGAAATATGATGCACCATGTTCCATAAGTGGTGTATAACCGCCCAGAGTCCCCTTCGGGGGAGATGAAGCGGTGATATAAATTGAATTATAAATAAATAAATATTCAGACACTGGCATTTTTCTTGATATATTTAAGCCACAATTATTATAGAAAACTCAGTAGCTTCTTAACAATACATAATGTGTATTTGGTGCTCTCTGAGCTTTGTTGTTTGCTTGCAGACATTTTGTTGCCTGACTAGGCAACTTCTTCAGTGCTAGATTGCTAGCACTGAAGATGTTGCCTAGTTGGGCAATGAAATATTTGCAAGCAAACAACCAAGCTCAGAGAGCACCAAAGACTCCACAGTTAAACCCTGACCTACAGATATTCTCTTCTATTGGTAATACATAATCTATATATAGGTAAAGGTTCCCCCCACACATTTTTGCAGTCGTGTCCGACTCTAGGGGCCGGTGCTCATCTCCGTTTGTTAGCCGAAGAGCCAGCGTTGTCCGAAGACGCTTCCGCGGTCATGTGGCCGGCATGACACACATGGAATGCTGTTACCATCCCACCGAAGTGGTACCTATTCATCTACTTGCATTTGCATGCTTTCAAATTGCTAGGTTGGGAAGAGCTGGAGCTAGTGCGGGAGCTCACTCCGCACGCAGGGCTAGGGATTCGAACCTCCAAACTTGCGATCTTCTGATTGACAAGCCTGGCGTCTTACCCGCTGAGCAATCACACCCCAATCTATATATGCATCTGTCTTTATTTATTTAAAATATTTATATGGACACCCATAAAACAAAAGCAGTAAAACCTTTTTTTTACTGCTTACTTTTTAGTATACATAGTAATCTTATCTAATCACTTGCAGTGCTCCAATGATAGAGTAACATTTCTTAATGCCTGCCAATAAAATGCCAGGCAGAAGCAGAAAGGATTACTGTTCACTATTATTTTATTATTTTTTCATGAAAATAATTTCCTACTTTAGACTTTCCAACATCAAGAAAACAGATTTGGATTGTATTAGGAAGAGGGTGTCCATCTTTGGTTTCTTCTCTCCAAAGGTGGAGCCCCATCAACAGGGGAAAGCCAATAATCCTATGGTCTGTGAGATACTGTGGATTGATTGATTGATTGATTGATTGATTGATTGATTGATTGATTTTCTACCCCACCTTTATTATTTTTATAAATAACTCAAGGTGGGGAACATACCTACTACTCCTTCCTCCTCCTATTTTCCCCACAACAACCCTGTGAGGTGAGTTGGACTGACAGAGTGACTGGCCCAAGGTCACCCAGCTGGCTTTCATGCCTAAGGCGGGATTAGAACTCACAGACTCCTGGTTTCTAGCCCATTGCCTTAACCACTTGACCAAACTGGCTCTCAGTGTTCTAAGAAAAGCAGCTTAAAAATAACTTGTCTTCCAACAAGGCAATTTTGGAATTAACACTGTGAAAAGAATATGATCTATGTGTTTAAATTAAATACACACACACACACACACACATACACATATACACAACATCACCACCACATTGTCATGCCACTTGCAGTAGGAAAAAACATGTAATCCCAAATCAGAGCATGGGATTAAACCTGCCTTTGCCAATTCCTAGGAAATGTAGACGCATGAGTTGAAATAGCTGTACTACAAAACAAGCACCCACTATGCTTGGAAAATAACCCTGCATCAGACTGGGTGTGAGTAAAGCATGGCAATTTGATGAGTTCCAAAATCCAATTTTTATATGAGGCAAAGTGTAGCTCTGATGCAGCAACAGAGTGGTGAAAATTTCATTACACGTGTAGTCCAACCAGTCAACACATTACTTGAAAGACAGTCCAATTCAACTAATTCCTCCTCACTCTGTTTCTCATTTTATTTCTTAAGCCGCACCAATATCTGCATTGCATTTTCATGAACATTTCTATCAATACATACTTTTTGGACACACATGACTTTAACATATATTTTGTTACATTTATAGCTTGGGCAATTTTGTGCATGGAGTTTCTATGTCTGAGACTTCATAGGTTTTATAATTACATTAAGAAACTGAACTAAACATAACTGAATTGGCCAAAAGTAGTAGCCAAAGTAGTAACATCAGTAGCAGTAATTCTTCCTCTGGTATTGCTCCACAAAACAGTTCAGTTGCAGCAGCTTGGACTGATGTTTTGGATTTAGAAAATCATCCCCAGCTTCCTGCCTTCCAAAGATTTTGGACCACAACTGCCATCAACTCCATTCAGCATGGTCAATGTTCAGTGATGATCAGAAATGTGACCTAAGGCTGGGGAAGGCTGGATTAGGTTTTAGAAGTCATCAGCATTGGTATATAAAGCTAGTTGCTATTTATGGAATTCCAATAAAGATATAAGTACAAAAGAATATTCCTGAATGTTTAAATCATCCATAAATATAAATCAATTACTTATTATTTCATTAAACTGAAGATGGAAAGAACTCATTCCTAGCTCTTTGTGCTTGCCTCCTGGGGTCTTAGATAGCTTTCTCTGTCAAATTAAAAGGGAAGAAAAGATAAATAAACATGAGAAATTAAAATTGTCTAGGTGTGTAAAAAAAAGAAAGAAAGAAAGAAAGAAAGGAGGGGGAGAGAAATGGCAACAGATAGAAATGATGTTCTGCAATTATTACCAGACCTAAGAGAAACAAAATTACTTGATCATAAATTCAGGATAATCTGGTTTTCTTTATGAGTTTCCATTTTATTAATGAAAGGAAGGCAACACCTTAGTGTACCCGGATGAATTAAAATGCCTATTTCAAGAAGCAATCCTCCATAGGGGTCTTTAATAGAATCTGCAAGTGATTCTGAAGCCAGATAATTTAGCTGTATTGAAGGCAATATTAATAGCTAACCTCTTCACATACATCAAATAATTTGGAGGCACTCTGGGAGTGCAGTGGACAATTTCATTTGCTTAGAAATGTCCTTTGATTGGCCCAACCTGGGGACAGGTCTGACCACAAAGAGAACCATGTGATCATATAAGAGCTTGCATGGAGATAACTTCTCGTGATCCCAAAGAATAACATTATCACACCATCAGCCACTGTGCACTACTATACTCTACAAGAAACTGCTTTTGACATTTCCCAAATGTATCTTGTACAAGTTCCATCAGCATGCAGCTCCTTAAAATAGCTTCTTGGTTTAGCCCAATTAATGTTTCTTGAAATACTTGCATGTGTTGAAATTAAAAGAAAGGTCTTATGGAATGTTCAGGGTGTCCAGTGGAAAGAAGAGGAAGAAAAAAAAGAAAAGGAGGAATGAAGGGAGAGAGGGAGGGAAGTGGGATTTTTCTGCTCATTCCCTCTATAGGAGAAATTTAGAATAGGACAATGACCGTTGTAAGATTAAAGCCTTGCAGATGTTGCTCAGTGGCTGCTTCCAGAAGCTCCAAGCAGACTGGCCAATTGTACATGATGCTGGGGATTATAGTTCAGCAGCCTATGTGGAAGACCCCAGGTTTTCCAGCCATGCTAGGGGAAGATTGTCAGGATGGAGGCTGAGTCCGATTCGGAAGAGGAAGGTCCGGTAACAATAGAAGTGGGGAAAAATTGGGATGGTGCGAAATTTGAATCGGATCCGGAGCAACTGATTGGGGACAGTACAGAAGTAGAATCGCCTCCGCCTATCAGCGCGCGAGAAAGTAGATGGGAAAGGTGATCCAAGCAACGTGAGGCATGATTGGCCCCCGCCCGCAAATGGCGGGAAACTCAAAGGTTAAAAAGGAGAATGCAGCCGGCACCAACTGCCGGCGCCAACTGTTCATGTATCTTACTGCAGCCTGAAGTGAAACGCGTTCCCATTGCCGCGCCAGAATTCCCGCTCAAACCTTGCCATGCCTCTACGCCAGAGCCTTGCCTTGCATCCCATCAGAGCCCTGCCAAGCTTCACACCAGAGCCTTGCCTTGCGACTCAGCCAAGCCTCGTGCCAGAGCCCTGCCTTTCCGCCCCACTGACCGTCGCACCAGAGCCTTGCCTCGCAGTCCAGCCACGCTTTAAGCTGGAAACTTGGCTCACCGCCCAGCCGCATTCTGTGCCGGAATTTTGCCTTGCTGCCCAGCCATGCTTCGTACCGGAGCCTTACCTTGTCACCCTGCCGTGCGCTGCGCCAGAACCTCGCCTCACCACCACGCCAAGTCTCACGTCGGAACCTCGCCTTACAGTCGCCGCGACGAGCCTCACGCCAGAACCTTGTCTTGCCTCCACACCAAGCCTTGCATCAGAACCTTTCATCGCAGCCACATGGAAGCAGGAACTGTTCAAGAAGAAAAAACAGGAGTTATCTACAACATACAGTGTAAGGACTGTAACAGCCACTATGTAGGACAGACGGCCAGAAGACTAGCAGAACGCATCCATGAACACCAACTAGCAGTCAGAAGACACGATAAAAACTCCTTAATCTCACAACACATGGACAGACTTAACCATACTTTCAACTGGGAAACTGTGAGCATCTTAAACCAAGCCAAATCCAAAAATGCTAGAGAATTCCTGGAAGCAAGTCCCACTCCCTTTTCGCACTGAAGATGTTGCCTAGCCTGGCAATGAAACGTCTGCAAGAAAACAACAAGGCTCAGAGAGCACCAAGGACTCCACAGGAACTGTTCACCACGACAACCCAAGCTCTGTGAGCACCTCGTGTCGCTTTATTAATATATTGTATGTTTATTTTGTAATAAAAGACTATATTCCACACCTTCCTGCTTCGAGTCTTAGTCGGGTCAGGACAGAGATATCAGGATGGGATTGAGGTGCATGAGAAAAATAATTTCAATAATACACCTGTAAATACAGTTTTAAAAAAAACAATGCTGAAACAGAATTGAACTGATTCATCAGTGAATACCTACACATTGACACAGAGCACAGAGCTCAAAGATAAAACATAAGAGTATTGTTGCAAGTAATAATAGTAGTAATAGTGGTGTTAAAAAATCCTAATCTGATAACCTAAACCAGTGTTTCTCAACCTTGGTAACTTTAAGATGTGTGGACCTCAACTCCCAGAATTCCCCAGCTTGCATTCTGGCTGGGGGATTCTGGGAGTTGAAGTCCACACATCTTAAAGTTGCCAAGGTTGAGAAATAGTGACCTAAACTGTCAAAGATTTAGGGCATGTTGTGAGCACTTGCCACAGAATGCTGAAAGTATCAGTTAAGGGAAGGAAGGAAGGAAAAAGGGGTGAAGAAAGCTGTAAATGATTTATACAGTCATGAATGAAGGTTGTAGCCATGAGGATGTGTACCATGAGGTTAAATGGCTGAATGTAGGATCATGGGGATATGCCATGTTGTGAGTCCAATCACTGATTCATCTAGCCCAAAAGTATCCACAAGGACAAGTAGCAGCTCTGCCAAGTTTTCAACTGACGTCTTTCTCAGTTTGGCTTCAAGATGTTGAGAATTAAACCCACATCATTCTGCTAGCGTGTTACATGCTGATTCTCTATATAACATTAAGAGAGATGTCAAAGTCTAGGTTGATTTTAGAAAAAAAATAGATGTGACCAATGCATAGGGGTGCCGGGTGGGGAACAGCAAGGACTATAAATGTAAGAATCAGATAGCCAAACTGGGGTCCTTTTTTCTACTGATTTGAATAACAAAAATAGCACATGCTAAAATGTTGTGTTTTGGGGTTTTGTTGGTTTTTTTGCTTTATCATAAAAATAAATGCTTTATGAACTATGAGGAATGAGCTTTAAAACCTATTGAAACAGAGAGAAGATTTCAGGAGCCATATGGGGAAGGGAGAAAAAAGGAGATGGAAAGAAAACAGAAGAGCATTTGATTCCAGCTGAAGCTTCAGAGGGGATGATAAATCAGACATATGGAATTTTCCTCCAACACTAAATGGGAATGATTTTAATTACTTTTAATAGATTGATAGATGTATCATCCCTCAAATTTGTTTAATAGATACTGATTTCATTATCTGCTCTGCAGAGCTTCCCATGTGCCAGGACTGACTGGATTCATTTTAACAATGTGCTTGGCATTTTTGTCAGGCAGGGCCTTAGCAAGGTCATTTTATGGATGGGAAAACTGAGGCTGAGAAACAGAGATTGGAGATTTTCCAAAACCCAGTCAGTAAGCATTTGTCTCAGTTAGAAATGAAACCAGGTTTGTCCAGTCCACAAAGCATTTATATTAACATAACATATATTATGTTCCATTTTGCTTCAGCAATATAGTACCATTCTCCCTTAACAACATAAATATGTCAGTTTATATGTTTATTATATCTTTCAGCCAAAACTCTGCAGTGGTCAGTAATGACATTAGTATTGTCCACCTCCAGATACCCAAATCTGGCCACCAAACTGTAGTAGCAAACCACTATGTTTCAATGGCCCAAAAATTCTTGTCTGGGGATAAACTAATGAAAATATTTTTCCTCAGATTTCTCCTAAACCTCCTGTGCTCCATGATAGGTAGGACTGGTCAGTTCTTCTGTGGCTTTGGAGGCCAAAGAGTATTCTCCCACTCCCCAAAGTTTTCTAACTTATCATAAAGGATCTGAGGTAATAGAGGACATAGCATTGTGAGCGGAAGAAGAAGAAACTGAGAAAGCAATGCAGGGAGAAACAAGAACTCAAGGCAGAGAAGGTCAGGCATGGAGTGGACAGAAGGATGGCATGGATGTTGAGGTTACAAGGGGATGCAGCTGCATAGCAAATGTCTGAACTGATCACTGAAGCCTGTTTTAAATGCAGGAATCACCTTTGTCCCCAGTGACAACATCCTGGTGGTCTGTAACACTGGGGAATCTCCCTCATAAGAGGGAGATGGGGCAGCTTCCCAGAATTAAAACCATGGCCACTTGCCAAGCCCAAGCATGGCAACTTTCAGCTGTTCTTCTCATGAATAGTTATCAAGCAGGGATGTCCTTAAGCTAGTTCAAGCTGTCAACATGGCCAAGAATATTTGTCGCGCTCTCTCTCAGCCCAACTCACCTCACAGGGTTGTTATTGTGCGGAAAATAAGAAGAGGAAGGAGTATTAGGTATGTCTGCCGCCTTGAGTTATTTATAAAAAATAATAAAGGCGGGATAGAAAATAAATAAATAAATAAATAAATAAATAAATAAATAAATAAATAAATTGCAATATTTTAAAAAGTCAGAAAATTCTGACATGAAAAATAATTACCCCCCACTCACTCCTCTTTTCCCTCGCATTTAAAGCAACATTACAGAAATAAACTTTGCATCATTAGCTTTTCTTGCTTGCTTTTCTGTTTGGTACTATGAAGGCTTGCTATAAAGCCGAGCCCACTGAAATCAGCGGGCCTATACTTGTGGCCTTCTCCACTTGCACCTAATTGTGGCACACATAATCTTTTTTCTACTGTGTCCCCATAACGTTGCTTTCCTCTTTCAGTCCAAGGGCAAGAGAAGCTTAAGCCACTGCTGATCCCACATTAAAGTACTCTTTTTCCTTTTTTCCATTGCTGTCAAAGTACAGCCTCACAGTGTACAGTATAAAATCTGATAGCTTTTGTCACTCAGTATCTTGGAGAGATGTTAGGCAAGATAGAGATTGTCAATGGGGATAGCAAATTTCAGGCAGTACAATTTTCTGCTGATGAGGGATGTCCATAGGCAGTGGGGTCAAAAAATATCAAGATGGTGGGCACAACCATACAATCAAAGCCCTGCTTTTTTCTTTTACATGTGTTGCATATAAAAAAGGGACATGGCTTCAATCATATGGATTATGTCTACCATCTTGACTTTTTTTACCCCACTTTAGACCCCCCTGCTGCTAATTCGTGGAGGGGTAGAGAGCCAGTTTGGTGTAGTGGTTAAGGTACCAGACTAGAAACCAGAAGACCATGAGTTCTAGTCCCACCTTGGACACAAAGCCAGCTGGGTGACCTTGGGCCAGCCACTCTTTCTCAGCCCTAGGAAGGAGGCAATGGCAAACCACTCCTGAAATCTTGCCAAGAAAACGTCCAGGCAGTTGCCAGGGGTCAAAAACTGACTTGAAGTCACCAAAAAGAATGAGAGAGAGCATACTAGCTCTATAGTAGGGAAAGATGCTCACAGTACTCCTAATTCCAATCAAAACAAAATGAGATGAACTGTGTCTGAGTAGATATGGGTTTTTATGGTTCCATGGCATAATATACCAGACAGTATATTTGTGTTAAATTTGTGGATGTTAATATTTGCTGTCTAACTGGTTCTCTTTTTGTAGTTGTTTTCATCCTGTCTACATGTAGTAGGATTGTAAGCTGCTCATTCAGTCAATGCCTTGAGCAGCATAGAAGCCTATTTAAATTATTAATTATAAATAAAATAAAGTCTAATGTCATTGATAGCTGCTACATCTAGTTTGTTTGTTTTTACTAATTCAAAATTAACACAGAGTACTTAACCCAGTACCAATGAGATTAATAAAAACTCATAAGAGAATGTCTGCAAACCAACCAGCTATATTTGGACTTATACAACGGCCTTGCTCATACTGTATGCCAAAACAACAATTGCAGCAGAAACCTCACTGGAGCCTATTGTACGTGTTGTGTGAATCCAATCTGTGTTTCTATTACTTTCTTTTTAACGATCACTTCATTGACCTACCTAGTCTAATGAACATTGCAGATTTACCCTTCAACCCTCTGGGTTGGAACATCGCCCCCTTGTTTGTACTGCTAAGCAGCCGAGACAGTGGATCATATATACAGTCATCATGGGCCTCTTCCCACAGACTGCACAATGCTTGAAAATAGGCATTAAGCTGATTAATAAATTACATTTTCAAATAAGGATGATGTTATCATCAAAACATCCCATGATTAATTTCTTTTGGGAAGCTTATGGCCTTCCCTCCCCCCCTCCAAAAAAAATCACTTGAGTTTCCTGCACGTGTTCAAAGGTCAAGCACTGTTGCAACTCAGCCGGGGAACCTTGCCACACGTCCCCCCTTCCCACCTATTGAGACAATAGCTGTAACCTGTTAATCCAGCCTAACTTCCTAACCTCAATTATAGCTTTTGAGATGGAGGTGATTAAAAAAATTAGTCTTTCTCTACCTTTTCAACTATTAGGTCATTCCTTCCAAAGAAATAGGGCTGGAGAACATTTCAGCAGTAAATTAACAGCAACAATAATTACAGGTGACTTGATAAAGCTAAGAATATATATTCATTCATTTATTCATTCTCACAAAAAAGAATTTTCTATATTTTTGACCAATCTCTGTGATCTTGATTCTTTCCTACCACAGCACAGCTGAGGAAAACAACACAAAAGCTAGGGAAAGGATGTCAGAACTCCTTCTCTGCACCGCTCAGCCACTTCCCTGTGATTTCAAACAAACAGTACAATAGAGGCGGTAGGAAAAGAGAAATCAAACGTTCTTTTCTTTGGGACACTTCAAACTCCTTCGGGTTCAGAAGGTTTACTTCTGTAAACAGCCAAACCGCTCCCAAATTAGAAGTTCAGCGTGGTCCAGAGAAGGAACCAAATGTTACAGAGTTCTCCAGAATTTTCTGTTCTCAAATCAAGGAGTTTTATTACAACTGACTGTAACCTAGAGGGAAATCTGGTGAAACTCCTGTGTAACCACAACAGCCCTCTGTTCTTGGGGTTAACTAATTTTATTTATTTATTTATTTGTTTATTTATTTATTTATTTATTTATTTATTTAACAGATTTATAAGGCCGCCCAACTCACACACGGTGACTCCGGGCGGCTTACAGAATTAAAAACCATAAAAACACAATAGACACCCCCCCAGGCGGCAGCAAACACATTCATACCAGCCACTTGATCGGCTCCAAAGCAGCTTGGGGTCCCCAGGCCCATTGACAGAACCACGTCTTCAGGGCCTTCCAGAACAGAAGCAAGGAGGGGGGCAATCTTATATCTGGGGGAATGATGTTCCAAAGGGAGGGGCCACTATGGAGAAGGCCCTTTTCCTTGGCCCCACTAGATGTACCTCCCTGACTGAAGGGACCCGCAACATGCCCTTCCTCCCCACTCTGGAGGGCCAGGTAGGTGTGACTGGGGAAAGGCAATCCTGCAAATAACCTGGCCCCAAGCCATGTAGGGCTTTAAAGGTGATAATCAGCACCTTGAATTGGACCCGGAAGCAAATTGGCAACCAATGCAGCTCCTGCAAGAGAGATGACACATGTGCAAGTCTAGGCTTGCGCAAAGCTATGCGGGCCGCTGCATTTTGAACCAACTGAAGCTTCCGGATACTTTTCAAGGGCAGCCCCATGTAGAGCGCATTACAATAGTCCAAACGAGAGGTGACTAGGGTGTGGGTGACTGTGAGAAGGACTTGTTGGTCCAGGAATGGGTGTAACTGGCGCACAACACATAGTTGTGCAAAGGCTCTCCTGGCCACGACTGTCACCTGTAGGAGTCGTGAGTCCAGGAGAACCCCCAGGTTACGCACAGGGTCAGTCAGGGGCCGTGCAACCCCATCCAAGACCGAACTAGGCAGGAAGTAGCCTGCTAGGGCCTTTTTCTTTTGAATCTTCCCAGGAGCAGGTTGTCTGATGGAAAGGGATGCATGCTCCAGGTTGTGGAGTGAGAATTCTCCAGGACTGAGGAAAGAATCAGACCCAGGCAGACCTCTAGCAACAGGAAGTAGAATGGGTTAGTTTGTTTTCTTTTATTCTGGATGTGCTCAAAACCTTACCTGATTCATTTCACAGCTGTTTTTCCCTAAAGCCCAATCTTCATTTTGCTTGAGCTTATCTATTTTCCTTTGTTTACACTTACTCTTTGAATCTAATTCTTTTTCTCTAATACCGGCACTTGTCTGTGTTTCTCTTTGTTGTTGTGGGCCTTAATAAACTTAACATTATTTTAAACAGACATTTTGGTGCTGATTTCTGACCTGGAGAGGTTTGTAATCTGGTAATATGCCTCGGAATGTTTATACCTCTGCAAGTGACTTACGAATTATTGGACTTCAACTCTCCTTCTGTTTTTCAGAGGAAGGAGAAGAGGTTTTCCTCCTTTTGGTCCTGGTTTTGAACCTTTGGTTGAAGGGGTGGGAGGTAGAGATCATGGCAGTCAACAACAGTGAAAGCAATCATTGTCACATTCATCCCAGGCTTTCCTGGTTGGTAGGGCCAGTCCAGTGGGGTGAATGAGAGTTGTACAAAGGGAGAAGTAACTAAGCACGACCAAAGAGGTAATCTAGCCTCCTTTCTCCAATTTGTTTGTATGTCACATCTTCACACTGCTGTAATCTTCCAAGATCTCCTGGCAGTTTGCAACAACATATAAAACAGTAAATAATAATTCTAAAAAGATACAGCCATGATGACAATAGCTTACAACATATTAACATAATTTAATTTAATTTAAAATGGATCAATGAATAATAAACATAAACAATAATAATAATAATTAAAGGTGTCATCCCAATTTAATCCTCAAATGTTACCTGGAAGAGCTCTGTCTTTACCAACTTCGAGAAGGCTACCAAGGAGGGGACTAATCCAGCCTCTAGTGGATGATTTTTTTCCACAAAGCAAGTGCTAAAAACAAAACCTCTGGGTCTCAGCTACCCTTACCTCATGACAGTGGGGATCAACCAGCAATTTTTCTCACACTAAACATCAAATGGGTCAATTCTGGTTGGAGAAGGTAGTCCTGTGTGTATCAAGGTAACAAACCCATATAGGTTAATATCAGCATTTTGAATTGTATGCAGAAACCTACTGGGAGCCTGTTAGAATCATTCTAGGCCCATAAGACACCTGGGGTGGACCACCTTAAAAGGTCTCAAGTAGCAGTCTCATCTGACCATGGCAAAGGGCTATGTGTACTGACCTCCATGTTCAGATCACAAGTCAACTTCTCTGAGGCAAAAATAAGGTCCAACTATTACTGCTGGAATTGTCAGGTGAAAGATTATCCAAGACAAACCTATGGTTGCCATGAACTCTTGGGACAGCCCAGACCTTGCCACTTAGGTTACAAGAATTATTATTTATAAAATTAAATAATGTAATAGTTTAATTTAACAAACTATTGAAGCAATCCTCCACCAAAAGGCAAGGGAACTCCAACACCAGGCAGGGACTCTGCTGAGCAGCCGGGCAGCTGGTATGCCAGTAGGATCCCCCGCTTGTCCCTGTATGGCCCTTAACGTGCAGCTTTTATGCTCCATCATCTTCATAGCAGGAACTCTGACCACAGGCAAGGTGTCCTTAAAGATAATGCCACTGTTTCCCCAGCCTTGGCACTGAGGTTTGCTGCAGGACCGGCAACTTGGGAAGGCAGATTTCTCAGAGAGCAAGTTTGCTGCCCTTGTGCAACCAGATCTCAGTAATACACACTAGGTCTGCCTGCTCATCCACAACCAAGTCATGGATGAACATGGTCTTATTACAAACAGTCCTGTTGGTTACCATCAGTAACTTAATACCAAGTTCACCAGTGATTTTATTAGATTTCCTACTTTAGGGGAAAGGAAGAGCCAAGAATAGAGGCAGGACATAACTTTGCATGAAAACTGGCAAATTGGACCGGGAGATCTGGTAGGCTGGTTCTATCTGCAGTCTGGAGGGTCCCCGTGATTACTAGAGGGCAGCATTCCCCAATCAGGTTGCCCTCTAGATGTGTGGAGTTCAGTTTCCAGAATTCTCAGCAATGGTTATATGGTTAAAGACTGCACTTCTAGAAGGTGCCCTAGTTGAGGAAATCTGTAGGGAAATCAAAACTCAATCAGCAGGCCTTGCCATCACAAAGGTTTTTTGGGAGGGGGTTGCTATAACTAGAAGCTATAGAAATTTCCTAATAGTACAAAAAAGTAGCTGGCATTTTGGCAAAGATCATAGTGGCTATCCTTTGCAGCAACAGATGTGATGCTGGATGTGTGAATGTATTTAATGGGTTACTTCATTTTTTAATGAGAGCAGCTGAGTCCCCCTCCCTCCCCAGCCCCTGGGGTCATGGTCTTTTTACACTGGCCTGCAATGCCACCAACCATCTCCCCCTGAATCAAACATTCATTATTCTTGGGGGGGAAAAAGCTCTTCGTTTGCAGTGGGGAAAAGGGTTAGACACTCTCCTATGCACCACAATCTTAGCCTTGTCCCTATGAACTTGTTCCTCCTCCCAAATCTATTGTTGCAAAAAACCTACTTTAAAAATAATATCAACAATTCCTAGATAGGTTCAACCCAAGCTATTAAAATCCTTCTTTTTGTTTTAATGCCTTTTATCTGAGACCCAACTCACATTCTCTCTTTTGTATAAAGAATGGAGATTGTTTCTCTGCTAGCTTAACCTAATGAAACATATGTTTTCAAAGCAGATGTGGGGGAAAGAGAATTAGAACAAAAAATATTATGTACATAAGTGCTTACTCCTTCGCACTCTGATCTAAAGGACATAAATCACTGTGTGAAAATAGCTTGCTATACTGTCTGCATTGGAGATAGGGGATTCACATTTTAATGCAAATTTCACATTTTTAAACCAGTAGAACATAATGACTATACAAATCAAATTGCTAGTCAGCCTTCAAAATTCACATATCTTCAAATTTTGTGATGAAGTCCTTTAATAAAAAATGTATTCAAAAATTCATTAAGTGCAGGAGATTGCACAGAAAAATATGTACGTATATTCCTGGAAAGATCCAAGAAAACCTCATCATGTTAAGGTAAAATGTTTGCAGAAATGCATACTTTGGAAAAGTGCATTTTCAAAACAAGCATTCTCAGATTTTTGTGGAAATTTCTTTAAAAGCATAAGCTGATGGAGAAACTTAAACCAAGAAAACAGAAACAGAAAAGAAGACAATGAAACTGATATACCTGTCCATCTTCAGAAGCCTGATGAATGATCCCCAAATCTGGCTGAAGCTGAGCTTTTCCACACAGAACACATTTTTTTCATCTTTACTGTGTATGGAAATTTCAGCTTTCTACCCTGTACAGGGCAGTTACTAGCCATTATTTATCCAAATTGAAGCACAACATTATTTCAATAGGAAAGTTGGCATCACATTGAGTTGGGAATAGTGATATTTCTTGCTGGATAAACCTTTATAGAATTGCAGCTTTAGGTGGTATAAGTAAGGAAGTAAGTCTCATTGAACTCAGTGGGGTTTACTTCTGAGAAGACCAGCACAGGACTGTGCTATTATGAATTGTAAGTAGCTTTATTTTTGCTGGATGGTGTGGCATTTAAAATAAATGCATTGGGGGGGGGAATCATATATTTTTAATTCAGCGATTTTATCAGCTCTGCATTTATCAGCTCTGTATTTGGGAGGAGAGGGTTTCTCCTCAATTCATTGTCAGGATTTGGTGAAATACATTTTTAAAGTATTCTTTTTTTCAGTCCCCACAAAATGTGCAACCTTTCTCTCTGTCTCTCCGTCTCTCTCTGTGTACGTGTATAAAATTTCTCACTATCTTTCCTACCACAAGGTGGCATCTCTTTATTTTATAGAAAACAAGTCAATATTAACATAATTTGAATAATATTTTACACTTGACATTTCAAGGGCTTGGGTAGATCTGATGTGCCAACTCTTGGCCATAAGCTTATGCAATGTGTATGTGACTGGCACATATACATGAAAGCACACTGTCATTTTTCCCTAGATGCCTGAGACATGTGGTTGGAATACTAAGACATGGAATGAATTATAAAATAATATGTCAGTACTTGGTCCCAATTATTATGCCAACAATGAAACATACATAGAGAATTCTAAAATATGGTACATAGTTATATCTTTATGGGGAGGAAGGGAATGCAACATTGTAAGTGAATAAGAATGATGGCGTTTCCCAAAAAAAAGCCACCGTGGTAAGTTGTGTATACAGTGGGAGTGTACCAATCCCCGATAGTTTCTTCCTACACCAGCCTTTTTGTTATAAAACATAGAAACCATAAGTGAGAACTAAGAGGTGCAGAAACACTGCAATAAGAACCATATTAATGAAGAGGTTCTTGATCTGTTTTCTGACATGATTCTTCCTTTGCCATTCTATATGGTTTCTCTGTATTATGGTACCCAGGCTGTAGAGAATGTAGTCCTAGAAGAGTAGAATGAACCTTCTCTGTCCTAATTAAAAACTGGCGAAGAATCCTGTGCTACCTTGAACATTAACACATCAGTTTAACTCAGTTGATTAACAAGCTGAAACATATTTCCATTTGGGTTTCCCTGAGTGGGAAGTGCTGTATTTTGGGACCATTTTTCTAGCCAAGATAAAAATTCTAGTTGCGTGAGCAAATAAAAGGCCACTGTCACTGCACCAGGATCCATGCAAACACAACTGCAGTTAAAATGTTTGATAGACTCTGAGTGCTGAAGTTTTCTCGCACCAAGTGGGAGAAAAGGCCTTAATTTAGCCATTATTGCTTGCCACACTGCCTGCAAACTGGCAAAGTGATATATCAGGTCCATTCAGATATGTATTCTACTTTTCACCAAAACTGTATACCATAAGTAAAAGAAATGTGATGAGTCATTACCCTGGGTACTTTTAATGATAAAAAGGACATTAAAAGCTTTTCCAATTCAAATGTGACTGCTGGTGATTACATGGACATTACATTTGTTTTCTTGGCAACACTATGGATATACCTGCCTTCTTCAGGGATTATTTTTTTTCTTATTCCCAATCTAGCTGACAAATGTGCTATTTCCTGGTGGCCTCCCATCCCAGTCACGTCTGAGCCTGCTTCCTTTTTGAAATCAGTCAAGGCGAGCTGTGTGCTGCCACCGCCACCTAGTGGGGCAAAAAGAAAACATTTGAACTTAAATAGATACCTTTACCACATATTAATATTCAATTGATTGATTCACTAAAACTTATGTGCCACTCCAATCACATCCAATCCTGTGCAGTGTACAATTCCTCTATAGTTTTAAGAGTTAATCAGAAGAAGCAAAATAACAAAATAAACTGTCACATCATCTCTAACAGCACCAAGAATCAGAACAATGATCAATACCCCCCTTCGCTGTGCAAGGAATCAAAAACTCTGATCAACTCCCAAAGGCTCCCTGAAACAACTTGGTCTTCATGGCTTTCTGAAACTCTAGCAGGGTTAGGGCCAATCTAATCTCTGGGGGGAATGATGTTCTCGGTTTGGATCCCTTATCCCCACCCAAATCATCCTTGAACACATGGAAACATACAGATAGTCCTCATTTAATGTCCACTCATTCAGTGACCATTCAAAGTTACAACAGTGCTGAGCAAGCAGGATTTATGGCTCGCAATTATGATGCCACAGTGTCCCGCGGTCACATGATCACCACTTGCAACCTTCACTGCTGGCTTCTGACAAGCAAAGTCAATGGGGAAGCTGTCAGGAGGTCGCAAATGATGATCATGTGACTGCGGGATACTGTGACCGTGCAGGATTTGCCTAACAACGGCAACCAGGACTGCCAGAGCTGCCATCATAAGTCGGCATGGTCATGTGACGTTGCACCTTATGACCGCATCGCTTAGCGACAGAGTACCTGATCCAAATTACTGTTGTTAAATGAGGACTACCTATATTTGTGATGGAATGTAAATGTGGCCCTGGGAATGGGGAAAGGCTGAATGACCCATTAAGGGATGAAGAGTTTTAGAAAAAAATAGTCAGTCAGTCCTGGAAAAGAAGAAAGCATGAGAAAGAAACTCAAAGTAACCCTGCCTTGATTTTGTTTGGTATAAGATGCAGTGGAGAGAAACTCTGACAGGCCTTCAGGATGCTTTGTCTTCAACAAAGACATTCCGAAACCCCTGCTGCTCCTGTTTCTGATCTTGCCTATCTCAAAGAGCTGACTATGTTGTCTACTCAGGTTTTGGAAGGAGATGGGATACCTATCATTATAAAGGCTAAAATGAGTACCCACAATTCCCTACATCACAAGGGAATTGTGGAATCTGCCATGGAACAAAAGTCAAGAAGGACATTTCATGTGGATAAAGAAATGAAATAAAGAAATCTGGCTCATTAAGTTTTACGTATTATCTATCAGCTGGAATGCCTGCAGTTCACACACGCCACCAACCTGAGAGAAGACTGCTCAGTTATGTTTCTGAATTCATTTTGTTCATTGAATAAATTGCTAAGTGGCTCTCTCCCCCCCCCCCCCCCCGGCTTTCCATTGAGTGGGAAAGAAACCTGTCAAACTTTCTTCTTTGGTAAGTACAAGGTTTTTCTTTTGGTATTTTTTTCCATTTCCCCACCCAGATTTTGCATTGCTACACAGAAAATGTCATTTTGTTTTCTCCACATTTGATCAAGTCCAAATTTTATTTGAAAAGTAATAATTCCTCAGATATTCATATAAAATTTCTGCCTTCTTTCCATTATGTTAACCACCAGGCATTCCCACTGGGCCATGAGTGGCATTTTGCAGTCCCCTGGGAACAATAAGGTGCCATCTGTTGAAACTCTTTGCAATTCCAAGATGGCTTCAGTTGAACTCTTCAGTCAAATTTCTTTAGTGTAAATAAAAAATAAAAATAAGAATGTGTGTTGATTATTCAACTGGCAGTAGTAAGGCAAAATGTTGTCAATTGGGAGCTGTGGTTCAGTAGCAATTAGAAGGTCACAGAATCTCCAATAATCCTGAGGTGAGTTGGGATGATTTAGAACAGGTTATTTTGTATCTGAACTGAACTGAACTGAACTGACTGCTTTAACTCACCCTGTTTAGAATAAAGCTCCAACCATGATCTGTTGTTCAGGAGTCAAGTACATTGCAAATGGTCATCCACAGCAGCTGTGCTAAAAAGGGTTAGAGTTAGGGAAAACAAACTTTTGCTGGTTCTGTAAAATGTGGTGGTGAAGAGAAGCAAATAGAGAAGGATTGCATTCAATGATCAGTAGTGATGTTCTTAAGTTAGTGTGACCTTTGTGATTAAAACACTATCAGTGGCCCCAGTCAGAAAATCTAAAGAGGGATGGAGAGATCATGGAGAGGTGGAGAAAGAGAAAGAATTGCGTTTATCTCATAATACTGTATTGCATCATTGTCTGCCTGTCTCTTGTTCTAAATGGTTCTGTGTAAATCCCATCTTGCTATCAAATCAGATGTGTGTATCATCACCACCACCATCTTCGCCATCATCATTTGTCACCTTTTTTTACTGTTTAGGAGGACTGTGCAGCGCTTCAGATTTTAAAGAAACCTTGCATCCGGAGGCCCAATTTAGACTTTATTTCAGCTTTTGGTGTGTCATGGTTTCACCCAACCTCCAGCTTTGTATAGCACTGTCTATACAAGACAGCTAACTGGAGCATTAGCATGGGAGTTGAACTCCTCCATATGGCACTCCCTACAGTGATCTGGATGTTTGTGGGCAAATTTTCATTCCGTAGTGATCTGGTTCATCAGGTGGAAGCTTCATGGCTTGTCCATGAAAAGCTGGAGCCCTGCCATAACTCAGTCCAACTCTGCCTGGGCAAAGTGGATGGCTTGTCCACAGAAATCTGGATAGACGTTGGCTCGTCCAGGCAGGGTGGGAATGAATTTTAGTCCTGTAAGAACTGATGGCTTGTGCAAGCAAAGATAGATTGCTGCCAGACGTCAGTTCTGCCTAGGTAAGTTGGAGGGGGGGGGTGAGTTCTGCAGAACTCCTGCTTTGCATGCACAAAGGGATTAAAGAACAGGATAAGGAGCACATTTGAAGATAGCTGATAACTAGCAAAGTTCATTTTCAAAAGAAAAGCAATCTGAAAGGTAAAAACAGTCTGGTCTATACATGGCTGAGTAAACAGGGATTTGGTAGAAGGCACAGTGATGTCAGGATGTGCCATGATGTCATTATTCAAATGATTGCAAATAATATAATTTCTGACAATTGCATCATGACATCATAACACAAATAGCATACACTGTAGTGTGTTGTTTATATCAGTTGTGTCATGAAGCATGTGATGTCACTTGTCTTCTCTTGCCCTCCCCTGCAGACTGTCATGGCTGCTATGTAAAATGGGTGGGTGGGGGGACGGCAACAAAATGTCCTTTCTAAGATAACTGGACCACTGCCATTGAGAAGACTCTGTTTTTGGATACCACAATATGAGATGCAGGACCATGAGCAGATCCTCCCTGCCTGATCTTAGTAAATGAATTGAGCAGTTTGGGGGAAATTGATATGTTAAACACTTGGTTACCCAGCCATTTAGATCATAGCTTTCCAAACTGTGTGTCGCGACACTTTAGTGTGTCGCAACACACAGTTTAGTGTGTTGCGAAGTGGCGGCGCGGGGGCGTGTGCGGTGGCTGTGGCAGTGCCGCGCCATCAGCGCTTCCGCATTTTAGCGAGGCCGCTGCCGCCGCCGCCGCCATTCACACCGCCACCGCGCCCCTGCGCCGCCGCCGCTGGTGTGTCACCAATGGCAGCAGTTTGGAAAGCACTGATTTAGATATTTATAGTCTTATGCCAATGTTACATAGTCCCATAGCTCATAGGCAGCCAGCACAGCACTTACTGGCCAGTATTATGTAGTCCCATTTAGCCATCCTTCTTAACAATTGAGCAGCTGCATCTTGCAGCATTTATAGTTTCTGAGCCATCTTTAAGAGTGGACCATGTAGAATGCCTTGCAGTAGTTCAGCTGTGAGGTGTTATGGCATGAATCACTGAGTCTAAGCTATCCAAGTCCACTCGCTGATACCCCAGCCAAAGCAAAAGCTGAACTTTAAACTTTCTTACTATTGAGGCCACCTGTGTTTCCAGTAATAGATTACAATCAAGGCAAGCCCCAAAATTATGGCCATGAACTTTTGATGGGAGTGCTACCTCCTCCAGAACAGAAAACATCTCAGTCCCTAGCTTGAGAACCAACAATCCACGGTGTTTCTGGCTTATCTGAATTCAGCTTCAAATTGTGGTCCTCATTTAGTCCATCACTGCTCCCAGATAACTGTCAAACGTTTGAACATATTCTTTTGATTCTAATAAAAAGGAGAGAGAGGGATATGTAGCATAAGTAGCATCAGCTTACTCCAAAGATCCAGATGATAGCCTCCAGTGGCTTCTTGCAGATAATAAATGGGGGGCAGGGGGGAGCATCATGGAGTCAAAAGGAAATCTCCCATTACTGCTCCCTCACTGTAACACACTTTCTCCAGTTCCCAACCCACTGAACCATTAAGTCAATATCTCATAAGCAGTGGTGTAAAGGAAGCTGAGAGATCCAGGAGAATCAACTTGGCAGCATTCCCTGCCCGCTCTCATTACTTGCCATTGGTCATCAGCCAGAGCAACAAGGATATTTCAGTGCCACGTCTAGGCCTGAAACAAATTAGATGGCCACCACCTTTTCTAGCACTTTGTCCAGCAGAGGGATAATTGCAGTTAGATAGGTTTCAGGTTGAACTTTGGAGTCCATAGAAGGCCTTTTCCAGGAGATCAGAGGTAGTGGAGCATAACCATGAAAAGAGGCAATGATCGTTTTCATGTAAAACTTAAAATCCTGATGGGCAACAGTATATAGAACAGACAATAGGCTTAATTTTGATAAAGTTACAATAACTCAAGATCTCACCTTATCTCATTTTATTGTATCTTACTGTGGCTGATGCCCATGCTTTGATATGGTCAATTGACTAATCAATAAAGTATATCTATCTACAACAACTTAAGCTGACCAAACAGTTCTACAACAATTGTTTTTCTAATTCTGAGCGGAAGTCAATAACTTTATCTTCAGAATGCTTCACAAACTTATGACAATAGACTACTGAAATTCCTGGTTGAATTTACCATGGGATTAACCTTGAACAGCCTTCCCACCAGCTCTAACAGCCCCTGGAAAAATCCATGATAGAAGCATTTCCAGAAATGTGGTTTCAACCCTCAAAGAACTCAAACAATTTCTACACAAACTGACAGTCCATGTACGGTGACTCTGGCTATGTATTGGCTGATCTCAGATTTCAAGCACAAATACTTGTTTCTTTTTTCTCATGTCATCTGGAAGCCCAAAGGAACACCATCTTAGGCCGCATAGGATTTCTTCATCTTTAAAGTGATCTCAAACTCTTAGCTATATTAGTTATAGCAAATTAACATGTCTACTCTTGTGAAATTGACATATAACCCATAATTTAAAAATAGATTTAGAAACTTTTAAATCAAAATAGCATAAATAGAGAAAGAAACTTCTTCAGGATAATGATTGTTTCAGTCATGTCTCCAGTCCCAAGGATAACATTAATTATTTCATCCCTCCCCTTCTGCCTTCTTTCCATTAATGTAAGCATCTTAATATCAATTATTTTCTATTTTTCCTATTTGGGCATGATTTAACCAAAAACAAGCATTAAAGCTGCAATATTTTATGCAGCAATTTCATCCATATCTGCCTGAGCATAGGCCCACTGAATACAGAAGAATTGGCATCCAAATAAAAATTCTCAGGATTGCAAATCCTTTTCATTGACAGATTGATCAATTAATGTCCCAATTACAATTTATGAATGGAAAAATATTAATTAGGGTGGCTAGTTTTAACCAACAGTAATTATCTAAACTCTCTGTATCTTAAACTTGGGTTAAATGCATATATTTATAAATATAATATATTTATTACATACATCTGAATATAATAAATGCATACAATTATTAACTGATTAATTGGCTAAAAAACCCAAATGATTAAGGAATTAAAATTATGCAATTAAACCTATTTATTACAGTTCCCACTGGTTTCTATAGGAAATGGTTAAGTGAATGCTTAAACTTTACCGCTAAAATCAATAAGACTTAAAGGTTCATAACACTGACTGAACCTCACCCCTCACACCATCTTTTTCATATGCCAGTCTATCATTCTAATTAATAAATATAGCAAGCTACACACATCCCCTGATAGGTTACTTCTAATTTCTTTTAATTCATCAATGGAAAAACAATCTTGCAAAGAGTAATTAATTTAATTTCTTCTGAGAGTGAGTCATTGCTAGACATGTTAAAATTTTCCAACAATGAGGCTTGAAAAACAGCTGCAGCTATGCAAAATTTTTATAGGTTTAATTGAACATCTGTGCATTTTAATTAATTAATTTGAACAGATCAAGGGGAAAAAATAAAGCAACTGTAGGTAATGTGAATTTAACAAACCAATTTTAACTTTTGGAGCACTCAGCTAAATGATTTTTTTTGTCATTAATAAGCAAAGCAAAAAATTGCAGACAACAAATAATACTTATCTCAATGTAATTTGCAAAATATCCTAAGCAGCCTAATTGACTACTTATGCTAAACCATGTAAGTTGATTTACATGTTATCTTAAATCCATCTACTTAAGGAAATTCCATTGAAATAAATTACACCTCCTTCCAATTAAACATGGTTAGGATTGGTGTGCTAGGCT
The DNA here is from genome assembly GCA_023362775.1 of Charina bottae. Taxonomy (NCBI): domain Eukaryota; kingdom Metazoa; phylum Chordata; class Lepidosauria; order Squamata; family Charinaidae; genus Charina; species Charina bottae. The sequence continues at coordinate 83,288,471 of JALMGJ010000001.1, read as the reverse complement.
TGTTGACCTTAATGGGATGAAACTGAAATATTCTCATACACATTAGCCTTGATCAAATCTCTTTGCCTAGATTGAAATAAAGTTTGTTTTGCTTAATTATGCCTGGATTTGTCAGCCTTCCTAGGTAGACCAGACAGAAAACATGACCAGATGAGCTAATTCTACTTTATTGAAAAGCTACATTTATAGAATCTTGCAAGTCTGAAAGTACAAATCTCTTGCCATCTCCTTTACAGCCTGAGAAGCTAGGGAAGGTCCCTTCTGAGCCTCTTGGTTCACCCACTATCCAGCTGTGGGCTATGTCCTCTCTTATTTGACTATTCCCTAGGCAGCATCTCTTTGCCCTGTCTTCCAAGATCTTTCCCACATACCATTACAGGATTGGAAGGTCTTATTCCAAAATGTCTTGAATTAAACGGGTTACCCTTCCACATGTTAGCCTTCAGCCAAAATAAGTTAATCAAGCCCTGTCAGAATTAATGAGACACACCCTTTACATCCAGCAGTATAAAAGGATAAAGGCCATGCTTTTGACAAGGTTCCTCCAGTTGTGGAAATTGTGAATTGTTTATTACTTCTTGCTAAAGATGAACGGGAGACAGTGGAGGACAAAAAGGCCTGGCGTGCTATGGTCCATGAGTTTTCAGGTGGTCTCAAGGCTTTTTTAAAAAAATAATAATGTTAGTTTTGGTTAGTATCCATTCATGTCTGGGTAGTTAGTGTTAAATATATTCAAATGGGCTCCAATTGCCACTGGGAAAAATGGGTCTAAGTAAAGTGTACCTCACAGGGCTGCGGTATAAAAAAATGTTGGCTTGAAAATGAAGATACTCTTGATAATTGATCTACTTCATTGATATCCTTTCTTTTTCTGAAAGTTTGAGGCTTGGTAAATGAAGGTCTTGTATAATGTTATCGCCACAACAACTCTTGAGGTAGGCTTGACTGAGACAGCACAATTGACTTAAAAGGCAATACATAGTTCACTCTTTATGTCTATGAAGGTTCTCAGTCATCCAGGTGGAATTGTCTGTAGCTTGAATCATGTCAACTGCATTTCTATTTTCTCAGTGGAAACGTTTCGCTCCTTATCCAAGGAGCTTCTTCAGTCTGAGCAAAGTTGGTAAGGGAATCCTAAATATGTTTCTAGGTAGCTGTGTGACCTTACACCTGGGGCTAGGTCATGGTTATATTGAGATGTTATTTTAAGTCCTTTTATCATCTAAAGGAGGATCGTTAAGATCACCATGCTGCTGTTAAGCTTGTGAAATGGTCTTAATCTTCCTAGGCACAGAAGACAAAGCCGGGAGAAAGATGGGAGAAAGATTGTGCCTGAGGCCCCCACCTCTATTCAAGGAAGGATTTTCCAAGTTGGCATAAATGGATTCCTTGACCCCTCTCTCAAACCACCTATCTTCTCTGTCTAAAATGTGAACATTAATGTCCTCAAATGAGTGTCCTTTTTCCTTTAGATGAAGGTAAACTGCTGACTCTGGTCCTGTGGTGTTACTTCTCCTGTGTTGGGCCATCCTCCTGTACAAAGGTTGTTTGGTTTCTCCAATGTAGAGTTCAGAGCACTCCTCACTGCACTGGATTGCATAAACTACATTGCTTTTCTTGTGTTTTGGAGTTTGATCTTTGGGGTGTACAAGCCTCTGTCTCAGTGTGTTGGTGGGTTTGAAATATACAGGTACTGTATGTGGTGTTTGCCAAATATCTGTTTTATGTTTTCAGACACGCCAGCCATGTAAGGAATGACCAGGCCCCCACCTCTATTCAAGGAAGGATTTTCTCTGGAGAAACCAAACAACTTTTGTACAGGAGGATGGCCCAACACAGGAGAAGTAACACCACAGGACCAGAGTCAGCAGTTTATCTTCATCTAAAGGAAAAAGGACACTCATTTGAGGACATTAATGTTCACATTTTAGACAGAGAAGATAGGTGGTTTGAGAGAGGGGTCAAGGAATCCATTTATGCCAACTTGGAAAATCCTTCCTTGAATAGAGGTGGGGGCCTCAGGCACAACCTCTCCCCCATCTTCCTCCCTGCTTTGTCTTCTGTGCCTAGGAAGATTAAGACCATTTCACAAGCTCAACAGCAGCATGGTGATCTTAATGATCCTCCTTTAGATGATAAAAGGACTTAAAATAACATCTCAATATAACCATGACCTAGCCCCAGGTGTAAGGTCACACAGCTACCTAGAAACATATTTAGGATTCCCTTACCAACTTTGCTCAGACTGAAGAAGCTCCTTGGATAAGGAGCGAAACGTTTCCACTGAGAAAATAGAAATCCAGTTGACATGATTCAAGCTACAGACATAGTTCACTCTTGTTACTACTTCCTTTAACAAAAAAACACATGAATTTCTAATAAGAAAAGATGCAGTACAGAATTCAGAAATGATAATATAACAAGGTTAATAATGATTAATAAAAATAATAACTTTCACCTATGAAAGTGACATAGTCAAGATTAGACTGATTCATGCTGTTTTCAAGAAACGTATACAAAAGTACACCATAACTACAATTATTTTTTAGTAACTTAAACCGGAAGGCTTCCCTAATCTGCTTTTTTAGAAAAGGTCCAGTGGCAAAATGGCAAATCTGGCTATGGGAGATGGCCCAGGGATTAAATATACTTCATCTTTCAGGACCATGATGGTTCCTACAGTCCTGCAACTCCTCTAACTCATCATAAGCCCAAAGACTTGAGGATTCCTGGGTTTCACATCCTGACACTCTGGCATGCAGAGAGAGGGAGATACATACTGCAGTAGCATTAAGCTCCTAGGCTAGTTTAAGAAACTGGCATACTCTATATTTTGCATCCCTTTTCCTTTTCATTCAAAGCAAACTTTCATTTCAAGTTCCAGATCGTTTTCCCATACACATGACATTTTCCATATCAAAGAACTACCATAGCACTCATCTTTCTTTTCCATTGTGAGAATACAGAAAATATGGTAGTTAATATGGAATAAAATGGAGATTATATACTGTATATTTAAGATCTGTGCCCAAATCCTGCAACTAGGTGTATTTCTTGCCAATATCCCTTCATGACTTACACTAGAATTTAACTATTATCTTAATATCTAAGTTTTCATCCCAGTCCCCACTGTGAGAAGTAGTCAGTAATACAGAATGGAAAAAGTAAAATTCAGAACATTCTATAGACACAGCATGGGTTAAGTACTGATCAGAATTTGAGGGAGTAGAAACAGGAAGGCTCTTTTTTGAAAGAGGCCTTTTGTAAAATTAGTTACTATAGAGAGGTGGATCAATGCTCTTCCAGTCTGTGTCAGTTTCACAATGAGGAACTTTAAATGTGAACCTATTAAATCACCAAATGGGTATTTCTATATTTCTTTGGAGGCATTTCTGGGTTAAAAATTGTATGACAAAATTCAGAAGAGTTTTGATCCACATCTTAGTGTGAATCAGATCTGGGTACTTAAAAATACAGACTGATTATCAGTCAGATGGTTTGCCAGCAAAGCTACCTTGGCTTTAAGAGGCTGAGCTCTGAATAAGGAAGTTCTGAACCCAAAATTTGCCTCAGCTGATCTCACTAGACCAGAGCTTTCCAAACTGTGTGTCGGGACACATTAGTGTGTCGGCTGCAGTGTCTGGATGTGTCACGGCTGCTGCTGCCTCCGAGCCCTGCCAGGATTCTGCGCAGGTCCTAGTGCCTGCCTTGTGCCTTGCTGCCTCCAAACCTGCTATAATTCCACACAGGTCCTAGTGCCTGCCTTGTGCCTGGCTGCCTCCAAACCTGCCCTGCCAGGATTCCGCGCAGGTCCTAGTGCCTGCCTTGTGCCTTGCTGCCTCCAAACCTGCTATAATTCCACATAGGTCCTAGTGCCTGCCTTGTGCCTGGCTGCCTCCAAACCTGCTATAATTCCACACAGGTCCTAGTGCCTGCCTTGTGCCTGGCTGCCTCCAAACCTGCCCTGCCAGGATTCCGCGCAGGTCCTAGTGCATGCCTTGTGCCTTGCTGCCTCCAAACCTGCCCTGCCAGGATTCCATGCAGGTCCTAGTGCCTGCCTTGTGCCTTGCTGCCTCCAAACTTGCCCTGCCAGGATTCTGCGCAGGTCCTAGTGCCTGCCTTGTGCCTGGCTGCCTCCAAACCTGCCCTGCCAGGATTCCGCGCAGGTCCTAGTGCCTGCCTTGTGCCTGGCTGCCTCCAAACCTGCTATAATTCCACACAGGTCCTAGTGCCTGCCTTGTGCCTGGCTGCCTCCAAACCTGCTATAATTCCACACAGGTCCTAGTGCCTGCCTTGTGCCTGGCTGCCTCCAAACCTGCCCTGCCAGGATTCCGCGCAGGTCCTAGTGCCTGCCTTGTGCCTTGCTGCCTCCAAACCTGCCCTGCCAGGATTCCGCGCAGGTCCTAGTGCCTGCCTTGTGCCTTGCTGCCTCCAAACCTGCCCTGCCAGGATTCTGCGCAGGTCCTAGTGCCTGCCTTGTGCCTGGCTGCCTCCAAACCTGCCCTGCCAGGATTCCATGCAGGTCCTAGTGCCTGCCTTGTGCCTTGCTGCCTCCAAACCTGCCCTGCCAGGATTCCGCGCAGGTCCTAGTGCCTGCCTTGTGCCTTGCTGCCTCCAAACCTGCTATAATTCCACACAGGTCCTAGTGCCTGCCTTGTGCCTGGCTGCCTCCAAACCTGCCCTGCCAGGATTCCGCACAGGTCCTAGTGCCTGCCTTGTGCCTTGCTGCCTCCAAACCTGCCCTGCCAGGATTCCGCGCAGGTCCTAGTGCCTGCCTTGTGCCTTGCTGCCTCCAACCCTGCCCTGCCAGGATTTCGCGCAGGTCCTAGTGCCTGCCTTGTGCCTTGCTGCCTCCAAACCTGCCCTGCCAGGATTCCGCGCAGGTCCTAGTGCCTGCCTTGTGCCTGGCTGCCTCCAAACCTGCCCTGCCAGGATTCCGCGCAGGTCCTAGTGCCTGCCTTGTGCCTGGCTGCCTCCACACCTGCCCTGCCAGGATTCCACACAGGTCCTAGTGCCTGCCTTGTGCCTTGCTGCCTCCAAACTTGCTGTGATTCCACGCAGGTCCTAGTGCCTGCCTTGTGCCCTGCTATAAGAGTGTGTCGCGAAATTATGCCATGCTGTAAGAGTGCGTCGCGAAATGATGCATATCTAAAAAGTGTGTCACCAACATGAAAAGTTTGAAAAGCTCTGCACTAGACAGTTCTGTGATACAGATATAAAATAAAACTGCTGTGACCGATCCAGCATTCTGAATGCTGCAAAAGATGCATCCCCAAAAAAAGAATGTGTAGAAAAAAGTGCACACAAGAGAGAGTTTAGTTATTTTTTAAAAAAGTGCCTCAGGAAAATGTATGTTAAAAATGAACATCAGGGCAATTTAAGTAAATCTATAAATATTAGAGAAAGTTGTATATAAAATCTTTGCATGTTAGGGAAAGCTGCACATGAGAAACAAATGCAAATTTTACAGCGTGTGTTTCTAAAAATCCATTAAAATTGTCAGAACAGATTAATAACTGAAAATCTGTGATATTAACACAGACAGGATTTGAATTGATCTTCATATTCCCGGCAAGAGCCAAGCCACTTTTCCTCTCAGCTCCACCCTTCACCCCTAGTGAAGAGATGACCCATCTTAGAGGATTGCTCTTGGGATCGGTGACATGAGGTCATGCAAAGCCTTTTTAAGTCTCTAGCATGAGGACAGAGATCAAGCAGAATGTCTTACGTTCTATAACACTGCAAACCACTTGCAAGTCTGACATGCTTTTCATGCCATAGACAAGCCTTTTCTAGGGCATCGTTTTGTCAGATTTTCTTCTGAAATATTGGGGGGAGAACCCAACTGAGGTACAACTTTTCATGCATTTCATGTGTTCAGCTGCTCATAGTCTGTGGCATTAACAATTTATCATCAAACCCAGTGACTTTGCTGCCGACATATCAAAGTGGCCAGTGGATACATATGCTCAAGCCGGAGCATCTGCTTCTTCCGTGTTTCCAACATTAGCACAGACATCAGAATCAGTGGACTATTGAATGCAATTACAGTAAGCGAGACAGACAATAAAGATTGATAGCACCTTCTCCTTTTATCACGCACCAAAACTAGTGGGGGGTTAAAGCTTTGCCTTGCACTGCCTCCATTTAACAATGATTGAAAATATGCAATTGTGGTGTCAGAGTCAAGATGCGATGAGGAGATATCCCCTACTTTGGGCTGCTTTGTTTGCTGGACACATTATTCAATTGGATGAAAAGTGAATCCTCCTCTTTCAAAATGAGCAACAAATATTATATATTAATGATGAGCATTTACTTAGCACCATTCTATCCATCACACACTGGAAGTGGAACTCTTCTTTTTATCTCTGTGCAACTTACAGATGCATAGTTCAACATTTCTTAGCTTATGCTTCTGCTGACAAATCTCTAAACAGAGATTTGCCTGGTTAGTTTTGTGACTAGCCCATGTGTCCTACAGATACGTAATTAATACAATCCTTTAGTATAGTGGAATCCTAATTACAACCACTTCAGAAAGGAGCTAGCAAATCAGAATGAATGATGGGAATTATGAAGGTTCCAGCTCTATTATTTATTTAATTTATTTAATCTTATTTATACCCCGCCTATCCCCTCCCTACTGGAGGGCTCTAGGCGGCTTACAACATCCGTATACATTAATTTATACATCAAATTATACATCATATATTATACCCGCGCGACAAGGAGAGAGGGAGGGAACCGGCTCTTCCGCTGAAGGCATTGGACTGCAAGTCCCAGAATGCCTCGCTCCGCGCCGGCTGCTGACGTCCAGGAAGTTGGTGTCTCCGGATCCGTCGTCCTCCGTCGTCCTCCGCCGACATCACCGCTCTTCCAGGTCTTTTTGGAATCGAGGACGACTCTCCGCTGGACGCCCGCAAATTGCCCCACGTGAGTGGTACCCATTAATCTACTTGCTATATTAGCTTTCGAATCGCTGGGTTGGCAGAGAGCTAGGGCAAGTGACGAGAGCTCACCTCGTCACGCGGTTTCGAACTGCCAACCTTATGGTCGGCAGTCTAACGGCTCAGTGGTTTAACCCGCTGAGCCACCGCGCCCCATCATGGGGCGGTGTTGTTGCTCTATGCTGTTGGACTTGCTGAAGCCCTGTGAGCCTTAACAGGTTTAAGTGCTTAAATATGCACAGAATTTCAGCTTCAGATTCTGCTCCGAGTTCATAAAAAGATACATAGAGGCACAAATTGGTGTTACTTGGTTCTCAAATTCTCAATTCCAAATCTATAGAAAAAAATACACTTGGATATAAAGATTCTGCTCCAAATTTATGTCCTTGACATCTTTGGCCTCTGCTATACATGCACATCCAAAATTCTATGTGATCTGGCCATACACATTCTATGATGTATTCTTTCCCTATGTTGTTAGGAGAGAATCTGATTGAGAGAGCAACCAGCAGTTCCCAGGCTTGAGATAACTGTTACATCAAGTGATCCCAGCTGTATTTCATGGCCTTTAAAAGAACCACTAAATATCCATGGATTCGGGCAACAGGAAAAAGCCTAGGATTTAGACCTTGGAGCATAGTTCTAAATAACTGCTGTATGTTGCATTAGGCAGATCTTTTGTTGTAGCTGGCTTCATTCTTATCTGCAATAAAGTATCTAGTCTGAGTCATGTCTGAGTGTCAGTAAGTCAATTCCAGAATAAGGGGTAGAGAACCTAGACTTACAGTTGTAACAGGCTGAAGCTGATATCTATAGCCTTAAACTAAAGTCAGATATGACACTCAAGAATGGCCCCAGTGGTTTGAAAGCATCCCTCTTTCTGTGCTTAAAGCACATAATTTTCTGTTTTGTAACATACCTTATAATATACCATATGATGAAGGTGAAAGAAGAAAGTGCAAAAGCTGGGTTGCAGTTAAACCTCAAAAAAACCAAGATTATGGCAATGAGCTTGATTGATAACTGGCAAATAGAGGGAGAAAAAGTGGAGGCAGTGACACACTTTGTATTTCTAGGCGCAAAGATTACTGCAGATGCTGACTGCAGCCAGGAAATCAGAAGACGTCTACTTCTTGGGAGGAGAGCAATGGCAAATCTTGATAAAATAGTTAAGAGCAGAAACATCACACTGACAACAAAGATCCACATAGTCAAAGCAATGGTATTCCCCATAGTAACCTATGGCTGCGAGAGCTGGACCATAAGGAAGGCTGAGCAAAGGAAGATACAGTAGATGCTTTTGAACTGTGGTGTTGGAGGAAAATTCTGAGAGTGCCTTGGACTGGAAGAAGATCAAACCAGTCCATACTCCAGGAAATAAAGCCAGACTGCTCACTTGAGGGAATGATATTAAAGGCAAAACTGAAGTACTTTGGCCACATCATGAGAAGACAGGATACCCTGGAGAAGATGCTGATGCTGGGGAAAGTGGAAGGCAAAAGGAAGAGGGGCCGACCAAGGGCAAGATGGATGGATGATATTCTGGAGGTGACGGACTCGACCTTGGGGGAGCTGGGGGTGGCGACGGCTGACAGGAAGCTCTGGCGTGGGCTGGTCCATGAAGTCACGAAGAGTCGGAAGCGACTGAACAAATAAACAAATAAACAACAACAACATACCTTATTTATTGGCATTGTTGGTTGATACAACTCTGCAAAACATTTGCATGAAGGAGCGAGGCCAGGATGTTCTGCATCTCTGCCCTTCTAAGGCAGGGGTGCACAAATATTCTTTTCCAGACCGAGGGCTACCCTTGGCTTGGGAGATGCACGCTAGAGGCAACGCTTCAAAACCTGGGCAGGGGAAGGATTTCTTTGTCATAGTTGCCTCCCTAGGTAAAACACCTTCAATGTTTCAGAAGGATAGGTAAAGAGCTAGGGGCTTATGATTCTATAACCACTATCTATTTGCAGTTATAATCCTATATAGTCAATACCAGAGTTGTGCAGTGCTTCAGAATTAATTTAGAAAAGGAGCTTTGAAATGGACTGTGAACATCGCACTTGTTTGCAACTCTGTTAAAGCAGACGTGTCTTTTCCAGGAATCAAGTCTGCTTACCATTTGTCTGCTGCATGGGCATCTGTAAGGTAAGGAGGGGCAAATGGCAAAATGTGTATTTTGACATTGCAAATGCCATAATTTACATAGTTGTGTCAGATGTTGGGATGCAAGTACATAATTGCAGCATGTACACGATGACAACATCACATGCATGTCATCATTTTGGAGTCATTGCAGATTGCTGGTGACACTGCTGGTCTGGTGGCCGCTGCAGCTAGTTACCATATGATATCAGGATAAAGAAATGCTGTTGCTTTACAGTGTTGCAACAGGCTCTATGTTTCTGCTCCCACATGATTTGAAACACTTTCTGGGAACTGAATCTGAAGCACTGCACAGCCCTAATCAGTATCCACTCTCTCAAAACTTGTAGAAAGGCTATACTTAATTGCCTCAGAACCATAAGTATTTGCCCCACAACCAAGGTTATTGTCAAGCACCCAAAGTTACACAGTCATTCTTTAAAAGCAATCATCTCAGAATGGAAAACAATGTAATACTGAAATAAAATAAATTGCAATTAAGTCAAATGTATTTATTTATTTATTTAGCATATTTATTTCACGTATTTATATAGCCGCCCATCTCACAAACATGTGACTCTGGGTGGCATACAACACAACAACAGTTAAAAACTCCATAACAATCTAAAACCAATCAAAAATAAATACAGTAAACAGAAAAAGTAAACAGATGAAACAGATAAAATAAACAGATAAAACCCAAGAAAGTGGGAGAACAAACATAACTTAATCTCATACAGCCACCTTTCAGGTTTATCTGTTTATGAAGGCCAATGCTCTGAAAGCCATGGCAATTATCTTCATTGCAGAATAATTATTTGGGTACTAATTAAAGCATCCAGCATCCTGCAAGCAACTCTGCTTGCTTGCCCAAAAATTCCAAATGCCCTTACTTGCAACATCTAATCTGAGACATGGTAATTGTCAGGTAATAAGTCTGTGAGTTAAGTAGTGTGAATCGGCTGAGCAGTGGCCAAAATTCAGCCCTCTAGCCGTTACAGCAGGGATAGAAAGCCTGAAGTTCCAAGGCTGGAAGCAAATCATGTTAGTTGCATTTGCGTAACTTAAATTACATTAAATCAAATTTAGACTTTTCTGTCCAGGTTCTGTCCACTCGCTGGGGGCTGAAAAGGTTGTGTACTCCTGCACTACGCTATGTTGTCTCTCAGTTGTTTATGGAAAGCCAATACTCAGTGCATTATCACGATGGCAAGAGCCAAATAACTCTTACTGAATGACCTCCTGAGACAAAAGATAATATTTGCTTTGAAGTCTTCACTAGCCTTATTTAGGGCTCCCAATCTGGGACGGCAAAAATCTGGACACACGCTAGTTAGAGATTTCTGAATCTCTTTTCTGCCACCTGGTGGTCATCTGGATTTTTGCAGTCCACATGTGGTTGCCCAATCCTTAGCGAATTTATTGTATTCCTTCTTAAAGCCATGCAATCGGTCTTTGGATAAAGTAGTCATTTAGAGGTTACCAGGCATCTTAGAATAAGATACTCAGTTTTTGTACTGCCTTTTCCCCCCTAAACTTCGACTTTAAACTAACAGAATAAATTCAACCCTGGTGAATATAATAATGGACAACGTACAGTATTTTAAAATACTACAAGTCTATGACTTATAGTAGCACATTTTTTCCTATGTCTGGTCAGTTTTAAGGAGCAGCAGTCCGACCCTTTGTTATATTCTTTCCCCTCCCCCAGTAATATATGTTGAAGTATAAATTATTTAAAAATTAAAGCTATTTAGAATAATGGCCCTCCAAACACAAAGTATTTATTTCTCCTTTCAGCACTCAGTATTTATGGCATTGATTTTTTTTCTTTGCCATTTACTTAGTATTAGAATTGCATGGACCTCATCAATAAAAAATGAATTTTGATAACTTTCAAAACAGCTATATTATTTTTCCCTTTCATTTGTAGCAATTTTTCCCCTCCTCTCAGTGGTATTACTGCAGTAAGTCAGTCATTATTTCTTTATGTTCCCTCTCCTTTTGCTTTAGTATTTCATTTGCCTTTACAGCACCCATCTCGTGATCGCAAATGGGGAGGGGGGGAAAACAGAAGCATTTTTATTTCTTTTAACAGTTGAAATGGCTGCAAGTGATTTAACTGTCATTTAATTTGATTCCTCTCTTCTGTCTGTGGAGAAATATGTTTAATGTACTGGAAATTATGTTAATAAGAAAAAGCATTATCTCATTTAATGAAATAAATATACAAATATTTCAAAATAAAATAAAGAGGCAATCTTTAGCGAGGGAAGATGAAAAAAAAATCTTGTGGTTTGCATAAAATAACATCAATGAAGGGGAAAAAAATTAATGAATGCACTGAAATGGACTGACAAAGACAGAAAGAGGAGGGAAAACCCCAAAATTCAAAAGTAAAGGAGAAGAAAGAAGGTAACTGAATTGTATTCAAATATTTTTAAAATACAGAAGAGGAAACAGAAAAAAAAATCAATGCAAAAATGGACTTCAGTTGTTTTCCTATTTCTGCAAGCCAGCTTGGTATCCTCTATTTTGGGCTGAGTTGTGGCTCTGTCTGTTTTCTCTCTGCTTACCTTTGCGTATATTGTTTAAAGACCATTTTCTCTTTCCATCCTATGCTCCCTCCCCCCCAATTCCTTCCTTTATTCACAAAACAGAATTTATTTTACAGCAAAGAATTCTGAACTGCTTTTATTCTGGGTAAATCCCAGACGCTAATAATGCCACAACAAAGCCTTTGCATATGGAAAGTAACGTGAAAGCAACATTCACCAAGGTTAAACAACTAACGTTTGTGGTGAGAGCAAAACTTTCTGCAATTAAATAATAAAACCATGACCACTGCAACAGAAAGACATAATTAGCAATTTAATTACTGGCATGAAAATGCCACTGAAAGATGTCAATAACAAAATCAAAATCTGGTGTGACAAACGGATTTTACTCTCTTCTTTGTGTCATTGGGTTGACTGTCAATTTTTCCCTTAGCAACTAACACACAGGCACACATTCCCAATAAGTTTTTGAGTCCCCTCATCCTGCACTGACATTCTGCCAAGGATATTATTTAACATTTGTTACAGATTGTTTCTTAAGCTGCTGCATTTCAGTTACTGAATTCTTTTGGAAAACAAAAAAAGACCAGCAGAATCAGTAACAGGCTTTTGATGGCAGAATATGTTCCAAGTGAGTTCAAGGCAATTTTTAGGATTTGTATGGATCTTCAAACATTCTTCCTCAAAATATACAGACAAATCCAGTTAAGCCCACATGTGGGAGCTACAGTGAGCCCCCTTTTCTCTTTCTTAAGAAGAGACTAGGATCTGATGCTACCACTAATTCCATACAGATCTGGAAAAATATAAAGAATTTGTCTACTTTCGAATGTCTTGTGCACAGCCTGCTCCCATAATGCTCTAATGAATTCCAAAATATATTTATATTACTGTCCAACACCTACCAACATCACTGCAAAGTACAGAAAATGGCATTTCCTTTTGGTAACTTTTCCTGGTAGCTTAGGGGAGGGTCAATTCACAAGGAAGAGGGCAACTAAAGGGTGCAAACCAATCGAAGAGAATATTTGTAGCTCAGGGTTGACTGTGGAGTCCTTGGTGCTCTCTGAGCCTTGTTGTTTTCTTGCAGACATTTCATTGCCAGACTAGGCAACATCTTCAGTGCGAAAAGGGAGTGGGACTTGCTCTCTGTTTATATACCATGGTTTGTCCTGCTTGTGTTGGTGGAGGTGTTGTTCTCTCCTTGGTAGTTCCTTGATTGGGCTGTTGCTTGCTGCTTGGTTGATTGACTGAGTTAATAGTTCCTTGATTAGGGTATATTGTGCTGTTTGATTGTTCCTCTGGTGCTAATCCTGATGTTAATCTTTGCATATCTGGGTGTTGATTGCTGGCAAGGAGGTGTTCTGATCTTTTGGCTTTTCTATTGTTTTATGAATCGTATGTAAATGCTGTTTACCTCTATGTGTCTGTTGATGGCTGCTTTGTCTGAGTGCCAAGCTTCCAGGAATTCTCTAGTGTTTTTGGATTTGGCTTGGTTTAAAATGCTCACAGTTTCCCAGTTGAAAGTATGGTTGAGTCTGTCCATGTGTTGTGAGATGAATGAGTTTTCATCGTGCCTTCTGACTGCTAGCTGGTGTTCGTGGATGCGCTCTGCTAGTCTTCTGCCCATCTGTCCTACATAGTGGCTGCTACAGTCCTTACACTGTATGTTGTAGATAACTCCTATTTTTATTTCTTGGGCTACTGGGTCTTTTGGGTTACTTACGATGTTCTGAAGGGTTTTGGTTAGTTTGTGTGCTATGGTGATGCCGTGTGGTTGTAACAGTCTATTAGTAGTTTCTGAGATGTTTCTGATGTATGGCAGCGTTATCCTTTTCATAGCTTCTGTTGGTTGTATTGTAGTGGGTTGGGTGGTCAGGCACTTTCTGATAAAGTTTCGTGGGTATCCATTTTGCACTGTGGAGATGCAGTATGTAAGCTGAATGTGTATTCAGGTCATCTCAAGACTAATTGCTGCTGATATCTCACTCCCTGGGGCACTATTGCCAGGAAGAACAGCCTCCCCAACATTCAGGAAACAACTAAAAGCAGAGTTCTTCTGTAGGGCTTCTTCCTAGTATATGGACACAATCATTTTGTTGTTGTTGCTGCTGCTTCTCATCTTTAATGTTTTAAATATTTTTTAAGCTTACCATGGAAGTTTTAACGTTGCACCTGTTTGAAATTTGTTTGCTCATTCATTCATTCATTCATTCATTCATTCATTCATTCATTCATTCTAATTGATATAGCCACCATCTCATATATATGACTCTGGGTGGCTATATAATATATTGTTACAGTGGATGTTTATATTTTTGCCATAAACCACCACAAGTCAACTCATTGAAATCAGTGGTATATGAGTTAAACAAACAAATGAATAAAGAAACAATTGTAACAAAGAGTACATTTGCACTCTTTCTGGTTATATCTGCAGTATTTCATTTGTGCAGATACATTTAGAAGATAATATTGTAATGAGAACTACTCACTAATTTTATGCTGGGCAATGTCTCCTGTTTTTCTGAAAAGAGAAATTACCGTGTATAATACTAAGAGCGTTTTAGGATGTAGGTTGGGATTCAGGCATGCATGTTCTTCTGAGCTTGCCTGAAACCTTCTGTTCTTGCAGTCAGTAAGTATTCATGAGGTCAAGGTTACTATCAATTTCTTAGATGGGAGTTAATACATCCACTGTTATCTTCATACTGAAGTTTCTTTAAAATTGTTTATCATGCACTTTCAGTGTGTCCAAATTATTATTCCTGTCTAACAATTTAGAGATATATTAGCATTTGCAAGAATGTGCAAGCGTTGCTTGTTGATTTCTACATAGATTCCTTTAATAAAATACAAGTCATGGCTTGACACCTTTCAGAAGGAATGCTAAATGTATTTGCCCCAGCACCAACTTCGTTATGTGATGCTAGGGGGTCTCCTTAGCTACATAAAGTTACAGATAAATACAGATGCTTGTTTATTGAAAGTATTTCTAAGCTACTAATCCCGTAGCAGTTGGAACTAACTATAAAATTATTCCAGAATAAAACAAGATTGAAAGCATTCATTAAAACATAAATGTTGGGGGGAAAGTATGGTTGGGGGAGGCCAATATCAAAAGGTGGGTTTTAAAAAATATTAAAGGATTGGGTACTGACAGGATACAAAGAGCTACAGTAGTTGCCAGACTTATCTTGGTTGGAGATTCCCAGGGAGGGGTGTACTCAAGTTGTAGTTTTAAAAAAGTCAAGATGGCAGCTGGGAGAGTGTGATTGAAGCCCCATCTGTTTTTTATGTGGGAAGGCAGAGCTTTGACTACGCTGTCGCAGCTTCCACCTTAACTTTTTGGACCATACCCTGCAGACATCCCTATTCCCAGGTGCTAACATGGCATCATTAGTAAGGAATCTTTATTGTACACTCGGACAAAAGCCACCCTGAACAGGTGATGGCCTTCTGACTGTTCAGGCTGCTGTCCACAACTTCTATTCTCTTTAGTTTAGACTCAGCACTTCCCCCCTCCCCACTACTTTCCATAGCTTAACAGAAACCCAGCTTTACATTTCCCGCACTGTGTGCCATGTGGCACATTTTCAGCATTGCTGCCTTGAGAAATTCCACCTCCCAGTGGCCATTTCAAGGCACAGATATCACTGCTGAGAAGGTCCATTTTCATGAGGTACCAAGCAGCAAACCATATAACCTTGCACAGAGAGCAGGACCTTCCCCAAAGTCCATAGATGCCAGGGAAGTTGATGGAAGTTTTAAGGTAATTCCCTAACCCCTTCAAGAAGGGAGTCATTGAATGGAAAGAAATATGTTAACCCATAAAGAAATGAGAGTGTATGAGAAAAACAATAGTAATTTCATCAGTCAGGGTTCAGGCCTGAGCATGGGACAGAGACAGCATTGGTCACTCTGTCTGATAATTTACTATATGTCAGGACCTGGATGGGGGTAGTGCACCTGTCCTGGTCCTCTTGGACCTTTCAATGGCCTTTGATACCATCAGTCATGGTACCATTCTGAACTGGCTGCAGCGACTGGGGACTAGAAGCGCTGATTGAAGAGAATATTTGTAGCCCAGGGTTGAACTGTGGAGTCCTTGGTGCTCTCTGAGCCTTGTTGTTTTCTTGCATATGTTTCATTGCCAGGCTAGGCAACATCCTTAGTGCAAAAAGGGAGTGGGACTTTCTCTCTGTTTATATACCCTGGCTTGTCCTGCCTGTGTTGATGGGGGTGTTGTACTCTCCTTGGTAGTTCCTTGATTGGGCTGTTGTTTGCTGCTTGGTTGATTTACAGAGTTAATAGTTCCTTGATTAGTGTCTATTGTGTTGTTTGATTGCTCCTCTGGTGCTAATCTTGGTGTTAATATTTGCTTATCTGGGTGTTGATTGCTGGCAAGGAGGTGTTCTGGTCTTCTGACTTTTCTATTGTATACAATAGAAAATTGTATTGTATACAATAGAATTTGTATACAATAGAATTCCCCATTACATCGTCCCATCCCACCCGGGCATGCAGAGAGGGCATGCTACGGATCCCATCTGTTAAAGTATACCATTTAATGGGGTCACGGAAGCATGCCTTCTCTGCAGTAGCCCCTGCCCTTTGGAAAATTCTTCCTCCAGAGATAAGACAGGCCCCTTCACTCCTGGACTTTCGAAAAAAACGTAAAACCTGGTTCTGTCAATATGCCTGGGGCAGGAAGGAGAGTGTACACCCTTGGGGATGGCTAGTGCCTTAGGGTGGCCGTAGAGTGTCCTTTTTACCCATGGACTTAAGAAGACTCTGCCATCTGGATTTTATTATATTTATTACATCTATAAATCTGTTATTCTGATGCTTATTTTAGTCTATTTATAATTGTATTTTAATTAATTATATTTTATTGTAAACTGTCCAGAGTCCCCCTTGGGGGAGATGATGGGCAGTGATAAATCTGATAAATAAATACATAAATACATAAATAAGTAAATAAATAAACGAGAGAGAGAGAGAGAGAGAGAGAGAGAGAGAGAGAGAGAGAGAGAGAGAGAGAGAGAAAGAAAGAAAGAAAGAAAGAAAGAAAGAAAGAAAGAAAGAAAGAAAGAAAGAAAGAAAGAAAGAAAGAAAGAAAGAAAGAAAGAAAGAAGCTGTTGGGGTAGGTCATCTGGCAGCTTGAGGTCTGTTATCAACAATATGCTGATGATACCCAACTGTATATCACAACACCAGGCCAGGCTGGATGAGTTGTCAAAGTCCTGTCCCAGTGGCTGGAGTCTGTGCGGGTCTGCATGGGAGAGAACATCCTTAAACTAAACCCTAGCAAGATGGAGCTATTTTTTATACATCAGGGGTCCTCTACGCCCCCTATTTTCTCTCTGGATAGGGTTACACTGCCCCCAAGGGAGCAGGTTTGTAACCTGGGGGTCCACCTGCTGGATCAGCAGTAGGAGGGGACCCTTTGCCCAGCTTAGGCTGGTGTGCCAGTTGTGATGGGATGAGAGGACCTCACTATATTGACTCATGACCTCATTACCAAGTATTTAGACTACTACAATGAGCTTTATATGAGGCTGCCTTTAAAGACTACCTGGAAACTTCAGTTGGCATGGAATGCAGTGGCCTGGGTGTTCACAGGTATGGGCCATTGGGCACATATTACCCCAACATTGGCTGCCTTTTAGCTTCTGAGTGCAATTTAAAGTGCTGGTATTAACTTTTTATCACTTGGCACCTAGATACTGCAGGACTGCATCTCCCCATTAGAATTGGCCTGTCCACTTCAATCCTAATGGGATAAGCAGTTAGTTGTCCCCATTTCCAGGAGGTTGGGGGGCACTCCATGGAAGCACTTTTTTGTTGGTCATGGGGCTGGCCTCTGGAATGACCTCCCATTGGAGATCCATTCGTCCCTAAGATTGTTGGCCTTCCGGAAAAAGCTGAAGACAGCTTTTTAGGGCCTGACACCATATATTGTGCTTGGTTTTGTTGCCTTGACAGCCTCGTGTGGCGCAGAGTGGTAGGTGGCAGTATTGCAACCGAAACTCCCAACGACCTGAGTTTGATCCCAGCAGAAGCTGGTTCTCAGGTAGCCGGCTCAGGTTGACTCAGCCTTCCAGCCTTCCGAGGTTGGTAAAATAAGTACCCAGCTTGCTGGGGGAAAGGTAACTATGGCTGGGGAAGGCAATGGCAAACCACCCCGCTCTATAGTCTGCCAGGAAAATGTCGCGAAAGCGGCATCTCCCCAGGGGTCACATGACTCGGTGCTTGCACAGGGGAACCTTTCCTTTCCTTTACTTGTTGCCTTGTTTCTATGTTGTTTTATTTTGTATTTCCTTGTCCTGTGAGCCACCGAGAGTCTTGTGATTGCAGTGGCATAACAAACTTGATAAATAAATAAATATGCTTAGAGACCCAAATTCTCCAGCAGCTCAGATAGAAACCCAAAACACAGTAAGCAACCACTGAAAACTATTTATTCCAGTCCTAACTAATATACTTTTGAAGTTTTGCCTTCTTCTTTTATGTAATTCTGTTAGCTTTTTTTAAAATCACAGCTTTTTAAAAATGCATTTGAATGTATTTGATTTCCAGCTCCCCATGCCATTCCTGTTGCTGTAATAATACTAATACTGTCCTAATATTAATTGATTGACTGATTGATTGATTGATTGATTGATTTGATTTATCACCGCCCATCTCCCCCAAGGGGGACTCTGGGCGGTTTACAAACAGAGTATAACTCATTAAAATACAATTATAAATAGATTAAAATACATCTTAATTAACAATTTAAACATATAATAAATATAATAAAATCCAAATGGCAGAATCTTCTTAAGTCCATGGGAAGGGCACTCCATGGCCACCCTAGGGAACTAGCCATCCCCAAGAGTGTATTTTCTCCGTCCTGCCCCAAGCATATTGACACAACCAGGTTTTAAGCTTTTTCCGAAAGTCCAGGAGCAAGAGGGACTGTCTTATCTCCGGGGGAAGGATATTCCATAGGGCAGGGGCTACAGCAGAGAAGGCACGCTTCCGTGACCCCGCTAGATGGAATTCTTTAACTGATGGGGTCCGTAGCATGCCCTCTCTGCATGTCCGGGTGGGACGGGATGATAAAATGGGGATGAGACGGTCCCTCAGGTAACCTAATAATTAATATTAATTATTAATATTAATACTAATAAGAGATGTTACTTTGTATACTTTTGAAGATGGTGCTTTGGCATGCCTTCAATTTTTCTTCTCTAATGAATGATACAATAGAACAGTGCTTTCCAAACTGCCACCATTGGCGACACACAAACGGCGGCAACGGTGGCGACGCGGGGGCGCGCATGGTGGCAGCCTCATGTTTTCCGCTAAAACAGGGAAGTGCTAATGGCGCGCCACTGCCTTCATTGTTGCTGCTGCCACCGTGCACACCACCACTGCACGCGCCCCCAAGCCGCCACCATGCACGTCCACTTCCAGGTTGTGTCGCGACACACTAAACTGTGTGTTTTGACACACTAAAGTGTCGCGACACACAGTTTGGAAAGCTATGCAATAGAACAAATAACTAATGGATTCATTTTTTTTCAGTTTAGTCATAGCAGAACCCTGGAGTTGGAAGCAGGACTCTTCAAGAGAAGTGGCTGCATTGACATTGCTGGGCATCTGCTAAGGAGTATTGCTAGCAAGATCCTCCCCAAAACCCATAACTCTCCAGAGATCCTGAACTGCCTATTCACTCACTCCTGGAGTAAACAATGAGGGAACCAAGAAGAAAGAACAACATCTTCCTCTTACTTTCTGTTCTCCCTCAGAACAATTGTGATGATAGGTACAAAAGGGAAAGGACAAATATACAGTATATTGGTGAGAAAGGTGAAATGGAGCAGGGTCCCCAAAACCCTGAATCATAATTGCCTGTTTGTTGCCAATAACAGTAGTTGCTGAGTCTACTGATCTTTTCTGGGAGGATGCACCAGACTCTACAATTAATAAATAGCATGAGCAACTCCTATGTAAACATCAGGGTCCTTGATTGGTCAATAGAAAACCATATCCTACTTTTGCACTCCAGACTATGATTCTAGTAGAAGTAAGGATCCTGAGTTGTCCACTCCCAAGTCTTTATATAGATACAGCTATTTACTACCTCCCACTCTACAGCTGCATCTGCCTAGTGGCTATGTGCTGTTCCATGGAAACAATACCACAACAGATTCACTCATACCTAGAAAGGCCATAGCGCAATCCTTACTAGTTTGCAAAGTTTGTTTACAAATCCAGCTCAAAAGCAAAAATATAAGTATGGCTCAGAGTCCCATTTAAAAGTTCATAGTACTTCAGTTCAGCTTTAAAAATAAATTTCAGAAAATGAGTAAAAGTCTTGAGAGGACACACTGAATGAAGATCCTAATGACTCATCCCTTTGCATTCCTACAGAACCATCAACAGCATTCTCTCTTGCTAAATAGTTATCTATTTTTTTGAAAAAAAATCAGCTTATAAATGCATTTTAAGCTAGTAGGGATACTGCATTTATAAGCTATCCACCTAATATTACATAGAAGTTGCTTATCTGAAATTATATACTATATTGTATATATGACCAGCTTTGCATATCCTGCTGAGTCATGGTTTTTTGAACAAGCTATAGCTGCCCAGCTTACAAAATTTGTTCAAAATAATGTTTTAAAAATCATTATTGTCAGGGCAACACAACACACTAAGCTAAACCCAAACAAACCATATTTTGCTTAGCACATTATGTATGTATCTATGTATGTATGTATGTATGTATGTATGTATGTATGTATCTATCTATCTATCTATCTATCTATCTATCTATCTATCTATCTATCTATCATCTATCTATCTATCATATTTATATCCCGCCCATCTCCCTATAAAAAAGGGTATGTGAAAGGAGCTACTGTATATATGCATGCATTTAATGCAATGAATTTTTGGCCCTCATGGGAACAAGCTCGCTGATGCCAAGTTTGCCAGCAAGGAGAAACTAAGCAGGGCAGAGAGGTTTGTTTGACAAAGCTTGTATGGGGCCACAAATATGATAATTTTGCACTCCCAAAATTAATGACATGCTGCTATATATGGTTGTCATGGAGAATAAAGATCTCAAAGAAGGATATTACTTTAATAAAGAGGAAAATGATCTTATAAAAGGAACCCATTCCTTAGTGCTGTGATGAAAGAGTGTCCCCTTAAAATTGGTCATAGATCTGAGCAGAAATGAAGCCACCATGGATTTAACCATGTGATGCTCAGGGTAGGGTAAGAAATGTCAGTGTGGTTGAACCATTTAGTGGAATATTTTCAAAAAGTCAAAGGAAATCATATTTGACTTCAGGAAAGGGAGCATCTCTTAAATTACGGGAATGGTAAGGTAAAAATGGTAATGGAATGTCATGAGAGTCACATCCTCACAAATGCTTCGGAATTATACTTAGAATGCATTTTGGATATCAGGAGGATTAATAAGCAGTATCAGGGAAGCTATTGGAGAAAAAAAATCATTCAGCAAACGAAGTAGCTCAAATTAGGAGAACAAAGGGGATGAATGCATAAAAAAAAGACAATAACCTTGATAATCTCAAGTCTTATGATTGCAATATAATCTTTGAGGGGTGGCCCTTGAAGACATTCTGGAAATTGAAGTTGGGCCAAAATGCAGCAGATTGGATGGTTAATAATGGTGATGGTGAATAATCTCAACACTCCTTGAGATGCCTCATGTCCCCCATGTTGAAACAAGTTTATTGATTGATGGTTCCTTCCAAGATGAATACAAAATGCTCACAAATAATGTATAAAGTCCTATGTGACTTAAGCCCAAAGTATTTACATGGCCACTACTACTAGATCAACCACCCCACGCTTATAGGTCAACAATGGGGAGCTTTTTACAGGTCCTGCCACAAATACTGTAGGTTTCCGGGTGGGAGATGGTCATGATGAGGGTTTGCTTGACGTGCCTTCCTTTTAGCTCTTTTCTCCCTTTCACCCTGTACTCGTGCTTCTTCAAAGTCCATAGCACCTTTAATAAAGGCTGACCTCCAGTTGAAACGCTCATGAGTTAGGGCTTCCCAGTTCTCAATGCTGATATTACATTTTTTAAAATTAGCTTTGAGAGTGTCTTTGAATCTCGTTTGCTGTCCACCAATATTCCATTTTCCATTCTTAAGTTGGGAGTAAAGTAGCTGCTTTGGAAGACGATGGTCAGGCATTCGAACAACATGGCCGGTCCAGCGAAGTTGATGTTGAATGATCATTGTTTCAATGCTGGTAGTTTTCGCTTCTTCTAATACACTAACATTAGTCTGCCTGTCTTCCCAAGTAATTTGCAGAATTTTTCGGAGGCAGCGTTGATAGAAGAGAAATCTAAATAATATAAATGTTTGAAAAGAGATCCAGGTGGATCTTGAAAATTCTAAGCTCATTAGCTGGTTGTCTATTCCAAGTACATTGGTGGAAAGACTAATTAAATGTAACTTAATTAAGTTAACTAACTTGTAACTTAACAAGCAGATATAAAAACTAGTCTTAAAAAAAATCAACATGATTTCTGAAACAGGAAATTCTAATTAATTATGTCCACTTGTGGATAGACCAGATGACCTGGCATGCATTTCTGAGAGCTGGACAAGCAGCTTTTGTGATGTTGATGTGACAATTCTACCTACATGGGGTATAGTGTCAATGTAAGCTGGAGGGTGGAATATAAACAGTTACATTTAAAAATAACAATTTTCAGCAGCCAAGCAATACTCTTCTTCCACAATTATATTTCCATTAAAGCTGATATCTGAATATTATGGTTTTCTTTTTCTGTTCCCAAGCATTTTATTTATTTATTTTATTTATTATTTGGATTTATCCCCACCCATCTCTACCATGGTAGACTCTGGGCGGTTTTTTGTGCGTGTGTGTGTGTGTGTGTGTGTGTGTGTGTGTGTGTGTTGTATCTTTTTAGGCTATAAGCCTGAGAACACAATGTGGCACTTTTTATTGATCTGGAAACCAACCCAACTGAAGAATGAGAAATAATTTTTTTAATTCTTGAAGAGGTATCAATAAGCTTGTCCAGTAACAATTATTTACTTGAAAGTCTTTTAACAAAGTCTCTCACCCGAGCAAACTCAGGTCTCTCACCTTAGATTTCTGAGCAAATGAAACAATCATGAGATAATAAGAGAGGTCCTTTTATGGATCACTAACTGGGTAAAGAATAGAAAGCACAACATAGAAATAAATGAGCAGCTCTTGCAACTGACAATTGTAAAATATCTCATTCTATAAGGATTCTATTTGGGATCAATATTTTTAAAATATATTTATAAATGTACTAGAGTTAGTGATGAACAGTGAGATGTCCAAAGTTTACTGGGAATACCAGATCATTTAGGATGCTCAAAACAAAGAAGGAATGTGAAGTGCTTTGGAAGAAGGCTCCAACTCAAGAGAATAGCCATTAAACTGGCATATGTAATTCATTGGTGACAAGTGTAAAATGATACACATGGGACAAAAGAATTGTAATTTTGGGCATGCATCCATGAGAATGGATATGTTAGGTAAGGATCCTTGGGTTATGATAGGTAGTTAAAAAGATCGATTTATGGCATTGTGTTTTTTCTTAAAGGGTTTGTTATATATATATATATATATATATATATATATATATATATATGAATTTTATTAAGTTTGAAACAAAGATAAAAACTACAAAAAAGCAAAAAACTACAAAAAGAAAGAAAAGAAAAGAAAAAAACCAAAAAAGTGTAAAACACAAGAAAAAAGAATTTTGAAGATTACATAAAAAGGTGACTTCCGACTTTCAACACCAAGAATATACAGCAATTTCCATAATCAATCCCTTGCTCTATTTCAAACCAAGATCACATTATTTGTATAAATCATTCTAGTAGCACATTATAGAAATCACTATATACAATTGCTCCTTCCCCTTATATTAAAGGAAAAATAAATATATAAACCTCCAAATCAACTTCCCAACCCCAAAAACATTTATTTAATTATTTCCTTCCTATCACTATTCTATATATTTCTGTCCACTATAATAAAAATCAAACTATAAAAAACATATAAATTGTCTACTTTTATAATTAGTAATACTATAACGATCCTAACCCTATTAAACCTAAAACCAAGCAATTATTTTTATACCTTATAAATCTTAAAAATCAAAAAAACCTTAAAAACAATCCAGTAAATCTTAATCCAAATCATTAAGGAAAAATGGAATCATACAAGTCTTAAAATCAACCTAGATAAACATTCTTAATTCTTTACCCCGCTTCAAAATATACCAAGGCATTTACATATCTCCATAATACACACAAGGCATTTTTCATGCAGATATCAAACAACCCAACTGCCCCCCCTTAGGAACACAAACTTCTCAGGAAAAAACCTCCCACAGAGCAGAACCTCTTCTTTCCCATAATATTCTATCAGAAAAACAACTCCATTTGCAATCTGCAACTGTCCCTTTAATATATAGGCTAGATTGTAAAGTTTACCTCTGGGAAGAAAGCAATAGCAAATCTGTCCATGAAGTCAGCAGTTCAAGCTTACCTTGAGAGTGACCTTTTTTTTAACTACAAATTAGGAGAGGGCATAAGTGTGAGGCAAAGAGGTAGTAGTTTGAGTATGAACACCTACTGAACACAGGGTTGAGGCAAGGCCAGAAGACCTGAATAGCCAATAAGATACATGTGCCTTATATGATGGTTGACTCCATCCTAGACTAATTACATTCTGTGAAGGGCATATCTGGATGGAGCTACAAGATCTGGACAGGAAGAATCTGGCTGATCAATAGATAACAACAAAGTGTAGTTTTCTGTACTTCTTTGGTGCTGTGCTCTGGTCATCTACATTTTTGCATCCAGATCTGGTGGCCCTAAGGATCCCATAATTCATGTGGCTAAAAAGATTGCAGGAAACCTTTAACAGAGCTTTCTCACAGCCAAGTTAAAATGCTATCCATCAGTTCTTGAGCTGATAGTATACTATATTGGCATAACATTTGTTGAGCCCATTGGTGATCCCTATCCTGCTACAGGAAAGAGGCTGATAAATGATGCTGTCTTTGTATTGTCGAAGGCTTTCATGGCCGGAGTTCGATGGCTGTTGTGGGTCTTCCGGGCTGTGTGGCCGTGTTCTGGAAGTTGTGGTTCCTAACATTTCGCCAGCATCTGTGGCCAACATCTTCAGAGGGCAGGAGCACAGACAGAAGCAAAATCTCTACCTGGGCACAGAAATTTCGCTTCTGTCTGTGCTCCTGCCCTCTGAAGATGCTGGCCACAGATGCTGGCGAAACGTTAGGAACCACAACTTCCAGAACACTGCCACACAGCCCGGAAGACCCACAACAGCCATCGATGCTGTCTTTATTTACAGTATACAAGGTGCATTAAGGATGACCTGGATTTGTTTTCTTTCCCTCTCACCAAACATCACCAGCAGTTGGGAAAGAATCCACCAATTACAGTACTCTCTATACTGTAGCATGGGCCAGGACTGGAGGAGGAAGCAAGTTTTGTCAGATGGCTAGATCAGCAGGCTTAGCTATCTGTCAAAACTTCCTCCATTTGGTGCGTTTTGTGCAGTTGTGTTCAGGGAGCCTTTGCTATCAACTGCTATCAGCTGAATCTCCTTTATATGGCTGTGTTGAAAAGGACACAGATTCTTCTCTTTCTTTTGGTCAGGAATTTAGCAATATGTTGGAATAGCTCTAAATTTGTGTCCAAAAGGAAAAAAAAATATCCCTTTCTGTGTACTGTGCAAAAGATCTATACCACATCAGAACTGACTATCTGGCTCCTTTTGGAAACAGGTCTAGTACAATTTCTAAAGCACACTAAACCCTTGGTCACAAGTGGCCTGACTGAACAATAGCAGACAGGCATGGGAAGAGTTGCATTTCACCACTGCCACTCATCAGCTGGCTTGGCTCAGAGACCTGGTGAGTACAGGAGGAGAGACCAGTTTGAAAGAGAATGGCCAAAGCAGAATGGCCCTGAAAAACAGTGCCCAGATAGTGGATGGCAGGGGATATGCCTGCACCAACCTAAGTGGTCAATAGATGCTGGGCTGGTTCCACCCCCTCAGGTCGAATGAGTGCAACATCAACCAAATTACTATGTGCCAGACTGTACCCACAGCAAAACTCCAATAGATTGTTGCCTGCTTAAAGAGGAAAACATACTTTTAATACTTGAACAGTTAAGAACAACTTTGAGCTGCCTCAGTATAGGTTGGGGAGGAGAAAAAGACATCATCATGAGGACTTGAGATGAAAAAAAAGAGGCTGCTAGGACACATTCTGTTTATGGTTATGTGCAAGTGTTGAAAGGTCCTAAAATTTGGAATGAAGGATGGTAATTCTATGAGTGTGTGTGTGTGTGTGTTTTGTGTGTTGTTTTGGTTGGAAATTACATTTCTTTGGCTAAAACAAGTATTTATGCCAGTGATATTTTTCTGGATCCTACAGTAAGCTAAGCGATGACAAGAGCAATGAGAAGCTCCGACACAATGCTTGACCTAAATACATTATGCAGGCTTTGCTTGCTTCTTCTTAAGTAGGTCAGAATAGTCTCTCAAAAGTGATTCTAAACTTATTACTGCTGTACTGAAGAGGTTGTCACATAGGCATCTTAGGATATTGGGAAGATGCAAAGAAGACAGGAGTCACATGTACTGTATGCTTCCTGTTCTTCTGTATCTCCATTTCACACTAAGCAATTCACTGGGGAAGTCTGCATGCTTGCATATCTCCCTATCAAAGAAGATTGCAAAAATGTCTTTCATTTAAGATGCAGATGTGAAAAGAAAGGGAGCATGAGGCACTGCCATTCAGTGTAATATCTAAAGGGATCACAGCAAGACAACAGAGTTGTCCCTCTTTTTCTTTCTCTGTAGAATTGTTAACATATGTCACCCAGAAATTTCCTGGGTAAATTTTTTTTCTTCGACGTCTTTTTGGAAGAAACACCTAACTACGTTTTGGGGGAGGAAAAGGGGGTTTTGATCAGAACATTGACATTTCTCAGTAGGTTTCTGCAGAACTGTGGAATTCACAGACAGTTTCAGAATTTAGCTATCCAATCAAAACATCACACAAGAGTATGCAAGCATTTATTTTCTCATTTTTTAAAACAAAGTCATCAGGAAGAACCCTTGTTTTGCAGTACATACTGCAGCTGGTGGGGGTGTAGTTAATCTGGATTGGGGCTATAGTGTGAGCAACACCTTACCATGCTTGTACTATCCACACTATGACTGAAATCTGGATTTCCACCTCCCTTGCTTGCAATTTGCAGCGGGGGGAGGGAGAGTGGAGAGGGATTGTTGTTGGGATTATCAGGAGTCAACTCAGCATTGTCTCATAAGCATAATAGGGGGTCTTTCTAGTAAACGCATCTCTACTGTGCTTGTGGGATATTCCTGTGTCACCTGATTTCTTCTCCTTCTTCCTCTTCCTCTTCCTCTTCCTCTTCCTCTTCCTCTTCCTCCTTCTTCTTGAGTTTGGGGGATTAACATTCTCCATTACTCCTTGGGCACACCTGCAAGCAGGAGGGCTGCACAATGCAGCTCTCATCCATTACATCTCGCTTGCACGCAGATCTACCATGAATCTACTTGTATCCAGATCTACTGAATAAATGTAAGCTATCTCTATTTTTCTTCATCTAACTAATGTGTGAAGACTGAATTTATTTCTGAACTTAATTAAGCTTAAAGTGCAAGTTCCCTGCTGGTTCACACTTCTACTCTGCAAGATTGTTGTTAGCTGCTTGGAGTTCTTTTATTAACCTTCAAAACTCCATCAATTTTCACATGTAAATTTGCTTTTAAATAAAATGTTACATTTTATTAAGATGCTCCTTAAGAGCATGAGTCATTCCAAGGGAGGTCAAACGATAATATTAGCAAAAGGTTTGAAGGATAGGGAGGGAGGAAAACATCTCTGAACACGAGTTTTCAAACTGAAAGCACATTTACTCTTCTAATATATTCAAATTCTCTTTTCATAGACCTTAAGGTCACAGTATGTGATCAAACAGGCGACTGAAGTAAAGCCACACATGGGCCAAATTCAAGCTAAAATGTCATAATGCTACAGGAGGTTCAAGACTGGCTTATTCATGAGGGAAGGCGGGTGAGATCTGCAGAAACAGCAGTGGCAGAACCGTCAAGCATACGCGTCCCAGGCTCAGGTCAAAAAGGAAAACTAAATTTCACTGAATCTTTCCTCCAACTCTCTCTTAGAGCAGGAAAGAAAAGGCCAGCAAGGAAGTTGAGGGAAGGACTGGAACTATTGTATGATGTGAGAAAGGAAACAAACAAAAAGCAGCATCAAACAAAGAGGAGAGAAATAATAAGTGCACAGCATTCACAGCAGGAATATCCAGTGTTCACATGACACATTGAACATACTAGCCAAGCCCATTTTAGCATGCTTGTGTATCCAACCCATGTGGTTAATCTTATGATTCAGTGGCTGGGTTTGCACAACACACTAAACTCAAGTTAATAAGACACAATTGCTGTGTCCAAATAGATAATACATACTGTAGATGGCTTAACACAATGACTGCGTTTCCACAACACATTGAACTATACAACCCCACTTCGGGTTACTTCAGGTTGTGAGAACTCAACCACTGTTTTCCACAAATTTATTTATTGAGGTAATTGAATAAACCATTTGGTTAACAATAATCAGTGTGGTGCAAACACAACCATTATCAAAAATCCTTTAAAAAAACAATCTGAATCTTAATCAGTTTGTTTGTTTGTTTGTTTATTTATTTATTTATTTATTTATTTATATTGATATTTAGATTTTTATATTTCAAGTTTGCTTTCCCCCTTTATTTATTTATTTATTTTAATATTGCTTTGTAACCTAAAAGGACTAGTTTAAGCCTATGCGGTTTCTAATCTGGTGGCAGCAAAAAGTGGTTTCCCCACATGTATATTTCATGTGCAAGTGAGGAGAAATATGGGTTTTCTAACTATAGTGTGGTGGAACCCTTTAGCCATTCCTCTTGGTATGAAGGATGGTACCTTTTCCATTATGATAATTACTACTTTCTAGTCCCTGTCCTGCCAAAAGTTGTTTTGCTTATATGGAAATGTTAAGATATATTTGAACGCAAAAGGTTACATATCAAAATAAATAAATCGTAAGAACATGGAATCCTCATTTCTGGGCAGGGCCGCAGCTAGGAGGGGGGCAAGCGGGGCATGTGTCCCGGGCGCCACGCTGGGGAGGTGCCAAAATGACGACATCTCCCTCACCAATCCAGGGGGGGGGCGGAATCCATGTTTGCCCCGGGTGACACAGACCCTAGTTGCGGTCCTGTTTCTGGGGCAACACTACCATACTTCTTAGATAAAGATCTGACCAAAAAAAGCAAGAATTTGTATAAAACTATCAGCTGTAAATTTTGTAGGTATGCTGGAGAAAATGGTATGTTTATGGAATCAAATCTTTGTGAATTCCTATATGAAATTACCTGATCTCCATGTTTCACACTGGAACTTTATTATCAACTAGTTTTCACAGTTTCCTGAAGGTTACAGTGTAGTTCATATCAACATATCAAAATATTCTCATTTTTGAGAGAAAATACATATTTACATGCACCTAAGATTTAGGGGTGTGGTGGCTCAGCAGGTAAGACGCCAGGCTTGTCGATAAGAAGATCGCAAGTTCGGAGGTTCGAATCCCTAGCCCTGCGTGCGGAGTGAGCTCCCGCACTCGCCACAGCTCTTGCCAACCTAGCAATTCGAAAGCATGCAAATGCAAGTAGATGAATAGGTACCACTTCGGTGGGCAGGTAACAGCGTTCCGCACGCGTCATGTGGCCACATGACCGTGGAAGCATCTTCGGACAACGCTGGCTCTTCGGCTAACAAACGGAGATGAGCACCGGCCCCTAGAGTCGGACACGACTGCACAAATGTGCAGGGGGAAGCTTTACCTTTTTTAAAAGATTTTAAAAGGCTTTTTAGTAAAACATTTGCAGTTTGAGCAGGAACAAAAAATAATTATGGGTAAAAATATGACAGTGATCCAGATTAAGCTGTGGGTGCATATTCACTGATACAGACATTTGGGGGATTTCAGTTTGGGTAATAACTTCAACTGGGACCTGTGTTGGCTGTTGAGAAATCAATTCTTTTTGGGCATCAAATGCAACTTTTTCTAGGCTGTGTGACATGATTGGGGGCACACTCTAAAAATAGGCAGGTAGGTCTAGACAAAAACTAAATTTGTTTCATTTCAGTGTCATTCAAATCTAATTTAAAGGAAATATAGTTAATTATTGGCCCATTCATGTATATTATAACTTTTCCTTTTTTTTTTCCTAACAATTTTTGGAGAACTCCTAGGGAATCCTAGGGATTCTAGTAAGACTTTTGTGTGGCTCATCCATCTCTAGAATCTCAGGTTGTGAAACTTTGTCATAAGATGTTGACTTTGAGTTGCAACATCCATTTCCTAGTTCGCCCAGTAAAGAAGCCAACAGAATCAAAACACTGTAGTTTTCACATATACAGAAAGCCAGTTGGTGTAGCGGTTAAGGCTAGAAATTGGGAGACTATGAGCTCTAGTCCCACCTTGGGCACAAAGCCAACTGGGTGACCTTGGACCAGTCACTCTCTCTCAGCCCTAGGAAGGAGGCAATGGCAAACCACTTCCAAAAAACCTTGCCAAGAAAACTGCAGGGACTTGTCCAGGCAGTTGCCAGGAGTCAATACTGACTCAAAGGCACATACAGAAAAACATATATAATATGCAACAGCAATGAGAAACAGACCATGGAAGAATAGCTGGATGTTCTGAGTGGAACCAGATTGATGGAACACATTTTAATGGTGTCCAAAAATGGGAAAGCCACATCAGTCTCTTCCTCTCTCTAAGTATGGAAACAACTGTGTGACATTAAGGAACACATAATTTGATGTCTTTGAATCATGCCTTTTCTATAGTCAATGGGTTGATGTTTTGGAGAATATTTTTACTGAGATAATATTTTGGTTAACTTCCTGTTTCTCAGCACAACTAGATCTTCATTTAAAGTTCTGCTCTTTGTTGTAAGAATAAGAATGCTATATTGCTTTATAAGAGGATCCTTAATTCCACTGGTGAAGAATTAAAGAATATGCTTCGGAGAGGAGTGAGCCAGGAACAGCTGATTCATTGGGAGTCTGCTCCAATGCTACTTTATTGTTTCTGTCTGGGCCACTCAGAATCCTACAGTACATTGCTCCCTGGTGTAGCGTCTCTGCCCTGGGGGCATTAATGTCCCATCAAATTGCACTGAATGCCTATCATGCTACACAGAATGACAAAACAAAGCAAACCTACTGGCAACTTTCAAGGAAGCATTATTTTGCATATTGAAAACAACGAGGGGGGGACCGTACGGTTCAGCTCCTTCTTCCTCCCCTTTATTGCTTTGTTATTTCATCATTATTCACTGCGCTTTCTTTTCTCTTCCATTTGCCGAGTTTGGGCTTTAATGTAATGGCCATTCCATAAAAATGTTGCTTTTTTAAAAGGTTTGCATATCATCCCATTTTCTTTTTCAACCCTTCAGTTACCATATGGCAAGCAATCAGGTCTGCAATCACGGGGTCCATATTATGTAGCGCATGATTTCGGCATTATGCTATTACCCATCTGTTTCTGTAGAGAAAGACATGAACCCATGTAAGAAAGGTCAGTGGTTTCATTGCACACCGTATTCCAGAAATCTATCTCTGTTCACTTGAGATCACTTTTGTGATTTACTCGAGTCTCTAGGCCAGGCTCTTTCTTTTATTTATTTCTCTCTTTTAAAATAAAAATAAAATAAAATCCAGACAATCAGCACAAATTTGTCTGCCTGGCTGTTGTATAAAATTATTTCTAGCTGTCATTCCAATATGCTCACATCCCTGAACCTGCCAAGGCTTTCCTCATAATGCAAGGGAAAGGAACAACCCCACTTAATTCAATTTGTTTAGCTTATTAGTTAACAAAGATGCATGAGGTTACTTCTCCAATGTTAATCAATTAACAATCAGGTAGCAGCCGCCTTTTCCCTTACAAAAGTGCATTAATAAAATGGGCATTTGTTTTCTTTCACCAGTAAATTCTGGACATATGTTGTACAATGCATGACTGTTGGGGGGGGGGGAAGGGGTGACACATTTAAGTAACTTGCTTAGTCTACAGTGCATCTGACTTCCAAGTAGCTTAGGCCTAGCGACACAGCACCCATAACTGTAAGATACAGCTCACAGCTTCTTCCCTTCCCACTTTCCTTTATGTAGTTACAGTGCAGGGAAGAGTTTTTTAAGGAGTTCCCCAAAGCATTGGGATTTGAGCACAGTCCTTCCCCCCAGCCAGTGCCTCCCACTTCCCATCTTTCCCTGGAATAACTAGGCATCTTAGTTAAGAAAGTAGTAGGAGTAGAAGGAAGAAGAAGAAGTAGGGGCAATGCATCCAGGGAGGCAAAAAGGCAAAGGTCTTTTCTCCCCTCTCCCTGCACTTCATTAGGTCCTCATGACATGCCCTTTGTCCTTAGCACATTCCTCAGGCAACTTAAAGACATCCTTAGCTGTTCTGCTGTTAAAGTACTGTAGTTCTTACCCTTATCCCAACATGATGTTTGCCCTGGATATGAACTGTCGTACTTCTCCATCTGTTTTGTTGCTGCCACAGTTGGGTTGAGATCTACTTAGCTCCTATTGGCTACTTGAGGCTGCTGTAGGCACACTCCCTCCCCTCTGGTTGCTGGGCACTGCCCTCTATGGCCATTTTGGCTTGAGCTGCAGGAGGGACCAGACATCTGGATTCCCAGCAACATCTGGCACATAATATCTGACTGATGCTTTCCATAGAGCTTTGCAGGACTTCCATAAGCATCTTATAAGCATGAGTTTACTGTTATTTTGAAAAAGCTTCACGGAAGATTAATGTCAATCACTGAAAGAAAGCCGGGTTCTGTCATCACTGCATGCACTGTAGGTTTTCTACTGCTTCTGCTGGGAAGGGTTATTGTGTGGCAATAGTTATTGCTCTTTTTATTATTTTTATTAACTGAAAACATGTACAAGAGTGCTCCATCAATTGCCCCAACAGGGCAATGTTCCTGGGACCAGTCTCACACAGTGGCTGTTTCTATGGCTGTTTGTGCAATGCACCATGCTTACTTATGTTCTCCCATTGTGGTGGAAGCAAGATCAATTTTACCCATTCCGTTCTAGCTTGGGAGGCACTAGTGCCATGGTGATTATTGTTGTTATTATGGGAAGGCGAACTACAATCACCTGGCTACTTTTAGGTGCTGTCAGCCATGAGGTCAGAATTCCTGAGCTGCACATTGTCAGAACCAGCACTTCCTTGAAACTCTAGTTGAAGAAGAAACTTGCTTATTATCAATTGCTCCTTCCTGCTTCACCCTGTGCTCACCCCTTATGCTTGTTATCTGTCAGACAGATGCCTCCCTAATTCACTGAACTATAAGAAGGAAGCGGAGGTACAGCATAATCCGGCTTCCAAGGTTCTGCTATTATAGCCAATCTCAATCAAAGTAGTTTTAGCCTTCCTGTGGAGTTGATTTCCTGGTCTGGCCTACCTAGTGGGGCATACACTGACAGGTAAAGGGATAATAGTGGCTCTATATTGAGCAGCAACATATGGAGAGCTACCTCACAGTTCATCCTATTCCCCCACCCCAATACCTGCTACCTTTTAAGTGGGGAACTTGACAGGTGTCTAAGAATACAGTTCTAAGCATCTCTCCAAATTTACTTCATCCCATCCCAGCCATGTCAGATTGATGGTGTTTTTTTCCTGCTAGCAGGTGACATCTGATGGAAGGGGAAATGAAATCAGGGGAATCCAAAAATACCTTTCCTCAACTTAGTCCACAGTAAGTAAGTAAAGAAAGAAAGCACCATTTGCCAGCCTCCTTACTGTGGCCAATTAGGGAATGGCAATGGGGACAGCACAATTTATGCTGGCATACTTTTCTACTGACTCAAGGAAACACTTTAACTTGGCAGAGAGGAAGAGCCCTTAGATAAAAGGTGGAAAGTGGAATTTCATGCTACTTGGTTCATGCTATTTGTAGCTTGATTCCCAGGCTGGGGGCGGGGGGGGGAGGGGGACAAGAACATTTTATGCTATTTTGATGCTTTCTTTAGGTTACATTGAAGTTTCTAGTAGTTTCCATTTTTTATGTTTTTAATGAAAGTAAACTATCATGAAACTTATGATTTTGATGTGAAATAATACTTTCTAAAGTGGAAGCAATTTGTATAAACCAGCTTTCCCCAGCCTGTTACCGCCCAGATGTGTTGCAACTGCAGCTTCCCAAATTTCCCAAACCAACCAACCAACCAGCCCACCCTGGCTGGGGAATTCAGTCCCCGCACATCTCCATGGGTGCCAGCTTGGAGATTACTAGATGCATTTTCAAGACTTTTATTTTCAGGCAGAGGATGTTGATTTATTTTGGGGGCCAGGTGTTCTCCAACAAAAACTTTTGGATGAATTGGAAGAGAGAACTAAATGCAAAAGAGGGAATAGGAGCAATTTTGAGAATGGAGATTACTCAACTCTGTGCTAGATTATCTCGGCTCTTTACCACCATTTCAATTTACACAGAATACTATGGAATAAACCTGCTTTATTTTGTGAATTGCTCTGGAGGTATTTGGGGGGCAAAGGGCTAAAAATGACTGCCCTAGAACATTCTAAATGACCTCTGATGAATTTCACGTGGCCTATCCTCATAATATGCCCCTGAAATTCTGGATAAAGCTGAAAGAGCTATGAATTGGGAGCTCTTTTAGCCCAACACAAGTTCAAATCAACACAAGTCCAAATCACTCCCACCATAAATATGTCGATGAAGGTTCTCAGTCATCCAGGTGGAACAATCTGTGGCTTGAATCATGTCAACTGGATTTCTATTTTCTTAGTAGAAACGTTTCACTCCTTATCCAAGGAGCTTCTTCAGTCTGAGTAAAGTTAGTAAGGGAATCCTTAAATATGTTTCTAGGGTGGCTGTGTGACCTTGCACCTGGGGCTAGGTCATGGGGCTAGGTCATGGCTAGGTCCATGACCTAGCCCCAGGTGCAAGGTCACACAGCCACACTAGAAACATATTTAAGGATTCCCTTACTAACTTTACTCAGACTGAAGAAGCTCCTTGGATAAGGAGTGAAACGTTTCTACTAAGAAAATAGAAATCCAGTTGACATGATTCAAGCCACAGACTCCCACCATAAAGTATATTCAGCCAAAAAGAACTCTGCTAAATGAACATACAGTACTAAAACTTAACATACAGATCTTTGGCATGTGTGAACAAAGGTAGTATTAAATATAAAATCTAATAATTTGTCCCAATTTTAGGTTTGCACACACAGACATACAGACTGGATAGCAGGCTGGATTCCAAAGACCTCATCGTGCTGAAGTTTTCCTTTTTGGTAAAGCAATTTGGGTGCATTTAATTCAGCTTCTTTCCCTACAATAGCCTTCCCCAACTGATTGCATTCCAGATGTGTGAACTGCCATGCCTCCCCCATGATCTTCAACCAAACTGCAAATTGGGTATGCTGGTACAGGGTAATGGCCACTATACTGTTTCTACAACTGGAGAGTGCCATATTCTCATTACATCCCCTGAATAGGCTGCTTGTACTTAAACACTTATACATGAGTTCTTCATACATCAATCTAGTGTGTACTGATAAGATAGAAGAGGAACAGATGTTGCATGTTCAACATCACAAATGTTGCATGTTCAAATGAAGGTATATGTAAATCTTGTATTCATAGAGAGGGCCCATTTTCCACATGTTTAATCTGTGCAGAATTTTTTTTGTGAAAAACATTCCCAAAATTAGACATAACGGAGAAGTATTTTGGTTCTTATTTTTGCACAGATATAACGTTGCACTTTATTCACTAAATTTCATATTTTTCCACATTTAACATTTAACATTTCTTTGCTCTGGTTCTCCAAAAATAATCATATGTTTTATCTGAATATTTATAAAAATAACACATCCATTACACCAAATAAAATGCTTGCAAAAATACATATAAGGAAAAGTTAGGCTTTTAAAAAGAAAGATGAGATCCTGACATATCCTCACAAGAAACTTGAGTAGAATAGTAAACAAAATTCAAATTGTGTTTTCATAAACACACACACACACACACAAACACTATAACTACATGTATATGTTGTAAACACTGTGAAAATTAATGAAAAATGTGAAGCGTTCCAAGTCATGACCAGGGGAGAGGAAAATTACAGGCTGACAACCATTAATTATGGAATAAATGTTATTCAAAAGCTGAAGTGATAATAGTTGGAAAGACATACAAGTACAGTTTGACCTACAGTTTTATTTACCACTTATCAGGCAACCTGAATGTCACCGTACCTATGCAAACAATGTGAAGGAATCACACTGAAATAAAACCTGGCTGTGGTTAATTAAAATGATTTAATCAAGGCATATGTATTTGCAATACATGAGCTGGAGCAATAAACAGGTATTTGTTGGCATTTTGAATCTCAATACATATTCAACACAAATTAAACAAGGATCAGAGTCATGCTTCCAGGTGACCTATATGGAAGTAGCTATACAGACATGAATAAAATACCCTAAACTGTCTCACTTTTAACTTATATGGTGGGAGATAAGCATCACACATTATTTTGTATAAAGAAGTACCCCCTGGCATTGGCTACGCAGAAGCAGCTGGCAAGTAAACAGGGATTGGAAACTCATAGGGAAGGTTTGGGGTGGTATTTAACTTCCTGTGCCACACAAGTAATAGCAGCTTTGTAGAAGTCAAAGCAAGAAAATAGTACCATGGACAGTTCACCATGGAGGTGACTAGATTTGAACAAAACAGAGGATTCCCAAGGCCAGCAAGATTGGATGTTGCTTCAACAATGAATGAAAGTCTCATTGAGAGTCCTGTTGTCCAAATCCAACCCCCCAGAAG
Organism: Charina bottae; assembly: GCA_023362775.1. Classification (NCBI taxonomy): domain Eukaryota; kingdom Metazoa; phylum Chordata; class Lepidosauria; order Squamata; family Charinaidae; genus Charina; species Charina bottae. The sequence goes on along the minus strand of JALMGJ010000001.1, from coordinate 83,251,746 downwards.
AAATTACTGAGGCTAGACCTCAGATACTGACTGTAGTGGTACAATTCTTGCCACTAGAGTAGATGAATACTGAGATGACCTTGGAGAAGATATGAAGAGACAGTTAGCAAAACATAAACCAGGCAGCATGAGAAAGAAACTTAAAGTTGCCTTGCCTTGACTCTCTTTGGTATAAGACAGGGAGAAGGGGAAATGTTGTCAGGCTTTCAATATTCTGTTATTATAGCCTATACCAATAAGGTATAGTTCCAGTATTTCTTGTGGTGTCTGTGACCTGGCCTGCCTCAAAGGGATGACAATTAGGAGTGATGTGGTTGCACAGATTTATCCTTCTACACTTGGAAGAGTTGTGAAAAGTTGCCCTCCAAACCTATTATTTGCATTGGGAAAAAAGGTCCCTTGGAGGAAATTGATATTTCTCCCTCCTCCTCACTTCCATGCTAAATTCAAATAGTAGGTATGGGCCTCTTGATCAAAGGTGGGACCAAAGCACAGGACAGTGGGTCAGGCATCCCTCCCTTATACACAACAGTCCCAATCCCAAGTATTCCACCATGCTTGAAATTTACTTTTAAAAGGTCATGCCTGCAATTACTTAGTTCTTACTCTCAATGGGTAAGTAGATATTCAGAACAGTATATGTAGATTTGCAATAAAATATGCTATTTGAATAGGTTTGGGATTTTCCTCTTCTGCCCTCAGATGCAAAGATTTTCCAGTGTAAACTGGATGTTGTGGCAGAGAATTCATAAACATGGCTGAACAACGGACAGCTCCTGTTGCTTGTTTCTTAGTTTTGATTAATAGCCACCATGCAGAAATCTATTTAAGAGAAGCCAATATATTCCAAATAGAAGTTTACTGATTGACAAATACCAGACAAGGAATATGCATAGACCAAACAAGCAATCTGCCACCAAGCAAACATTCACCTTTGCTGACCAACAACAGCTGTTTGCTAAATGCAGAGGGAGGGAGGTTTAATTTGGTGTTTGTCAATGTTTGATCTGGAAAATATTTTTCTTTTATAAATGTCCACTGCAGATGGACCACAATTAAAGTACTATGAATGATATTATTTTGTTTGTGTTTAGCATTTGTTTGTGTTTAGCATTTGTTAATTCTTTCTCCTGCCTCCAACATAGTATATCTCTGTGTCATCAAGGTACACACTGATAATCTAAATTTGGGTTATAAACTCTTTCAGGAAGAAATTTACCTCTCTTTGACACTAAATTGCACTGTATACTGATGAAACAAAGACACATGTACAATAAATATAATTTCCTAGCACGTGTAGTTTCTTTCTACAAGGGCAAAAAAACTACCAAGTCATTGGATGGTTCAAACATATACATGCACTTTCCTCATAGAAGGCTAATCCATTTTTTTCAAGATACTATTTTTCCCCTTCTAAGCAGTGTTCAGGAGTGAGTATCACATTGTTTGTATAGCTAGAACAGCACCACTGTCAACCTAGTGGATAATTTCTGTGGGCTACAGATAAAACCCCAGAAGGGGGGGGGGGGAGGAGGAGGAGGAGGAGGAGGAGGAGGAGGAGGAGGAGGAGGAGGAGGAGGAGATCCATAAAGTTGGTTGAGGTCCATCATATCAAGGAAGATGGAATGGAGTTTTCTGGAAAAGGAGCAATGACTGACTCATTGCAACAGTGAATGAGAATACTTTACACTGCAACTTTTAATATACATTTGCATTTGGTTATTATTAGCATTATCTGTCCTCCTTTCATGCTTCCTGATTTGCCCTCATTAAATCTAACTGGTAGATATGAGATAAAACCCAACCATCATCTCTCCAATCATCTGTAGTTTCAGTGGTAAGCCTGATGCTAATTATTAGAGTCAATATTAAAATGGTATGACATTTGCTCCTGGCTGTACCTTTGCCAATGGAAATGTCCCAAGTTCTATTTCCAATTTCTCAATTTTAAACCATCAGGCTGCTTCCCTTAAAAGCAAACAGCTAGTACTAGCACAGAGTGCAGATATTTGTCCTACCCGTTAGACAGTTGTCTATGTTACCCTTGCTTGCAGGGCTGATCCAAGACATTTTAGTGCCTGATTTGGTGGAGCAAATGATACTTATACAACTCAAGATGCAAATTTCTCAAGTCCAGACATTCAGTTTACTTTGGCATGTGAATTAGTAAATTCTATAAATACTTCTTTTGTTTTCTTTTATGCTGCAACAAAGTGCAACACAAGTCGGTTAAATAACTAATATTCTGTCCTTCCACATCACCTCCAAATCTACAGCCTGCTGCAGCAGTTTGCTCTGCCTCATGGTAGGGCTGGCCCTGCTTTCTTTCTTCCTGAGAACTAAGATCAGTACCACCTTCTGGCCCCCGTTAACCGCCTCCATCTTTCACTGCGCATCTAAATGACGCAAATCTCTAAGGCCAGTTTTGCAGAGACAGCAGTTGTTCATATGGGCATCTGTATATGGTTGCATATCACCAGGGAGGGGAAGAAAGGGATTGCAATGTGGGAAAACAAAAACAACTGAACATTTTTTTTCAATTCAATCACTTTATTGCGGTCATAGACCAGTACAATGGTGTTATTTTGTGAGATAAACATAGTCACGCTTAAAGTATTAACAACATGTGGGAAATCAAAAGCAACTGAACATTTGAAAACTGACCAAATTACAAGTTGATCTTTAGTGCTTAATAGATCCTTCAGAAGATGGAGGTGTAAAATATGCAGTCCTCCACCCCCACAGATGAATTTTGCCAGCCCATCTGCCACTCCAACTGTTGAGAAACACCACCCCATGGATTTGTACTCCTTCTTGTGGCTCCATGGGACTATCCTATCTTTGAAGGGCCTCAGTCTTCTTTCCAGCAAATTCCCTGGCAATTCTCTCCACTTTTTTTGCTGCAGTGGATGGTCAGAAGCCCTTTCTTACTTCTCAGAGTAGAACAGGTACCATGGCAGCATGGCTGATCACATATTTTTTTTAAAAAAATAATAGAAATGCTTTTCAAAGAAGGAGGAGGAAGATGATTAAACACAACCTCATTGAAAGACAGAGTCTGACTGGGAGACAGAGAAGCATCTGGCAAACATCTATTCCTCTGCACACTTGCCAAAGATGTAAAAATAAAGTTTATTTTTTTCCATCTGGTCATTCTATGACATATTCAATTAATTTACAATGGTTTCTCTCTAAGAACAAGTTAAGGGAGTTGAACACTAGCAGTCTGGAAGCGAAATGAAAAATAAGGGAGTGGTTTCCACTGTTGAGAATGAGGTGTGCTTCCTAAGTCCACAGTACACAGCAAGCAAAAAGACATGTGTGAAACTTTGAAAAACAGATCAACAGGGTCACATGAACTTGTACAGTTGAAGAAAGAGTAGAATAACATATTTCATTGGCTATGTTTGTGCAACGCAATGAATCACAAAGTAGCCAACCATATTTTAGTCTAGCACATTACACAAACCCAGCCCATTTTGTTAGTTTATGGTACTGTGTGCTGTGCAAAATTCTATTGAGTAAATCATGACTATATATGTTAAGCATAGATAAACATACCATGTGAACACAGAGACTGCATGTTCATCAGATACTCCTGATGAAGGGGATGATTATCTATGGAAACTCATGCACGGAATTAAATTTGTTGGTATTAATTGTTTAAAGTGTCACAACACTTTTGTTTTTTGCTGGGAAAAAAGGCTAACATGACCCTGTGGGAAGTAATTTGAGTTTAGTTATACAGTAAATATTGTTCTGGCCTGTCTTGATTCTATGACAGGTTATCAAGTCCTGACATTAATAAACAAATCTAATTGTCTGCATCATCTGCATATCTTTGTATTATGCATTCCTGACAACACAGGGCCCAAGATTCCTATTTTTTCTTTTATGTTTCAGGAAAAAGCTGTACTCCAGCATATTTTAGGCTGCACAGTATCATAAAAAAGGGCCTAGAAGGGTGATTTGTAAACGTATGTCAAAGAGAATACTTGAAACTAAGAATTTTCCCAATACTCAGAACAAAAACATTTTCTTGCCCAAAATGCAACGGCTTTTGTCTAATATCAAGTTACTGAGTATGTTACCAGTTGAGCTTGACTATTAAATTCAAGCTGTACATTGCTGTTGATCATCTGATTGATTAGCAAGCGGATCTACAGCTCTGTACAGTATTAAGGTTCTTACCATAGGTGCACTTCAAGATCCCAGGGAAGGCAGAACTCAGAAGGTTAGGTTTTCTAAGATGGACAAAGGTCACTTAATTCAAAGTGTCTCAATAAAACAGGACCATGGTACGTGAAGAGTAGATTTTTCTGCCCATCTAGTGGTCACACCTGGTAGAGAATTTATCTTACAGAGCAACTGTATTTCAGTACACAATAAAGCAACAACTAAAGGGAAAATCTACTTTGAATCAAGTTTCGCCCTCAGTGACTTTATGGGCACATTTGTGTAGTTTTCATGACAACTGTATAAGAGTGGTTTCCAGTTGTCCCTTTCCCAGATTATTCTTTATTTCCCAGTCTAAACTAAGAGCCTTGTTATTCCCTGGTGGTTTCCCATACAAATACTAACCAGGCCCAATCTTTGCTTAGCTTCCTAGCTCAGACAAGGTCAAACAGCTGCTGCCACATGACTGAGCAAAATGGCAACTACAGAGAACATTTAGAAAAGGGAATTCTGTCCTCTTCATATTTTATATGTTCTTTCCTTGGGCTAGGATAAATTGTGCCACAAGAATTATTCTTCAGAAACAATGTGCCTATATCTATCAAACTATCATGCATATAAAATGTAATCATATGTTCTTGTAAGTTCTTAAAATACAGAGGGTTTCCTGCATTTCCACTGCATAATACCTGGGAACAGCCTTTTTAACCTTTCTCTGTGTCAGCTCCAATTCCCAGGTCATTGTGCAGATTCAATCACCTTGCAGCAATAACATCAGGAGCTAGGATGTCAGGCTCCTGCCAACATCCATAAGATTTCAGGAGGTACTAGTGATCCCTGGAGCTTCCCCTGTCTGCTCCTCCCCCTTTTCTCCAACTCCTCCGTGCCCCCATTGCTGCCTGCTTATCATCCCCATACAAGTATCCACTTGTCTTCAGTTCTCACTCTGAGCTATTTTGTGTTTTAGGTCCACAGCAAGGGGCAATGGTGACAGTGAAAATGTGGCATCTTCTTCAATCCCTTCCCCAAAAGAATCGCTGAAAGCAAGACTGCCAAACTGAAATCACTGCCCTATTTGAGAGCTTTGAATATCCATCTGAAATAATAGTCCCATAAGATCTCTGAAGCAGTTTCAGGTGAAGGTAGAGGAAGAAATCTGGCCAAAAATACCTGCTAGAATTACCCATTCTCTTCATGTGCTGGAAAAATCTCAAGGGTTTTTTGGGTACTCAGAAAAGGACAGTTCCTTGTGGAAATGGGCTTGGCCCCTATACTATCTATCTATCTATCTATCTATCTATCTATCTATCTATCTATATCTATCTATCTATCTATCTATCTATCTATCTATCTATCTATTTATTTATTTTATCTTATTTATACCCCACCTATCCCCTCCCTAATGGAGGGCTCTAGGCGGCTTACATTCATGTAATTTCATATATTATACAATCATATAATCATATCTTACACAATGTTAACCGCGCGATGGGAAGGAGGTGAAGGAACCGACTCTTCAGCTGCAGGCATCGGACTACATGTCCCAGGATGCCTCGCTCTGTGCCGGCTGCTGACGTCCAGGAAGTTGTTGCTCCAGATCCGTCGTCCTCCACCGCCATTGTCGGGATTCCCCAGGTCTTCTTGGTTTCAAGGACGACCCTCCGCCAGACGCCAGCAAATTGACCCACGTGAGTGGTACCCAATTTATCTACTCGCATTCTGGTTTTGAACTGTTGGGTGGACAGAAGCCGGGGTGAATGGTGAGAGCTCACCTCGCCACGCGGTTTCGAACTGCCAACCTTGTGGTCGGCAGTCTAACGGCTCAGCGGTTTAACCCGCTGAGCCACCGCGCCCCATTACTAGCAACAGTCTTCTCATAAGCAGCCCTTCAGAGGAGCTCTCATCCTTGAGTACTCAAGCAAGTATTCAAAGAAGCCAACAAAAGCAAAAATGATCAAATTTGAAAAAGTTACGCTTCTGGTGGGAACATGGTGGTCTGAACAGCTGTGCTTGTGGGCTCCGCGAGCAGAGCTGACAACACAGCAATTTTTTTGGCTCAGGCAGGTTTTTTCCTGAAGCCCAGGAGTGTTTTTCTGGAGAAGGAAAAACACTCAAAATCACCCCATCTGTCCTCGGGAAGGCTGCTTGCAGCCAGAAGATCGCAAACAGCATTCACGATCAACTGGTAAGGACAGCCGGGAGGCTGGGGAGTCACCATTTCCAAGCTGTGCTGTAGCCTTAAAGGGACATTAAGACTGGACACCCCATTTCTAAATCACCCAATTTATTTTTCTTTTAAGTATGTGTACCCTAAAAGAGGCTTTCTACAGCCAGGTCCTCGACTGGGGGGGGGGGCAAGCAGGGCATGTGCCCCGGGCGCCGTGCTGGGGGGTGCACCAAAATAACACTTGGAGGGGCGCCAAAATGACAAAATAACCCATGGGGAGGGTGCAGAATCCATCTTTGCCCCGGGTAACACAGACCCTAGTTCCATCCCTGTCTACAGCAAGGAGAAACGCATTCTCTTGGTGCTTATCGTTATTTTTGTGATTAATTTCTTTAAAAAAATTCTTTTAAGTTTTGGATTTTGCTTTCCATCCAAATATTAAGGAAGGTTGAGAGTATGTAATCGTCTCCCTGTTTTATTTTTGTACTAAATTGAAGATTCTAGCATTTTCCTACACGTTGAATTTGCTGTTTTGAACTTTCAGCTTTCTGTTGCTACTTTCCCTGGGGAAGTGCCTGTTATCATACTTTCACCTGTGTAAACACATTTTGGATTTTTTCTATTATCTCCCACTTTCGCTGGTTAAGTACCTAGGGGGTGCCATAATTTACTGCTTGAGACATGGAGGATTTCAATCAGACTCTCTCGGATTTTCATTGAGACCTTAAACAGATTCTTTTTGGTTCCTGTCAAGTTTTTATGCAAGGCATTCAGGACATTGTGGAAAACATGAGGTCTAAAATGTGTCATCTGGTTGGGGATGTTGGAGAAAAAATTGAAAAGCTTAACAATGACAGAAATGTTTCTTCTAATAGCGAGATCGGGGCTCCTGTTGAAACGCTAGATGAAGATTGGATAGTCGAGTTGAAGAAATTAAAGGGACAGATCGAGTTGCAAGTCATAAGTGAAATTAATTTTCTGATGGAATGTTATGGAAAAGAAAGGAATATTATGTATGGGAGGCTTTCTGTTGAGAAGTTGGAGTTTTTAAGGGGGGCAGTTGGGCTGTTTGATTTTTTTATGAAGAAAGCTCTGTGTGTATTGTGGGGATATGTAAATGCTCTGGTTTACTTTGAAGTGGGATAAGGGTTTAAGAATATTTATTTGGATTGCTTCTAGGGCTTGTTTGACTTCATACATCTTTAATGATTTGGATTAAGATTAATAAATTATAATAATAAATGCTTGGTTTTAGTCTTAATATGATTAAGATTATTATAATTGTTGTATTATTAATTATAATGGCAGACAATTTATATGCTTTTTAGTTTGTTTTTTATTGTGTGGACAGAAATGTATAGAATAGTAGTAGGAAGGAAATAATTAAATAAATGTTATCTTTGGGGGGGAAGTTGATTAGGAGATATACAGTGTACATACATACATACATACATACATACAGTACATACACATCACAAACCAGAAGGACATGGAAAAAGAATCAACTGAAAGCAGAGGACAGAGCAGCCCTCAAAAACCTAAAGATGGACCAAACTCTCATCATCCTCCCAGCAGACAAAGGCCACACAACTGTCATTATGGACAGATCACAATATATACAAAAAGCCAAAGACTTACTTGAGGACAAAGAAACCTACACCCCAGTAAACACCAATCCCATACAGAAACTGGACAACCAGGTCAAAAGAATCCTCAACGACCTAACCAAGAAAGGTCAAATCACAAAAGAAGAACAGAGGCGGATGAAAAGCAGTTGACCCATCATCCCATGCTTCTACGGACGCCCCAAAATACACAAGCCCGACATACCACTCCGTCCAATTGTATTGTTACCAGGGACCCCCACATACAGTACAACATAGCTAAAGAACTTACAAGAAAACTTGGGCATCTCACAGAGGAGAGCAAATACTCTATCAACTCTCCACTACAATGCTTCCAGAAAATCAAAGAACTAAAAATAGATGAAGATGAAATTATGGTGTCATTTGATGTCACTGTACTCTTTACGTCCATAGACCAAGCACTAGCAATTGAATCCATGGCAGCAGTTCTACGCAACACACCTGACCTAACTAGATACACCAAGATCAAAATACCCAGAATCATGGACCTCATCAACCTCTGCCTCACCACCTACTTTCAGTTTGATGGACAAATATACCAACAAATCAAAGGAACACCTATGGGATCACCACTCTTAGGATTCACAGCGAGATTGTAATACAGCATCTAGAAAGGATAGCACTCCCACGCATTCAACCCAAAGTATGGATCCGGTATGTAGATGACACCTTCATCATAATAAAAAAGGAACAACTGGAGGAAACACATGAAACCATCAACAACATCTTCAAATGAATAAAATTCACAAGGGAAGAAGAAAACAACAACACACTACCCTTCTTGGATATCCTCATCAGTAGAGGAAATGATGGTATTCTAGAAACACAAGTCTACCGGAAATCTACCCACACTAACCAATTGATCCACTACCAAAGCAATAACCCAACCTCCCACAAGAGGAGCTGTGTAAGAACACAATTCAGACAAGCACAAATGCACTGCAGCAACCCAGAACACCAGAAAAAGGAAACAGACCACTTACTGTATACAGCATCTTCCAGCGAAATGGATACCCACGCAACTTTATCAGAAAGTGCCTGACCACCCAACCCACTACAATACAACCAGCAAAAGCTATGAAAAGGATAACACTGCCATACATCAGAAACATCTCAGAAACTACTAATAGACTGTTACAACCACATGGCATCACCATACCACATAAACCAACCAAAACCCTTCAGAACATCGTAAGTAACCCCAAAGACCCAGTAGCCCAAGAAGGAAAAACAGGAGTTATCTACAACATACAGTGTAAGGACTGTAGCAGCCACTATGTAGGACAGATGGGCAGAAGGCTAGCAGAGCGCATCCACGAACACCAACAGTCAGAAGTAGTCAGAAGACAACAAGTAGTCAGAAGACACTATGAAAAAGGAGAGAACAGCACCCCCATCAACACAGGCAGGACAAGCCAGGGTATATAAACAGAGAGCAAGTCCCACTCCCTTTTCGCACTGAAGATGTTGCCTAGCCTGGCAATAAAACGTCTGCAAGAAAACAACAAGGCTCAGAGAGCACCAAGGACTCCACAGTTCAACCCTGAGCTACAAATATTCTCTTCGATATCTATCTATCTATCTATCTATCTATCTATCTATCTATCTATCTATCTATCTAATCTTCTTTTTCTTTTAATATAAGGGGATGAAGTAAATGTATTTAGTGATTTTTATAATGTGCCAATGGAATTATTTATAGAGATAATGTGATTTTGGTTTAAGATAGAGTAAGGGATTGATTATGGAAAATTTGTTGTATATTCTGGCTGTTAAAAGTCGGAAGTCACCTCTTCTTGTAATTGTAAAAAAAAATTATTTTGTGTTTTCACACTTTTTTAGTTTTCTCTTTTTTTTGTAGTTTTTATCTTTGTCTTAAATCTAATAAAATTCTTATTAAAAATTGAAAAAGTTAAAACACAAATTAAAATGAAGGCTAAATTGGCGAATTATAAATCTGGTGCAAGAGATTCATCTGATAGATTTTCTGAATGGTGAGAGAGTGAAGGCCAAAAGTAACTGCTGTGGGAATGTATATGCATAGCCTGGGAGCAATGCAGGAAAAAATCCTCTCCTACATGCCAGATAAGCAAGCCTCTAACAGCAGGGGCATCTTCAGAAAGGAGCTCTCCTAGAGAACTTTATCACAAGACTAGTCGGAAATGAGAGAAGTGATCCCTTAGATCAAGGGTCGGAAATGGCGGCTCGCGAGCCAGATGCGGCTCTTTGGCCCCTTGACTGTGGCTCTTCCGCAGCTGAACTCACCCCGCCCCTTCCACGCGATTGGATCCCGCCCCCAAACTCTTATGCTCTTACGTGCTCTCACTCTCCAAGGCCGGGGCCACCCGCAGCCGCCCGCCCACACCTCGCGCACAGCCCGCGGGGCTCTCTGCCGCTCCCTTCGACAGAGGAGGGACCAGCGTGCCTTGGGAGCTGCTGCTGCTGCTGGCGGCATGTCTGGGCGAGGCGCGCGGGCGGAGCTGCCTGTCTGGCACTCGGGCGCTCCAGCTCCCAAGCCTCTTCCCTTCTCCCTCGCCACGTTCGGGCGTTGAGGCCAGGCAAAGCCGGGCGGTCGCGCAGGGGCGAGGCGGGGAGTCCCCCTCCTGCGCCTACCGCCACATCTGTCCGTTCCTGGCCTCTCTCCCCACCTCCGGCGGGTGCCCATGCCGGAATCCCTGCGACCTGGAGGCAGCGACTGCTCAGAGGGCCCCAGCGAGAAGAGGCGCGTGATCCGCGGTGGATCCCTTCGAGGGGCCGCGGGGCTTCCCTGCTTTCCTCCCAAGGAGGCCTCGATGGCGCACCCTCCCGCCCCATCAATCCCCCCACCCCGCCATTCGGCATCCTCTCCCCCCGCTAACCTGAGCCCTGCAGCGGCCGGGGGAGCCGAGCCAGGCTCCGTTCCGGCGGGGCGACTGTCCGGAGGCGGCCAAGGGGAGAGCAGGCGGCTCTTCGCTCTCGGCGCGCCGCGGGGCCAGACGAGCCTCCGGGTGCAGTGGGACGGGAGCTCCGCCCACGCGCCTTCCTGTCCTTGCGGGCCGCCGGCGACGCTTCCATCCCACTGCACCCAGAGGCTCGCCTGCTCTCTCCTTGGCCGCCTCCGGTTGCTACAGTCGCCCCACCGGAACGGAGCCTGGCTCAGCTCCCCCGGCCGCCGCAGGGCTCGGATTGGAAGAGAAGAAGTGGGGGGGGGACTCGGAGGCCCCCTTGTAGCCCGCTGCGGAGCCGCTCGCCGTGCCCACCTCCAGCCTTAGTGACGGCGGCGGCGGCCACCCATCACGGCGGCCAGTCCGCTGTGCCCTCTCCACTGGGTGGGACCCGCACCTCCTTCCCCGCTGGCGCCCGAGCGCAGACACCAGCCAGGACCCCGCACGGAAGATGCCGCATGCCGCCAGCACCTGACGTCAAGGCAGCTGCGCTTCCGCGCCCAGCGGGCGGGCGAGGCAGGGAGAGAAGGGGAGACAGGGCTCCCTCTCCGGCCTCTGCGCCCCTTCAGGCCCGTCTCTCCGAGGGGGGCGGCGGGAGGGAAGTCCCCGTCCAAGGGGAAGCGCTGGGAACGAGCGGCGGAGGTTGGCCGGAGCTGGACGCGTCGCTCCGGTTGGAAGGTGCTCCAGCCGGCATCTCGGCAGCCGCCGGTGGCTGCGCAGAGGCCGCCTGCTTAGAGCCGGGTGCGGTCCAGCTGGGGAGCCTCCGCCTCAGGGCAGGGGCTCGAGAAGCACCCCCTCGCGGAAGCTGGCGAGGGCGCCTAGAATCAGCCCGAAGCCACCGAGGGCAGCGGCCGCTTCCTTCCTCGGGCACTGATAATACAAATGGGAAAGAAGAGGATCCATTTGAGAGGGAGGGAAGGAGGGTGGGGAGGGGGCTACTGAGGGGGCGTCGTATTCCAGCCAGCTGCTCCCAAGCCACCTTCCCTCGTAGCTCTGGCTCGCGCGCATTAGAGACAGACACACACACAGAGCGCAGGCTCTCTCTCCCGGCCCCGTGGCTAAGCAGCAAATGGGAACAAATGGGAAAGAAGAGGATCCATTTGAGAGGGAGGGAAGGAGGGTGGGGAGGGGGCTAACGAGGGGGCCTCGTATTCCAGCCAGCTGCTCCCAAGCCACCTTCCCTCGTAGCTCTTTGCCTGGATTGGGGGCTTCAGCGGCTCCGGAAGACAAGCATCGAGCCTCTCTTTCCCTTCTCCTTCTTCCAAACCTCCCCCGCCAGAACGCCCCGTGCTGCACGAGCAGGTCGAACATGCCCCCGCCGTCGCCTGGGACTTTCGCGATGGCGAGGGTAGGGCGCCGAAGCTGCGGGCCGGGCTGGGCTGGGGACGGATCCTGTGCTCCTGATGACCCCTCCGGGCAGGTTTCCCTTTGCCCCACAATATTCTGGGGAGCGGAGGGTGGCAGCTGTTTCCCCGCCACTCCCGGTGGGGCGGCCGGGCCGGGTTCGCGGAGCCGCTGGCTGCACCCCCTCCCTCCGTGAGCCCCCCGCCCCCTTCCACGCGATTGGCTCCCGCCTGCAAACCCCGCCCCCTTCCACGTGATTGGCTCCCGCCCGCAAAACCCGCCCCCTTCCACGTGATTGGCTCCCGCCCGCAAAACCTGCCCCCTTCCACGCGATTGGCCCCCGCCCGCAAACCCCGCCCCCTGGCTCTCGAGCACTTAAAAATGTGCACGAGCATACCAAAATGGCTCTCGGCTCAAAAAGTTTGCCGACCCTTGCCTTAGATCAGTGTTTCTCAACCTTGGCAACTTTAAGATGTGTAGTCTTCAACTCCCAGAATTCCTTAGCCAGCATTTACATTTGGATGTCTACTTGCCAATATCATAATGTGCATCCATCTGTGCAGAAACGGAAGACCAAAACTATATGTCCAGTACATGTGTGCAGCTATTCCTTTGAAATCTTTACTATATAGAAATCAAGAGCACAGCCAACTCACACAATCATAACCCCATGTCTGGGTGTGTTTCAAATACCTGCTTGGGACCACTGTTGTACCATTCAAAGAGTTTGCCAAAAAGCAGAGCTCTGAAAACTTTACCCATCCCCCAACTCTTGACCCAGATCCCAGTTCTACCACTATATCTTAAATACTGGGCCAGCCAAGCTGCATTTGGAAACTGTTCTAGAGAGGAAAATTTCCCTCTGTTAGGCATCTCGAAAGAAAAAAAAACATTTAAAGAAAACAAAAGGTCTTCCTCATTTCTTAACATGACTACTTAACAAGTTGTAATGAGCAATGCCTAGATTGGCCTGGATACTTCCATCATAGAATGGCCAGCTCAAATCTGTGGCTATTTCTCCATGGACTTATTTGTTTTTTACATAACACCTGAATTATTTCAAATAATTTCCTGTTTGAAAGTTCAGGATCGGTTAATGTCGGGCAAGGCGCCTCCTTCTCCCCAGTAAGCAGTTCAGATCTATTTATTGTCACCAGGCCGGCAGCTCTCATTGCTGTGTGACTGGTTTAATTGTGGGCTGTAATAAAGGTCATAATTAATATCCCAACACAGACACTAACAAACAATTTTAAATTGCCAGCATAATCAAATGATGCAAACATCTACGAGCTACAAAAGTTCATTGCCGCAACTGACAATTTCTTAATTGTATTCAGTCATTCATGGAAATTTTATTAACATCGAACTGATGTATCCTGCCCCGTCTTTGTCACAACACCAGGGATCTAATTTCATTATTTTCCACAAGATTTGCTTGACTACTGCCATGATTCTAATATTGCTTTCGTCCAGATGTTTATGCTATTTAAATTAGGAAGAAAAGGCTTTTGGGTAAACACAATTAAAGAAGTTTTTTTTTTCAAATTTAGTTTAACAAACTTCTTTTAATTAATGCATATTGCTGCAGTGTTGATGCCTTTTGCCTTGATTTTTTATTTAAATTCAGTCATTCCCCACACCCCCTGCCATGACATGAAACACGTTCTGTTTGTACAGCTCCCTCTCTGCTTATAGCAACCTTTTAGACTTTTTTTTTTTACCTCCACTTATGTTTGAGTGCTCATTAGAGTGAAAGATATTGGTGCTTTTTAAAAATCCTTTACTCTTAAATCAACTTCTACTCAATTTTGCATTGCTATTGCCTACTTTAGCTGTTCTTCTCCCCTTTGATTTGTTATTTTTTAGAAAAATACCTGAAATGAAAAGGGAAAGAAACAGAAATTTTTGTTTACTTCCAGATCTTAGTTCAGGACTGTGATAAGTCTTATACTCAAGGACCTAGTCAAAATCTGCTGATATTGCATAAATGTTGTTGTTGTTGTTGTTGTTATTTCTATTCTGTGTTATAATCATGCTATAAATAGTAAATAATAAAACCAACATTTGCTCAGATTCTAATTAAGCATTATTCCTCCTACCCAACTGATATAGAAATTGTTAAGGCAGCAAGACAAGGGGGATTGCAGAGGCCATGGGACAGTGATTATCAAACTGTGGTCCACTGACCACTTACAGTTCACAGAATCTACCAGATGGTCCACTGTTGCATTTTCAAATTCATTGCCAGGTTGGTAGTTTGCGAAAATGGATCAGTAACTGAAAACTGAGTTATTGAAGGATATAAAAGATAATACAAGCATCAGTGTGAGTACTAACATTGATAATGTACAGTATAGATTTACTTTCAACTAGTTTATGTATACTGTGTTAAGGGAAACTGTGGTCTTGCACAAGCAACCAAAAATAACACTGAGAATAGAAAATAAAATGATAATTTTCTAAAAATGGGCTGCAGATATACTTGCCTTTATCCCCGTAGCATTTAAGGGATTTCTACTGAAGAACATTCTTAGCCAACATCTTTGTGATGGCATGGTATAGATAAAATCATTTAAGCAATAAAACAAGCAAACATACATAATTTTGGATTAAAGTGTTTGGTAACGGTAGGAAGGCATATATAAATGCGACTATAATCATTTTCCTATCTTCCAAAAATTGTGAACTCTTATGAGATGAAAACATAGGGAGGAAGTACGTAAGCTAGTAATCCTTACATTTTCCTAATGTTTGTTTAGTGGTCCATGATTGCCACAAGTTTGAGAGATACATAGGATGCATCTTCCTTCCAAAATGGAGAAGGGGTTCCAGCCAGAGAGATAAAGATCTGACCTTCGCTTTCACACACACATATCCATGCAAGTTCTGTTGAATTTTTCATGAGCCTTATTCTTTGGATGTAAGAGTTCCAATGTCAGAGAAGCAGAAGATGGCATCTTCCAATGAGACCCTCTTCTAGGTCCACCAAAGGAGAGAGTTTTTCTTTGGGAGCACCCCATTGATGGAATTCCCTCCCCAGAAAGGGTTGACTGGCCCCCACATTAGCATCATTTCAATGGCAGATTAAGACCTTTCTATTTTTCTAGGCTTTCATTTGGCTCTTAATTAGGTTTTAATTTGCATTGCTTTAGATTTTGAATCATTGCCTTGCTGCTGCCTAGTTTATATGGTGTTTTAATTTTGTGTTTTCTTTGATGTTACTGTATATGTTTTTAATTCATATATGTTTTATATGTATTTTTGGTGTGTTTATTGTAAATCACCCAGATAGCTTTGGCTATTAGGCAATTTTAAAATATAAATAAATAAATAATAATGTGCCCCAAGCTATCCAAACACAATATAAGCCAAATCAAGACATGTAATAAAACTTGTCATTCCAAATGTTGGAGTGAGAAGATGTAGGTCTAAAACCACAAGTGGGTAGCATCTTTAGTATGAGGTCACGAGATCTATATAAACTGTCTGAATTGCCATAAGAAATATATTACAATTTTAATAAACCTACAGAAAGATAAAGATTCAAGTGTTTGTCATTTTCTTCAATATCTTGACATTCATTACCCAGAAGGGTTAATTCATATGGAGTAACTGAGTAGAAAAATAAATTCCACTGCTTTCATTTCTGTACTTGTAAATGACATGGGAAGAGGCATATTGTTAAAAAACAAAAGAAAGCTGAGTGATGAAAATTCAGGGAAGGGCCTCAAGGATACTTCTAAATAAATACAAGTCACTGAGAAAGAAACAAGCATGAGAAAATATGTGTTCTCCTGTTCTGCTTTTGATCTTCCCAAATTTTGTTACCCCACTGTGAGAAATATACTCTGGTATATATAAACCAATATATAAACCTTCAGCCCGATCTTTTGATATTCCTAAGGAGACTAATAAGTCTGCTGAGATCTATTTCTTTTATAAAAGCACCTAGGCTAGAGCAGAACATGTGTGATATAAATTAAAAGGGGGTTGGTCTTCAAGCGTGCAGATTCAGCCACCATCTTGACTTTTTTGACCCTTCCACTTCTTGCAGATGGTCCTGGGCCAGTGATTGGCAACTTTTGGAGGCCATTTTTGGCTCTGAATGATGTGACAGGGAACCCACTCTAAAATGTAGCGGGACAGAAACTAAATTTGGTTTTATTTCATTGACATGTAATTTCAATTACATTAATATAGTTATGGTTGATAATTCCCCAGTAACTAATAATTCCCCAGTAATATAGCTCAATTTTTTTATACACACACACACACACACACACACACACACATATATATATTAGAATAATCAATATATCAATAATAGCATATAAATTAAAAAATTATTATTAATAACAATATAATATTAAATAATATCAATTTAATATAGTTAATATAGTTATATTAAATAATTCCCCAGTCATATGCCTACTAAATTTCTCCTTTTGTTACATTAACAAACTACACTTTGGTAACAAGTTTCAGCAGTCTCTTTGGGCTCTTAGCGGGCTCAAGTGGGACTTAAAGCTGTGCACTTTTGTTTCAGGCTGAATTTATTTCTTTGGTCTTAACTCTGTGCTGATATAACTGCTGTAGACCTGCCTTTCTACAGGTAGTCCTTGTTTAACGTCCACTTGTTCAGCAACCATTCAAAGTTACAACAGTGCTAAATGAGGGGTACTTATGACAGGTCCTCGTATTTGCGGCCATCGCAGCATCCCCGCAGTCACATGATCACCAGTTGCGAACTTCACTAGCAGTTTCTGACAAGCAAAGTCAATGAGGAAGGCAGCAGAAGATTGCAAATGGTGATCATGTGACCACAGGACACTGCGACTGTGCAGGATTTGCCTAACAATGTCAACTGGGACTGCTGCCATAAGTCAGCATGATCACGTGACATCGTGCTTTATGACCGCATCTCTTAGCAACAGAGTTCCCAGTCCCAAATACTGTCAGTAAGCAAGGACTACCTGTACAACTTTCCCCTGAGCCTTGTGTCAATTTGTCAATATTAATAATCAGGGCTTCATAGCATCAGACAAGACAAGCCTCATTCCAGGAGCTTCCAGGAGTTTGCTACTTGCAAACCTCTCTGGATCCTTTGTTCCAGAAATGATTGGGTCATCCTCATTTCTGCATGTGGGTTGTGGGTGGGGAGTAAAACTAGGAAATAAGAGGGTTTTTTTCTAATGCAAAGGATAAGAAAAGAAGTATTAGACAAAGGAGTCTTTGTATTCATATCCCACCATTGAAGAGACCACAAATAAGCTGCCTAGTTATATATTGTTGAAAAACAGAATACAGTGTCCCAGATTTTCTTGTGTTTACATGTTTTAAAGTCTAAATTCTAAAACACCTTTACCTAAAATACAATACTGCTTACCATAAGTGCCCTCCAAGTCTTGTCAGTCCAGACAATTTTTCCTTCCTTCCTTCCTTCCTTCCTTCCTTCCTTCCTTCCTTCCTTCCTTCCTTCCTTCCTTCCTTTACCTACCTACCTACCTACCTACCTACCTACTTACCTTTAAATCTGTCTTGGACTGGAGAGTCCTTCAAAGAGAGGACTGTCCTCTATAAACAAGGATACATACACATCTTATGAATCATGGATACACTTCAATTCAAGGGTCCAATTCAAGGTGTTGGTTATCACCTTTAAAGCCCTACATGGCATGGGACCTGGGTACCCGAGGGACCGTCTCATCCCGATTACATCTACCCGCCCCACCCGGTCATGCAGGGAGGGCATGCTTCGGACCCCATCAACAAAAGAATTCCATCTAGCGGGGTCCAGGAGGTGTGCCTTCTCTGCGATAGCACCCGCCCTGTGGAATATCTTGCCCCCGGAGGTGAGGTGGGCACCCTCGCTCCTGGCCTTCAGGAAGTCTTTAAAGACCTGGTTCTGCCGCCTTGCCTGGAACGAAGGAAATAATAGTTCCTCCTGGGGGTTAGCTTAGTAATATCCTCCTTTTAAGAACTCACCATCTCTTGGATTTTTCTATTTATTTTATAGTGGATTTTAGATGTATAGGTTTTTAACTTTTTTATAATATGATTGTAAACCGCCCAGAGTCTACCGTGGTAGAGATGGGCGGTGATAAATCCAAATAATAAATAAATAAATACACAGAGTTCAATTCCAGCCAGTTTCTAGAGATTTCACAGCTATATCCATATATTTTTAAACTGCGTGGCTATAGAATGGAGAAGAGAATAAAAGCAGTAACCCTTATGGGAGCATCAGCCCTTCAGGGTAGGCCAGGTCAGGAAATAGACTCCACACTTCTGAGTGCAACTACACTTTATTGAACTAAACCAGTGTGTCTCAACCTCAACTGCTTTAAGATGTGTGGACTTCAACTCCCAGAATTCCCCAGCCAGCACATGCTGGCTGGGGAATTCTGGGAGTTGAAGTCCACACATCTTAAAGTTCCTGAGGTTGAGAAACACTGATCTAGGACATAGTGACGGAATCTTGAAAGCCTGGTTGGGTCTCCCTCTTGTACCCCTGCAAATTAGGGTGGAATCAGTCTGAGCTTCTTTCTCACACTTCTTTGTTGCCTGGGCTTAAAGTATGCTTCAGTTTATGTAACTGTCACTGCCTTTGCCTAGCTTCCCCAAGGTCATCTCCATGGCTCTCTACAGGGAGTGACTTCTGAATACTCTCTTAGCAGTTGCAGAAACAATCTCAGCTGTTATTCTCTGAAATCATGGTCGGGGGAGGGGGGGAGAGAGCCAGGCTTCATAGAAGAAGAAGCAGTACGTTTGCCCTGTAAGGATGGACTATATTGTTAGAAGTTTTTAGGGATCAAACTAGAAACGCTGCTGAATTGCTCACAGACTGTTTGCCGGACCTGGGGACCCAGCACATGGTCAGTCATGTTGTTCTCTACAGCTGGCCTGCTTTGGTTTCGGCCATGATTTTGTCACCTTGCCTTCTATCGCCTTGCACCGATAGCTTTCCTCAAGGCTAGCAGGGGAACACTGAGCACACCCAACTTATCTGAAGGCTGCCACTGGGGGAGATGACCTTACAGCATATATTCTGATACCTGATTTATCTTCCACTGTACCAGCAGAATAAGGTCCTGCAGCTCAGGGTGAGCCTTTAGACAAATCAGGAGCCTTAAATGTTTTAACGAAAGCCACCTATACCTAGGCTGACCATATTTCCTTGAGACAAAAACGGGACATTGGGATGGCAAAACGGGATGGGGTCTTATGTAATATTCCGTATTCATGAAAAGACAGGGGTCCCCACCCCCGGTCCGTGCGATTGGCTCCTGCCTGTAAACCCTGCTCCCCGGTCCGTGCGATTGGCTCCCGCCTGCAAACCCCGCCCCCGGTCCGTGCAATTGGCTCCTGCCTGCAAACCCCACCCCCCAGTCCCTCCTTTGCCATGCGCTAATAGGCAGGAGGGCTTCCTCTTCCGGGCTCCCTCCATTCGGCAGCTCTGGCTCGGATCCTCCTTCCGCGCCATTCCCGCCAGGTTTAAAAAATGGGACAAAATTGAGATTTTTATCAAAATGACAGGACGATTGGAAAATGCTAAAAAAAACGTGACTGTCCCATTCAAAATGGGATGTATGGTCAGCCTACCTATACCCCAAGTGTTTCACTAGGCTAAGAGAGCTGATAACTAACTCCCCTTCCCCTCCAAAAGGAAACCCAAAAGCAAGAAGACATTGCTGCTAATTTATTTTTACTCTTTTTATTTTTAAAAAGAGGAAAATCTTAACAGATTGATTTTAATTTTCATGAATTCTGCTAAGTGATGAAGAAACAATTTGAATTTTAAAATACCTAAGCATAACGTTTCAATCTTTACAATCTTCAAAATACCTAGGCGTGAACAATTCAATCTTTGCAGATTCTACTATGAACTTCCTTCTACATTTCCTGAACTGATGTGAGGACTGAAATCTAATGGCTCTTGGATGTTGTGCTTCTCTGAATGTTCTGATATACTTACAGTATCTCAAAAAAGAACCAGAATGTGCCTTTTTTTTAAAAAAAAAAGTACATTTGAAATAAAATCTGTGATTTTAAGAAAGTGAAAGGGGAAGAAATCAAATGCATATTTAAATCTGCATAATCATGTGTGTATACGCACACACACAAAGGCACACACATATATGAAAGAGAGGCAGATTAGAAGGGGCAGATTCATCTACAGTACTCTGAATAGCTGTAGCTTTGCAGTTAGCCTTTCTCAGCACTTAACAGTCTCAGATGTTTTACTGGAAAGCCACTGAGGAGTCTCCATGGAGCATGTATTCTACCATTAAGCTACTATCCTGCCTTATATTTTATATGTTTTTGTTATTTTTAGAACAATCTAGAAAAGCAAATCAATATTATCATCCACACATTGCAAAAAGAGAGCAGGGTTTCATGACTCCATCTTACCCAAGGGCATATGGAGAATTTATGGCAGACACTGACCTAAAGTCACCCAGTAATCTTTATGGCTGAGTAGGGATTTGAACCTGCTTTTCTACCGTCCAAATTTATAACTAGTCACTAAGGTAAAGGTAAAGGTTCCCCCCGCACATTTGTGCAGTCGTGTCCGACTCTAGGGGCCAGTGTTAATCTCCGTTTGTTAGCCGAAGAGCCAGCGTTGTCCGAAGACGCTTCCACGGTCATGTGGCCGCATAACACGTGTGGAACACTGTTACCTACCCACTGAAGTGGTACCTATTCATCTACTTGCACTTGCATGCTTTTGAATTGCATAACTAGTCACTACCATACACAATTAAAAAACAGGACTGATTGGAAGACAAAAAACTTGGGGGGCGGGGGGGAGAACATCGCTCCTAATCTTGTATCAAGTTCCAAAGAGTATGATCTATTCCACAGGATGAATGGACAGGTGGATGGATGCACAGACAGACAGATGGATATTAGAGCTATGCTGTGATACAGCATACTCTACTGTTTGGCTGGCTAGGATAATGTTTGTTTCTAATATCCTCTCTGGGGAATTATTAGCTTACATTCTCACTCAAACTTGCAAATAATGGGGCATAGTTAACTCAAACAAGTACTTGTATTTACCAGCAATAAGGAAAAAAAGTGAACTCAGGCAAATATTTCAGATCCAAAGGTTTGCAAGCTTATTTTACACACATAATCATAAAGAAAGCTTGGGGAAGTAATTGTTCATACTATAGCAAATGATTCCAAAATGGAGGGAGGGAGGGAGGGAGGGAGGGAGGGAGGGAGGGAGGGAGGGAGGCTGTCTGTCTGTCTGTCTGTCTGTCTGTCTGTCTGTCTGTCTATCTATCTATCTATCTATCTATCTATCTATCTATCTATCTATCTATCTCTGGTTATATTTTCTAGTTGGTGGGATGCTGAAAGTAGTATTTTGACATGCATGTTAGCCTCCAGGCTAGCAACCTTAGCTTGCATAAAATAGGGTAAGTGTGGTTGTAGTAAAACTAAGCTTTGGTTGTGTTTGTGACATGCTGCCAGAAGTAACTAGTACTGTCCTTACCATTAACAGGGATTCTGCATGATGTACCACAAGTAGAACTAAGGGTGAATATCTATTACATCCTTCTCTATCTTACTAAAAAGTATTATGTGAAAATCTTAATTGACCAAAGCCATTATTTGTAGCAGAGGTTAATATCTTAGCATATGGATTTCAGTTGGAATGTAAGAGTAGTACATGGTAAAAATCATGAAGTAATGAATGGAAAGAATGGGGGGGGGGAGTTATGTGTCTGTGAAACTAATAGAAATGAAAGAATGTAATAGACCAGAATGAAGGTAGTCTGATTTTGTTGAATCAGTTTGATGAATACATGTAAGGAAGTGAAACTGGAAGTTTAATTATGAATAAAAGGGCTAATAATCTATTGGAAAGTATGAATTGTTATAATATACATTGTTCTGGATGAAATTAAGGACCATAGGTTGGTGATGGTTGCAATTTACACTTTGGTGAATGATGATAATGGAAGAACCAGAGAGGAATTTTGGGGGGGAAGTGTGCAACATTTTGAATGAATTTTGAATGAATACGCTTCAGAGATTTAAAAAAAAGATTCTGCTAGATGACAAGATGAGAGAATACAGAAAAAAATGGCTGGGTCATTCAGAGACCCAAAATGAATGAGAATGGTGACTTTGATCAGACTGGGCATCTTAGAAAAGTGTTTTTCAAACTTGGCAAATGCTGGCTGCGGGATTCTGGAAGTTGAAGTCCACACATCTTGAAGTGTTTGAAAAACACTGGCTTAGGGAAAGGGTCTGTTTATTCTGAATATGTAGTTTAAGCATATATTTATTTATACATACACATAGCAAATAAATAAATATAAATCTACTTGATATAAATCTAGGTTCTGGATACGTACAGGACTACCTTTAATTATTTCTCCCCATCTGGTAAGATGTTCCAGGGCCAATTGCTAAAGCCATGCCATGTAATGAGATGTTGGAGCTAGGCCTCCTGACTCTGTGGCCATCCCTGCCATTTGGAACAGAATGTCCTCTGAAGTTTGCATGACCCTGAGATTGTTTTCCTTTAGGAAAGCCTTAAATACCTGGCTCTTTCATCAGGCCCTGCCTGGGGCAGAGTGATATGTGACCTCACTTTTAATATTGAGTTGCTTGTGACTGACCATTGTGTGTAGACTGTATTTCATGGGTCCTTAATATTTTTATTGTTATTATTCTTCCCTCTCTGTTGTTTAAACTTGTTTTATTATATTGTTGCATGTTTCCTGGAGTTGCTCTGGCAATTAAGATGGCTCATACATTGATCCAGTAAAATGAATAAATAAGCACATATGATGTTATTGTTTATGATGAAAAGATGGAGAGAGTTAGTGAAAGATACAAGGTTGATCAGAAGTTCTCAATGTGGGAGAGACCTTTTTTGGAAGGTACTGTTCAGACTGGGTCTTGATAAAAAGTGGAAAAAAGGGAAAAAGGGAAAGAGTGAAAGTAGAATGACTATGGGAAAAGAAAGTATTAGTCCTTTATGAAAAAATATTAGAAGATAATCTCCCTATAGAATGAGTGGAAAGTGGACACAAGAAAAAAGAATGCAGAAAGTGCTTGGAAAAGTGCTACATTACAAAGTGCCAAAGGAGTATATGGAGTCCTGCTAAAGGGAAGTATAAGAAAGGATGCTTGAGAGATGATAAAGTAGAAGAGACTGTAGATGAGGGGAAAAACATGAATGCTTCAAAAAAACAATGAGGATAAGAGAAAGATACTGTATAATGTGTACAGAGAGGAAAATGTAAGTACCAAGAATGTAGTCAAACAGAGCAATGAATAGTTCAGATGAGAAGCAGAGGCAGAGAAAATGCAATGCCAAGTGATTCTGAAGGAAATTAAGTATTGTTTTGGAAGTGGATGAAGTGGACTAAACAAGAAGCCTTCAGCAGAGTGAGCATCTGGGTGAGATCATCATCACCACAAGATGAGGTATCATCAGTACGCTGATGATACCCAATTATACATCTCTGTCCCGGGTGAGGTAAGTGATGCTGTGACTGCCCTCTCTTGGTGCCTGGGGGCTGTGGGGGTCTGGATGGGGAACAACAGGCTTCAACTGAACCCTGGTAAGACGGAGTAGCTGTTGGTTAATGGCTCCTCTGTATCCGGGAAATTGTTATCTTTAGTTCTGGATGGGGTTGCACTGCCCCAGACAGACCTGGTGCAGAATCTGGGGGTCCTTCTGGACTCACGACTCCTGCTCGAAGAGCAGGTGGCAGTCATGGCCAGGAGGGCCTTTGTGCAACTTTGTGTTGTGTACCAGTTACGCCCATTCCTGGATTGGGATGCCCTCCGAACAGTCACTCATGCCCTGGTCATCTTCCATATAGACTATTGCAATGCACTCTACATGGGGCTACCCTTGAAGAGTATCCAGAAGCTACAGCTGGTCCAGAACGCGGCCACACGGGCAATTCTTGGTGCCCCAAGATCGGCACATGTAACACCTTTGCTGCACGAGCTGCATTGGGTACCAGTTTGCTTCCGGGTCCAATTCAAGGTGTCAGAAGCACCAAGGTGCTTTTGTAGTGAAAGGATTTGCCGGTGACATCACCATTTCCCGGGGAATGCCCGAGGAGGCTACTTTCATGTCCCTGTGATTTTTCCCACTGGAGTGGTACCTATTTATCTAATTGCATCTGCATGCTTTTGAACTGCTAGGTTGGCAGGAGCTGGGACAAATTGCTGGGAGCTCATTCTGGCACGCAGCTCGCACTCTTGGGATTTGAACTGCCGAGCTTTCAGCCTTAATAGCCTCTGACTCAGCATCGTAACCACTGAACCACCGCGGTCTCTATAATTCAAGGTGTTGGTTGGTTGGTTATCACCTTTAAAGCCCTACATGGCATGGGTCCAGGTTACCTGAGGGACCATCTCATCCCCATTACATCAACCCATCCCACCCGATCATGCAGAGGGGGCATGTTACGGACCCTGTCTGTAAGAGAATTCCGTTTGGCAAGGTCCAGGAAGAGGGTCTTCCCTGCAGTGGCTCCCGGAGGTGAGGCAAGCCCCATCGCTCCTGACCTTCCGGAACACCCTGAAGACCTGGCTCTGCCACCTTGCTTGGGGCGGGGTGGGGAGGGGAGGGGAGTAGTTATTCCTGGGGATGGCTGGTGCCTTAGAATGTTCCTCACATATATACAAACTGAACTTGATCTTTTATTGCCATCTGGATTTTATTTTATATTTTATATTTTATATTTTATATTTTATATTTTATATTTTATATTTTATATTTTATATTTTATATTTTATATTTTATATTTTATATTTTATATTTTATATTTTATATTTTATATTTTATATTTTATATTTTATATGTTGTATTTGTATTTATATTTTATATACTTTTTAATATTTTATATAGTATTTATGGCTATCATTTTTAACTTGTTAGTTTTATTGTAAACCGCCCAGAGTCCCTCTTCTGGGGGGAGATGGGCAGTGGCAAAATTTGAAAAATAAATAAATAAATTACGTGGGATAAAACTAAAGTGAGGGAATGCTGTAAAGATCTGTATATTATAGATCTGTATGAGAATGATCACGGACCTGAAACAAATGCTATCAACGTCAGCCTCCAAGAAGAAAATGATGAAGTGAAATCATAAATGCTATGAAAAGGCTTTAAGGTAGATAGTCTAAACTGTGGAAATGGTAAATGGAGACGTAATTTGCTTGTGGAGTAGCTCTACAACTTGCTTAATGTTTTTTGTAAAGACTGCATCTGTGCCTCATTGGGAGAATGTCATAATTGTTTCTCTTTACAAAGGGGAAGTAAAGGTAACAAGAGTGAATGCACAAACTGCAGGGGAATTAGTTTGCTCAATGGGAAATTACTTGGCAGAATTCTAAACAAGAGCTGACAATGAGCAAAAATCCAGTGCAGCTTTGCTCTTGGAGGGTGTGCCAGCCAGGTTTTACTCTTCAGAAAGTCACTTAGAAATGGATACAAATGAGAAAGAAAGTTTTAGGCTTTTGTTATTGAATGTTTTGTGCAACTCTAGAGATTGGTTGCTGAATGCAATAATAGCTGTAAAAATGCATGAGAATAAATAAGATACTTAGCAAATGTGTGACATCCTCTTGGTTATTTAATGTATTTATGGATAAATGTATAAGGAATGTTTGCAATGAAATGAGAGTTGTGTTTGTTGTGGACATGAAATAAGTGTTCTTTTGAACACAGACAAAGCTGTGTTATTACAGCCATTCAGTTAGATTGTAGGGTGCAGCAAGCAGTATGGATCCAAAAATTAAAATATCAAAAACCAAAGTAGTGAACAATTGCAACTTATACATAAATGGTGAACAACTAGAAGAGGTAGATGACTTCACATACCATAGTAAAATATTTACTAAAGATGGGGAAATAGATGAAGAAAATTTCAGACATGCAAATTGGCAGTAGAAAGATAGTGAGCAGTATGTGGACTGTTGCAAGGAATGAATGAGATTTGGATATGTCAGAGAAACATAAAAGTTAGTTTAATCCAATGGGAAGGGAGTACTTAAAAAGCGTGTCTGGGAAAATAAGAAGAGACAGGGTCAAGAATGAATGGAAGCTAAAGGAATGTGAATTGAATACAGAAGTGAGTACCCAGTATGATAAAAGTATTTTGAGTTGGTTTGCTAATATGGAAGGAAGGAATGAGGATTAAATTGCAAAACAAAAGAAGGAAGAGTGAATAGGTGGAGAGGAAGAAGAAGACAGAGGAATTTATAACTGAATGGAGTTGATGAGATCCTCAAAAAGAAAAAGGTGAGAAATTAAAAGAAAATCAAAGGCAATATATGAAGTATTGTATGAACATGTTAAAATCAAGGGTAGTTTGCAAGGATAGAAAGGTATGGAGAGGTTTACTAAGTAGTGTTCATGCAGACTAGTGTTTGTTTCCATTCCTTTTTCCTATCTTTGTCTTAGTATTTCTTAATTCTTTTCTGTGTTATGCATAATGTTGCTTGCTCCAAATGCAAATAGCACAACTGTCCTACACTATGAATTCCTAGTTTGACCACCAGAACTATAACCTCAATGCTAGCAACTCCTATAAAGGGCAACTTCTATTTAAGACAATCCAAGACATTGTGGATTCTGTGGATGTTGTTTCAGGAGTGGAGTAAGGAGTTCTCTTGGGGCAGATGTATGAAGCAATAAAGGGTTAAGTAAGAAGCATGGGATTCCAATCCTAGAAGTAGACTGGGAGTACTAAAATAGAGTAATATGTAAGATCATAAAGAGCTAAGAAAACCCTAGTTCGATTCTTATCCCAAACAGGATAGCAGCCACAGGTCAGGGGCAACAATGAGGCATCTGTTGGTGCCATAACAAGTATGATATGCTGAAGTCACATCTGCATCCAATTTATCATTGCAATGCTGTTCATATTGAGCTACATCTTCAGTTGTAAACTGCCCAGAGTCGTTGCTATACGAGATGGGTGGTGAAGAAGTATGATGAATGAATGAATGAATGAATGAATGAATGAATGAATGAATGAATGAATGAATGAATATAAAGTGAGCACACTTTGGCTCATCTAAACGGATTTCCTCTTACCTAGTGTGCCTCTCTGTAGATCCCAGGCTCCCACATTAGGGAGATGAGAGGTGCTGGGAAATATTAAGGATCCGATTGTAATGACACTGTTGAAATTAACCCATTCACCTTAAGGTTTTACACATCATATATGAGAGCATATAGTCCTTAATTCCTCCTTCACTCCTTTTAGGAATAGCTTTCCTAGTTGCTGGGCATTGCCTGCTTCTTAGCCAACTGGGAAAAGTTGTTGCTTCTGGATGTTTGTTGCAAGTAGAGCTGTGTAACAGAAAAATTCTGGGAAAATGTGTCGCTGCTTTAAGGCATTACAGACATGTGCAAAATTTGCATTCTTGCATGCTCCAAAGGATATTGCACAACCCTAAGCACAAGTAAACCACAACTGACTATAAATGGTCTGGTGTGTCAGAACTGCATAGCAAGGCAAAGGAAGATGACAGTATCACTAAGAGAAGGCCATCTTAGAGCTGTTATTTGCTGGCTGTTTGGGCTGGAAATGGTAAACTTAATGACTCATTATATGACAATCCAACTGATGTAGTGCAATTCTCTTGCAGTTACATTGGTCTATCTATTACAAGATTCCTAAGAAACTATTGTGGACTATATATCATATTCCATGGATCTGAGGGAACTGAAACTATGTGATCTTCTCTCACAGATCAGGAAAACATACAACTATCTGCCAATATCAGGATCATTTTAGACATGTCAACTTTTCAGCACAGAATATACTCCCATAATCATATAATCTGCATGAATATAATTATGTTTGACAACTGAATTCTGATGGGGAATAATGATTGGCCAAAGTGAATCTTATTATTATATTTTTCCAGGTATCTTTGCCTAAGTAAAATATAGCTCAAGAAGTATGAACAAAGACATCATGTGCACAATTCTTTCTATGCATTTTCCAATCAAAGAATTCCAAAAGCTAGTATTTGTATTTAAAAAGCTGGCTTGTTTTCCCATCAAGAGCTCTCTGTGGTGAAAATCTGTGTTTGGCAATCGCTCCATGTATACCATGTCAATTTAATATTAAAAACAAAATTGTTGAAAAAATATTATCCCAAGAACATACGTAAAATTATAAATATTCAGCACCTCAAGCTTTTGATATACTTTAGTGCACATGAACGGAGTAGCTGTCAAAATTACAACAGGCAACTCAAGTAATTATGCAGATTTATGCAAAACATTAACAAGAAGAATTAAATGCACAAATGAGGTGGCTACACTTGAATTGTTAAGATTATGAATAATTACCATGAATCTTTTTTGCTCTTAATATAACTTGTTTTTGATAAACAAAGCCTTAATTATCAGAATCCTTTGGAGAATATTGGTGACCTTCATTAATCTTACAAAACAAGTCTCTTGTGTTCTGCATTGTAAAAAAGCACATGCTTAGAATAAGTACATAGACCATGGGAAAAGCATATGCTAATGGCTACTACAAAACTGTTGTGCACTATAGCTGTGATTTTCTGTACATAGTATCCAACACATCTGTACATACCATCCAGCAAATGTGTTGTGAGTTTTGTGAAATTTGAGAAGAAGACATGATGTTTTTCTCAAGGTAGGATATGAATTCTTGGTTATATAAAAACTTCACAATCACATACAGTATGTTGGGGAGGGAAACAACAGAAGGAGAGAATTATAGCCATCAAGTTCTCTATCATGCTTACAAGAGGCACGCTAATGCAGAAGCTGCTGGATTAACAACCTCTACCTTTCCAGTTGTGAAGCCTATTTTTATTCAGACATGGACTGGTGGTCCCTGGAAGAATCCATGTGTAGATTTCCATGAATGGAAATAATTTTTGTAATAGAATGGGTGGAGTATGATTTCCCTTGGCTCTTTAAAGTATCTTGCATACTGTACTATCAAAATCTGCTCCAGAAGAGATATGTGGGAAACTTCAAGTGGGAGAAGGATGATGGGAATATTACATATTTCATGTATTTCTTGCAATTCACTGGAATGCCCAATGGCCACACTTTAGCCAGTGATGACGAAACTTGGAGTCCAACACATGTGCAGGACATCATATTGGGGAAGCTGAACTGCATGGATTTTTGAACCAGATCAGCTATCTTTGAAGTGTTACAGCAGGGTGATAGAAATGAAAAAGATGGGAACGGGGTGGGTGGAGTAATGCCTTTCATTACTTGCTGATAAACCCCCCAATATTACTAGCGAATCATGATTGGAAATAGAATGGTAGGTTAAATGGAGCATTGTCAATTCAATTCTTAGGTTCTCTTGTTTGTCTTGTTTGTCAGAAACTACTTTTGTACTTCCAAATAAGAGGTAGTTTGGTAGCAATAGGATAAAAGGAAGCATCAAATAATATATGAGAATAACTTTGAAATTAGTAACAATGAAACAGTCAATGCAGAAGTGTTTGCTTTAAAGTGAATACAGCAACTAGCAGATAGTAGGATTTGTTATCCTATTTCTAATTTAAGGGGCATTTTAAAAAATCATAGAGCATATGAAATAAACAAATGTAAATTTTAATGAAAGAAGGTAGAAAGAAAGGATGGAAGGAAGGAAGGATTTATATGGCATTTTTGACTGCTCAAAACGTATAATATTAATCATCTCAATAAGATTTATGCCATCCTTCCCCAATTTTGATGTCCTCCAGCAGCAGTGAGATTATCATAATTCCCAGCCAACATGTCAAATTCTACTGCTAATATGTCTATGAAGGTTCTCAGTCATCCAGGTGGAATTGTCTGTAGCTTGAAACATGTCAACTGGATTTCTATTTTCTTAATGGAAACGTTTCGCTCCTTATCCAAGGGGCTTCTTCAGTCTGAGCAAAGTTGGTAAGGGAATCCTAAATATGTTCCTAGGTAGCTGTGTGACCTTACACCTGGGGCTAGGTCATGGTTATATTGAGATGTAATTTTTAAGTCCTTTTATCATCTAATGGAGGGTCGTTAAAAACACCATGCTGCTGTTGAGCTTCTGAAATGGTCTTAATCTACTGCTAATGTGCTGGAGCTGGAGGTTAGGCTACCTAGCAAGTCCAAGTGATATTTGAACCTCAGGATGTCTTGGTTCTTAGTAGAGTAAAGCAATCCAGTCAACGCTTATTCTGATGTTAATACACCTAGTGTCAATTAACGTATTCCCCGGTAAATAGATATTGGATTGCAACCTTCAGCATTACACAAATTCCAACCCAAAATTTGATTAAGGAATGACATGGAAAACAACAGCAAGAAAGGGAACCAAAGTTTCAATAAGCACCCAATTTTAAAACCTCCTTCCTACGCAGAAAAGACTACAAAGACTCTCAAAAGTAGGACCCTGTCTATAAAACTCCATGTCCCAGATCATGGATTACAGACAGTCCTCTATTTACAAACTTTTGAGTTATGAACTTTCACCAATAAGAACAAACCTGTCCACAACTCCAACCTAGAAAGTCCTGGAAGGTGAGAGAAGGTGGGAAAGGGTTAGTTTACAGTGTGCCGCTTACGTACGCTTCGTTGGACTTACGAACAACACGGACTTATGAACAGCCTGTCAGAATATAACCTGTTCATAAGTAGAGGACTGTCTGCATGTCCCTTTTTGCATCTGAAAATCTAGTGTTATATCCCTTCAACTATCACAGCTCCACTTCAACCAGTCCTAGTTCTTTCTCACAGAATTGCAATTCCCCAGTTCCTTTTGCAGAGGGTAAAAGCCTGTAAAGCCAGTTCCATTCTATGGTGCAGCTACAGCCTGGCATTTCATTCATTCCACAGCACCTTCTATCCCTTCCCCAGTCTTCTGTTTTCCTGCCTCCATTTCCACCATGCGTTTTCATTCTGCAGATGCTACTTTCCAAAGGCAAACGTGTCTCCGACATTTGGCCAGCTGCTCCACTGCAGAAAACTACAGAACCATTTCCATTTCTGCTTCACTGGTAATTTTTACATTGCCCTCCTTCGTTCGGATAAACTTTCAGTCCCCTCGGTTAATTTCAGAATTAATTTGCAAGGCTGTCATCAACGGTGTAACAATTCACTGATCAACAGTTGCAGTTCTTCATAACACTGTCAAACTCCCAGCTGCCACTGTGCCAGCCTGGGCTTCGTGGTTGTTTTTCTCCTCGTTCTTTTTTCCTCTCTCCTCCTAACTTTATTCTTTTGCCCAGGCCTAGACATTATGCCTTGGGACTACTAGTAAAGGAGGACTTTAGAAGCATTAAGTCTTTACTGCCAGCTACAGTATCTCTTCCCTAGAGAGTCAGCTGTCAGATCAATGGTGTTTTTGTCATAAAAAATCTCTCCAAAGGGACTCAAATTTGTTTTGGCAAATGTCAAGTAGCTTTGATGCATAAAAACCCACTTAAAGAGGTCACATTTCAACAAACAAAGCTTTTCCTTTTTTTTTAAAAAAAAAGGGGGGTAGCTGCATGGTTTTGCATTTAATGGTTTTTTTAAGGCTGGACCTTAAAAAGGAGGAGAGCCAGAAATGGAGCCATCAGTGCAACACACAGCTGCATTTTGGAATGAGTTACATGAATCCTTTTTGGTAATATAACATGCTAATCACCATGTTGGAAAATCAGTCTCCCCAAACTCATACAGTGGGCATGTCAATGGGACCTAGAGACATTCTGGGTGATGCTTTTGGGGTGAATGGCACTTCTTCACGTTCAATAGCTTTCAAACGATTTGAAGCACAAACGTTTTCCAAACCAGATATAATGGGCTCTGAGAATAACCTTGAGGAAGAGGAGGGAGAGCCGCAGCCAAGGCAATGGTCAGATAAGAGAAATCCGAGTCCAGGGCAGGAATAGCATTTGAGAAAGCATCTCTGACCTGACCCTCCCTAGTTCTCCTTAGGATAAAGGCAGGGAGGGGGGAGGCACATTCAGAGATGCAAGATCCTGTTACTATAACCCTATATTAAAAATTGTTTTAGTATTCATGACTTGGGTGTTCAAGTCTGGCTTACCTCAAAGGGCTGACATCGGGGGACCAAATGTCTGCCCAAAAATGTGTATTACATTTATATACGGACTGAAAGATAATGTGTGTTTTGAACTGCATGTTAATTAATATTAATTAATTCTCCACATAGAGGACCTTCTCCCCAATTTGAGATAATGGAGAGCTAACTGTGACAAATGGGTGGTAAAGGGAAGTCATTTTGTACATACTCTACCCAATACTGTCCCACCAGTCTGCGAAAGATGCCAAAATGATGCATGCAGACATTCAGATCTGTACAACTGAACAGCAAGGCTCATTGAAACGACACTGAATAATATATGCACATTTTGATACAGATAGGAATTCATGGCTGTTGTGGGTCTTCCGGGCTGTGTGGCCGTGTTCTGGAAGTTGTGGTTCCTAACGTTTCGCCAGCATCTGTGGCCAGCATCTTCAGAGGGCAGGAGCACAGACAGAAGCGAAAAATAAAAAGCCTTCGACAATACAATTCATGGTTTAATTACACATATTTAGAACTTTAAGGGTTTGGAAACAGAGTCACTTTGAACTGAGCTCATAAACACTGCCCAGCCATGCCCAACAGGGGGGCGGGGCTGTTCAAGATCTACAAGAAGGCAGGCACAGCAATGCAATCCAAGCCCTGCCTCCTTCATACATGGGGTGGACTTGTACTGCACCATCACACTCACCATTTTGCATATTTTGGCCCCCTCTGTGGACACCGCTATGCAGAAACAAATGGCAAGGTCCTGAATATGGAATAATTAAGGCTAAATCCCTTTGTTTCCCCAAAATATCATCCTTCTAAGAAAACAGTAGCTGATTTCTTATGGCTTTTTTTTTTGTGAATAGGGCGAAGGAGGGTATTTCTTCGGAAGCGGGAAAGGTGCAGAGAAAGGCTAATATCCCTGACATTGGCACATTTTTTCACGTTAAAAATCCATCTCAAAATCCAGTGTCTTGAAAGATTAAATCAGAGAAGCAAGAACCTGATGTTCAGCATTTCAGAATCTTTTCTGAGATGAATAGGGCTTCCTTTCATCTCCATCAACTTTATCAGTGATTGAAAAACACATTTTTGAAAGTTTTCACCCCAACTCTAAAATACTGCTTTGAACTGTATTTTTTTAGAATTTATTTTTCCAAGAATCTGAAACAGTATTCAAAGCAATAATCATTTCTACTCATTGCCCAATAGCATCATTGTTATCAGAAGAGAGATTTTTTTTACTGAATTCCTCCCTCCCATCTCCCCTTGCCAAGTGCAGAGAACATCAAAATGTCAAGTGCAACTTAGCTTTCAAATTCCCCTCAAAACCCTTCATTAAATCCTAAAGTTGCCAACAAGGGTCCTAACTACTCCACCTATGTAAGGCTGATACATAATTGAGATATGGTTTTCTTCAAGTAAAAAATAATAATAAACAAACATTATTAAGCAGCATTTATTGCTGAAGTGCTTTTTTATGGCTGGAACATTTATCAGTGTCTCTGCTAAGAGTTGCGTAAAGCACTTCTAGTTTTTAATCAAATCCTTCCAATCATCTCATCTGATTCTTCACTCCTATTCTTAGTCCTCTTGTCTTTTGATCTCTAGAAGCTTGCAGGTACTCGAAATACCCCTATTAACTAGTCCCTTTCCTAACAAGTCCCTGCTTTCCCATTGGCTATATTATGAGAATAAACCTAGTTTTTGTCTGGGTTTTTTTTCCACTCCTCTTCTGCCATAGGAGATCAAAAATGTTCCCCTTTCTACAGGTATAGTGTTGTTGTTTATTCGTTCAGTCGTTTCCGACTCTTCGTGACTTCATGGACCAGTCCACGCCAGAGCTTTCTGTCGGCCGTCACCATCCCCAGCTCCCCAATGGTTGAGTCCGTCACCTCCAGAATACCATCCATCCATCTTGCCCTTGGTCGGCCCCTCTTCCTTTTGCCTTCCACTTTTCCTAGCATCAGCTTCTTCTCCAGGGTATCCTGTCTTCTCATTATGTGGCCAAAGTACTTCAGTTTTGCCTTTAATATCATTCCCTCAAGTGAGCAGTCTGGCTTGATTTCCTGGAGTATGGACTGGTTTGATCTTCTTGCAGTCCAAGGCACTCTCAGAATTTTCCTCCAACACCACAGTTCAAAAGCATCTATCTTCCTTTGCTCAGCCTTCCTTATGGTCCAGCTCTCGCAGCCATAGGTTACTACAGGGAATACCATTGCTTTAACTATGCGGACCTTTGTTGTCAGTGTGATGTCTCTGCTCTTAACTATTTTATCAAGATTTGCCATTGCTCTCCTCCCAAGAAGTAGACGTCTTCTGATTTCCTGGCTGCAGTCAGCGTCTGCAGTAATCTTTGCGCCTAGAAATACAAAGTCTGTCACTGCCTCCACTTTTTCTCCCTCTATTTGCCAGTCATCAATCAAGCTGGTTGCCATAATCTTGGTTTTTTTGAGGTTTAACTGCAGCCCAGCTTTTGCACTTTCTTCTTTCACCTTCGTCATAAGGCTCCTCAACTCCTCCTCGCTTTCAGCCATCAAAGTGGTATCATCTGCATATCTGAGATTGTTAATGTTTCTTCCAGCGATTTTAACTCCAGCCTTGGATTCCTCAAGCCCAGCATGTCGCATGATGTGTTCTGCGTACAGGTTGAATAGGTAGGGTGAGAGTATACAACCCTGCCGTACTCCTTTCCCAATCTTAAACCAGTCCGTTGTTCCGTGCTCTGTTCTTACTGTTGCTACTTGGTCGTTATACAGATTCCTCAGGAGGCAGACAAGATGACGTGGTATCCCCATACCACCAAGAACTTGCCACAATTTGTTATGATCCACACAGTCAAAGGCTTTAGAATAGTCAATAAAACAGAAATAGATGTTTTTCTGAAACTCCCTGGCTTTCTCCATTATCCAGCGGATATTGGCAATTTGGTCTCTAGTTCCTCTGCCTTTTCTAAACCCAGCTTGTACATCTGGCAATTCTCGCTCCATGAATTGCTGGAGTCTACCTTGCAAGATCTTGAGCATTACCTTACTGGCATGTGAAATAAGTGCCACTGTTCGATAGTTTGAACATTCTTTAGTGCTTCCCTTTTTTGGTATGGGGATATAAGTTGATTTTTTCCAATCTGATGGCCATTCTTGTGTTTTCCAAATTTGCTGGCATATGGCATGCATCACCTTGACAGCATCATCTTGCAAGATTTTAAACAGTTCAGCTGGGATACCGTCGTCTCCTGCTGCCTTGTTATTAGCAATGCTTCTTAAGGCCCATTCAACCTCACTCTTCAGGATGTCTGGCTCTAACTCACTGACCACACCATCAAAGCTATCTCCAATATTATTATCCTTCCTATACAGATCTTCCGTATATTCTTGCCACCTTTTCTTGATCTCTTCTGCTTCTGTTAGGTCCTTACCATCTTTGTTTTTGATCATACCCATTTTTGCCTGGAATTTACCTCCGATGTTTCTAATTTTCTGGAAGAGGTCTCTTGTCCTTCCTATCCTATTGTCTTCTTCCACTTCCGCACATTGCTTGTTTAAAAATAATTCCTTATCTCTTCT
Source organism: Charina bottae (assembly GCA_023362775.1). NCBI lineage: Eukaryota > Metazoa > Chordata > Lepidosauria > Squamata > Charinaidae > Charina > Charina bottae. The sequence continues at coordinate 83,215,875 of JALMGJ010000001.1, read as the reverse complement.
GGCTAACCTCTGGAATTTTGCATTTAATTGGGCATATCTCCCCCTATCACTATTGCCTTTTGCTTTCCTTCTTTCTTGGGCTACTTCCAGTGTTTCAGCAGACAGCCATCTTGCCTTCTTGGTTTTCTTTTTCTTTGGGACGTTTTTTGTTGCCGCCTCCTGAACAATGTTGCGAACTTCTGTCCATAGTTCTTCTGGGACCCTATCTACTAAATCTAGTCCCTTAAATCTATTCTTCACCTCCACTGCATATTCCTTAGGAATATTAGTGAGCTCATATCTAACTGATCTGTGGGTCTTCCCTATTCTCTTTAGTCTGATTCTAAATTTTGCAATAAGAAGTTCGTGATCTGAACTACAGTCAGCTCCAGGTCTTGTTTTTACCGACTGTATAGATGTCCGCCACCTTTGGCTGCAAAGGATGTAGTCAATCTGATTTCGGTGTCGACCATCTGGTGAAGTCCATGTATAAAGTCGTCTTTTAGGTTGTTGGAAGAGAGTGTTTGTTATGCACAGTGAGTTGTCTTGGCAAAATTCTATCAGCCTATGTCCTGCTTCATTTTGTTCTCCCAGACCATGCTTGCCTGTAATTCCAGGTGTCGTCTGACTACCCACCTTAGCATTCCAGTCTCCTGTAATGAAAATAACATCTCTTTTTGGTGTATTATCTAGTAGGTGCTGCAGATCCTCATAGAACTGATCTACTTCTGCTTCTTCAGCATCTGTGGTTGGGGCGTATATTTGGATCACTGTGATGTTAAATGGCTTACCCTGAATTCGAATTGAGATCATTCTATCGTTTTTTGGATTGTATCCAAGCACTGCTTTAGCCACTTTATTATTAATTATGAAGGCTACTCCATTTCTTCTGTGGTCCTCTTGTCCACAGTAGTAGATCTGGTGGTCATCTGATGTGAAGTGGCCCATCCCAGTCCATTTCAGTTCACTGACACCTAAAATGTCTATATTTAATCTTGACATCTCACCAATAACCACATCCAATTTGCCCTGGCTCATAGATCTTACATTCCAGGTTCCTATGGTGTGTTGATCTTTAGAACATCGGATTCGTCGTTCACCACCAGCACCGTCGGCCGCTAGCCGTCCTTTCGGCTTTGAGCTAGCTGCGTCATCACGTCTGGGGCTAGTTGAACGTATCCTCTGTTCCTCCCCAGTAGCATTTTGACCATCTTCCGACCTGGGAGTCCCATCTTCCGATGGTATACCGACATATCTTTGGTTGTACTGATCCATTTAGTTTTCATGGCAAGAATACTGGGGTGGGTTGCCATTACCTTCCCCAGGGATCGTATTTAGTCTGACCTCTCTGCCACGACCTTCCCGTCTTGGGTGTCCCTTCACGGTTTAGCTCATGGTTTCATTGAGGTGCTCAAGCTCCAGCACCACGACAAGGTAACGATCTCCTTTGCTGGAGACAGGTATAGTGCAAGGGTGCAAAATCTTAGCTTCCAGGATAGCATGTATATCTTTAATGTCTTGACTGCAGCCCCTAATTCCTCTCCAGAAGCTGTCAAAAAAATTGTAAGGTCATCCTCGACTTCATAGATGAGCCTACTACACTGGCAGCAATATAGAACTGGTTTTGCTATTTCCCAATCTAATCTCCTGTAGAACTACCATACCAAGGCTGCAAAAATCCAGACAACCTTTAGATGGAAGGACAGAGTGTTTTCTGTATCATTTGTGTCCATCTAGTGGTTCTTCGTATTTTTGCAGCTCAGATATGGTCATCTTAATTTATTGTCTTAGGATTTCCTGATTGTCTCCCATCTAGCTACTAAGTAGAACTGATCCGGCTTAGCTTTTTCAAGATCAGCCAAGGACAACTTTAATGCCATCTCCTGTGATCAAGAAGCTGCTACCAAACTGTAACTGATAAAATTATTAAATGGGCAGAGAGTAAATATTTTAATTGTATTGACTTAAAGTAATGTAATTTAAAATAAAAATGTTTTTCCCCTGGTCCTGCCTACCATTCTGCCTGACCCATTCCTGTTTTTTCATGGGTAGCACCTAGTATAGCTGTTAACCCCTAGTTTACTGTGTCAGACAAAGGTTAATTTGTGCCTATTTTTAATTATAGTGATTGAACACAAGCAAACATCTTTGACTCTCTATCACTGAGTCCACACTAGCCAACAGTGTTCCAGCCTTGCCACTTTCCCACAACTTGTTTGATCATTGCTTCTAAATACACATGAGGAAGAACCCCAGTGATGAAGCATTAAGGAAGAAAGAAGTTAAACAAACATGTGAACAGAAAAGGCAACTATCATTCATTCATTCATTCATTCATTCATTCATTCTTCATATCACCACCCATCTCCCCCCTATGGGGGACTCTGGGCGGTTTACAAAACACTCAACAATTAAAACCTATAAAAATAAAATACAATCAACCCATCTAATAAGATAAATAGATAAAAATCCAAGTAATGGTAAAATCTCATCGAAAAGGGAGGACACTATGGGGCGAGCCATCCCCAGGAGGAACTATTACCTCCCTCGTCCCAGGCAAGGCAGCAGAACCAGGTCTTTAGAGTCTTCCGGAAGGCTGGGAGTGAAGAGGTCTGTCTCACCTCTGGGGGCAAGATATTCCAGAGTGCGGGCGCTATCGCACAGAAGGCTCGCTTCCTGGACCCCACTAGATGGAATTATCTTGTTGATGGGGTCCGAAGCATGCCCTCTCTGCATGACTGAGTGGGGTGGAGGTTGTTATCAGGATGAGATGGTCCTTCAGGTAACCTGGCCCCATGCCATGTAGGGCTTTAAACCAACACCTTGAATTGGACCCGGAAGCAAACTGGTACCCAATGCAGCTCGCGCAGCAGTGGTGTCATGTGTGCTGATCTTATAGCACCCATAACTGCCCGCGCAGCCACCTTCTGTACCAGCTGAAGCTTCCAGATACTTTTCAAGGGTAGCCCCATGTAGAGCGCGTTGCAATAATCTATATGGGAGATGACAAGGGTATGAGCGACTGTTCGGAGGGCATCTTGATCCAGGAAGGGGCGTAGCTGGTGCACAACCCAAAGCTGCGCAAAGGCCCTCCTGGCCAAGACTGCCACCTGCTCTTTGAGCAGGAGTCGTGAGTCCAGGAGGACACCCAGGTTCTGCACTGGGTCTGAATGGGGCAGTGCTACCCCATCTAGCACCAAAGATGACAACTCCCTGGATGCAGAAAGGCCATCAATCCACAGCCACTCCATCTTACCAGGGTTCAGCTGAAGCCTGTTGTTCCCCATCCAGACCCCCACAACCCCCAGCACTGAGAAAGGGCAGCAACCGCATCACTTACTTCACCTGGGATGGAGATGTATAATTGAGTATCATCAGCATATTGATGATACCTCATCCCATAGTGATGGATGATCTCGCCCAGCGGCTTCATGTAGATGTTAAATAGGAAAGGAGAGAGAACCGAATCCTGCGGCACCCCACATATGAGGGGTCGCGGGTCAGATCTCTCCTCTCCTACAGTATCAGCACCGATTGGGAACAGCCCTGGAGGAAGGAGGTGAACCAGCGTAAATCTACGCAGCCCACCCCCAACTCCCTGAGCCGTACGAAAAGGATACTTTGGTCGACGGTATCGAAAGCCGCTGAGAGGTCAAGGAGAGCCAGGATGGACGCACTCCCTCCATCCTGCTCCCACCAGAGATCATCCATAAGTATGACCAATGCAGTCTGTGTCCATATCCCGGCCTGAAACCTGACTGAAAGGGGTCCAGATAATCCGTTTCCTCCAGAATCCTCTGGAGTTGCAACACCACCACTTTCTCAGTTGCCTTTCCCAAAAAGGGAAGGTGGGAGACAGGATGAAATTGTCCAAGACAGTGGGGTCCAGGGATGGTTTCTTGAGGAGGGGGTGCACCAGCGCCTCCTTAAAGGCAGCCGGAAACACCCCCTCCCTCAAGGATGTATTAACCATCGCCTGGACCCAACCACATGTCACCTCCCAGGCTGACTTTACCAGCCAGGAGGGACATGGGTCTAGGTGGCATGTGGTGGCATTTACAATCCGAAGGATCCTGTCTACTTCATCAGGCCAATCAATCTAATTAAAGCCAATCAATATTTATGTGAAGCAAAATTCTAGGGGACTAATCCTTTAGAGCAGCCTTTCTCAACCTTTTGACCCTGGAGGAACCCTTAAAATATTTTTCAGGACTCGGAGAACCCCTGCACATTCAGGCTCAAATATAGGCCAGAAATTACAAAATTATTATATTTGTTTCATGTGTAGGCCTGTATATATATATGCACTAACAGTGTTCTTAAGCTGAAAATAAAGAATGAAACTTAGCTCTTTAATGTGAAGTTGCCCGAATTTGAAATAATTTTTAAAATAAATCATGATCTCCCAGGGAACCTCTAGTGACCTCTCACGGAACCCTAGGGTGCCACAGAATCCTGGTTGAGAAAACCTGCTTTAGAGAGTTGCAGTTCAGGAGCTAAATCCCAGAAGAGAAAATCCAGTAGGAACAATTTAGTTTTGCAGCCCTGCTTTGTCAGAGGAGCCTGGCTGCCGAAAACTTCTGTGAGACTGCCAGACTAATGCAAAGTGTGGAAAGGGCCTTAAAAGATTATTTTGGCTGTGTGCACCCAGCACACTGAATCACAAACTAGCAAATCACCCTGTAGGCTAGCATGTTGTGCAAACCCAGCTCAAGTGGTCAGTTTATAGTTTGATGTGCCAAGCGAACCCAGGAAATTGGGTTAATTGAGTAAACAGTTGTTAAATTAACCATGGGAAAGTGTGTCATGTGAGCACAGCCATAACTTACTGCAATGGGGGCTAAAGAGCAGACCTTGCTCTCAGGAAACAGCAGGGGTTTCGCAGGTCCATTTCAATTCAAGATTGAGAATTGTCCTTCAACCCTGAAATAACCTTTGGAGAGAGGAAGAGGAATGAATGATTCTAGGAATACATGAAAGATAAGGAACAAGGCAGGAGAATGAGGAGCAACTGTACAGTATAACCAAAGTAGAGAGGGGAGTAGCATCAATAATCTCTTTTAATATAAAGCAACTCAATATACAAGCAAATAAAAAGGGTCTTTCATTTTAATCTGTGGCTGAAAATCCTAATGGAATATACGCTTCACATTACTGCCATAATGCTAGTCGCGTTATTATCATTATTTATTGGACTTTCTATTCTGTTGACTACAAAGTCTCTTGACAGTTCAGCTCAACTCATAATTTGAAAGCCAGTCAATTGAATGCTGGCCCAACTGTTGGTTTTGTGCCCCTGCCCAAACATCCTTAGTTTCAGACAGGCAATTTGCTTTTCATCTTTTAAACCCCATATAACTTTTCTGTGATTGTCTGTTAATTCATCCATGGCTTTGTTACTGTTTGTAAAGAAAATAACTTTGGAGATGGGAAGACAGAGGAGATGTTTGGGTATGGCAATCGGACAACACAAAGCCACAAATACAAATTCCCACCCCACCAACTCTGAAAAATATAAAATATAAGGTGGGGAAAACGGGATTTTCCAGATCAGCCCCACTGACTTTTTGTGTCTGTCACAGCTGATTTCTCCCCAAGGATGTGTGTGAAATTGCGTAAACTCAGAAGGAAGAAAGTCACCTCAAAGCTGATTTGTTTTGTCTTTATGAAGGCCTGACTCTAAACTTGTGTTTCAGATTCCAAAGAGTGTATACATGAACCAGCCAAAAGGCAATGCCTGTATATCAACATCAGCACTTAGACTGATATAAACAACTTTATTTCTTCCTCCTACTTCACAAGCCCAGTAGAAAGACCATGTAATCAGCGGTAATTATTGCTTTTGAAAATGTAAGCTTTACATTCTGCAACATCTTTTTTTTAAGTATAGAAATACAGGAAGCTTCTCAAAATATATTTACTCAATTTAACAACAAGGGGAGAAAATATCAAACCAAGTTAGGACACTCAAGTGTTATTTGCAGCAATCACAATAAAGTCAATTTTGGTTTAAATCATGATTGTCATAAACACTCACAAAACGTATTATTTACCAGATGGCAATTTCACTCAAGCAAACACATCAAACTTATGTTTCATTATTGTCAAATAAGGATGAACTTGCCACTGGGATAACCTCCAGTACTTAAGCAAACACTTCTGCACACACAATAGAGGAAACAGCTTGTTATATGGTAGACAAGCAGTTCCAATAGAACTGACTCATCACTCATGGCCTGTAGTCATTTGCTAGGGAGGTGTCAAGACCTCAGAAAACAAGAACCACTTGGACCTCTGGAATGATATTTATTGTGAGGAGGGAAAGGTAACAGAACCTTGAAAGTCTGTCAAGGCAATTCTCCAAATCGACTTGTACCTAGCATAGTTAAGGCGGAGTTACTCTGAGACCCTTTCTCACATTTCGCCACTCCCCTGGACTCAGGAATCTTTTCCTTTAACAGACCTGTTTCCTCCTGTCATAGCCCTGTCCCCTTTTCCATGTTCCCAGAGCCTATTAGACATTTCATCACAGACGGGACCGTCATTCACTAGCAGAGATGATCCTTTGTTGACAGAAAGGTGGCTTGAGTAAAATAGGGCAGAGGAACTATGACCTCTCTACAGGATGCTGGTTTACAAAGGAGATCTTCCATGATCACAGGCCACATTTGGCTGGGGCTGCTGGGAATTGGAGTCCAATAACATGTGAAGAGATACAAATTTTCCATATGTGTTAGAAAGATATTAGGCGGCAAATTTATATAATTATTTGTTACCCAGTAACAGTAGAAACCAAGATTAACAGCAGGCTTGCAAAAGCCCAGAAAAACTTTGTGTGGGGGGGGGGGGGGCGCACTTTTGAGTCAGTGTTGACTCCTGGCAACTGCCTGGACAAGTCCCTGCAGTTTTTTTGGCAAGATTTTCAAAAGTCGTTTGCCATTGTCTCCTTCCTAGGGCTGAGAGAGTGTGACTGGCCCACGGTCACCCAGCTGGCTTTGAGCCTAAGGCAGGACTAGAACTCATGGTCTCCCGGTTTCTAGCCTGGTGCCTTAATCACTACACCAAACTGGCTCTCTTCCAAAAAAAAAAACTACAACCCTACTAATGAGGCTTGATAACCTTTTTGGGAGAAGACAAGGGCCAATCTGAATTATGGGAAATTTGGGGTTTAGCCATGATTTAATTTTTCCATTATACTCTCAGCATAGTATTGCTCTAGAGTATCATGGAAATTTTTATGACAACAGAGTACTAGGTTGGATTTTTTTCCCCAAAGAGCAGCCCAAGACAAGAATGGCAGCAGCATCAAATACTGTATAGTTGGAATGGGTCTCAGAGGCCATCTAGTTCAACCTCCCACACGAATCAGGGATCAGCCTAGCAATACCAATTTCTGATGGCAACTGGATTCTAATAACTGGATTCAAGGACAGGAAGCTTCTTGTATCATAAATTTTGCCCAGAAGACAAAATGAAATTCTGGTTTTGTAAGTAGTGTTCCAAATCCATTACTGGAACAACAGGAAATCTGTTTATGTTCCCAATTCACAGGATAGCCTGTGAGAGGAAAACATCAATACCATTTTATAAGGAATGCTTTTCCTCCATCTTGCCTCCCCCACCCCGGAATGGGAGGATGAATTCAGATGAACAGCTTATCTTCAGTTATCTGTCTTTATTGTTTTATTTCCCAAACAAAACAAAACAAAAAATGGTGCACTTATAATTGTTGATAAATGTTCCAATTATAACAACAGTTGTCAGATCCACAGAAAACTTGAAGAAAATTGTGAGTTCTTATATAATTAAGTCCATTTTGCAAATGGGAAAATATATAATAGTCACATCTGTGTTTTTGAGCAGGGAATCTTACTTATTAATCCACATTCCTATCTCTGGAACAGTATTTATAAACAAAGGAAAGATGTTTGTGTGTGTGTGTTTGTGTGCGCGCGCGCACTTCTGTATTTAAAAAATAGGAATAATCCTTGGTTACCCACTCAAAAGCAATGGAGTATTATGCCAGTCTTGTGCTTTCAAATAAGGTATTATCCACAATACTGGACTTGAGAGCCAGGTCCAATGATCCAAAATAGACATCATAACATGTAGAAGACAATTTAAATAATCCTACCTTCACAAAAGTTGCATATAAGTTCTAGTGGATCTACCCCCTGCTCAGGAAGAGGAAAATAAAATAACTTGAGGAGTCTTTGTACAACCCTACACTTTTCTCAACATTTGATGTTGAAAGCATTTTGAAGATATCCCCCACTAGAAATCCAATCAAATAAACACTGAAGGAATCTAGTTGAAGACAAATGAATGTGAAACTTACTCAGGAATGGTGCAGAGTCCAATTGGAGGTGTTTTACCACCCCACCCCCATCTTCTGATATATCAAATGCAAGAGATGACTGCCAGTATGAAGCTATTTAAATGCAAAGGAAATTCAGGCCCTGCGGTCACCAGAAATTTCCCATTGATTTTCACAGAACAGACTCATGCCCTTATTGAGCAATTATGATCTTGCACTACTGAGTTTATTAAACTTACGAAAGATCCATTTTTCTTTGCTTCTCTGTTCACTCTGTTACTTAGTCAAAGATTTGCCCCTTGCAAGAATGCCTAAATAATATTACTGGCAATAAAATGCAAATGAAAATAAGGTCTATTTTTTAAAACTCAACTTTAGAATTTCAGTGTGAATAAATAATAAATGATACCAGAAAAGTATGTTGTTTTGATGAACAGGAACTCTTAGCAACAACAATTTTACATTTAGTCACATCACAGATGCTAGACAATGGCAGGGGCTCACTCTCAGGTGCCCCCACTGAGTTGTTAACAGGTGGCTTTAGGGGAAGAACAAATCCTTATTTTGTGTAAAAAATGGTATGTGAGAACAACTGGGAAGAAAATACAAGTCGATACATCAAAATGTAATTTCCTTAGCAAAGGTAACCACATAAATCCCTATAGCTAAGGACTGGGACAAATGAAGAACAGGGAACAACAGTAATGCTCTCTGGGTCTTTGGGTTCTGCTTAACTGACTGTTAAGGGAGGAATACATGCCTCATAAGGGGCAGAGGGACCCAAAGTATGCAAGCAAATATAGTTCTCTAGAGACTTTGGGGGTGGGCCTCCTTCCAACATTGGAAACCTTGGGAAGCACGCAGGAGCACTTCCAGATCAAGATCGAATTGCATCACAAATGCAGCAGCGATAGGGGCAGGCTCTACTCTAATGGCTTCAGTTCCAACACCAACATTAGCACCAGTCATCAGTAAAGAATCGCGGCTGGAAAAGAATGGGGAAAATAAATGTGCTTAGCAGAGCTGAGGCAAATATTAATAGATGGGTAGCCTGTCATCTACTGTACAGACAGTTCAAGAATCTGTGGCTATGATTATTAGGCCCCCCTGGATCTGATGACCTTGCATCTTTAGTCTTGGGTGGGGTCGCATTTCCCCATTTGAGACTGGTGCACAATCTGGGGGTTGTCTTGGACTCACAGCTCCTGTTCAAAGAGCAGGTGGCAACTGTGGCCAAGAGGGCCTTTGCACTGCTCCATTTTGTATGGCAGTTGCACTCGTTCCTGGATTGGGAGGCTCTTCAGATGGTCACTTATGCCCTCATCACCTTGCAGTTGGACTAGTGTTATGCACTGTACATGGGGCTGCTCTTGAAGACTATTCAGAAGCTACAGCTGGTTGCCAGTGAGCTTCTGGGTGCAATTCAAGGTGCTGATTATTACCCATAAAGCCTTTCATGGCATAGGGCTTGCTGATTTGAGGGACCAACTATCTTTCATGACCTGTTAGGTAACTTGATATTGGCTAAACATGCCTTTCAAGTACTTGCCTACAGTTAGACACACATGACATTAGGGAGAATGTTTGTTCTCCCACTTCTAGGCAATGCTTGTGAGGGGGGAAATAAAAATAGGGAATCCACCAATCGCTCTCATTTACTTGTTCCATATTAAAATAGTAAGACAGCACCAATCACCAGCCTTAATTCTATGGAAAAACAGGAGTTGGCAATAGGAGCAGTAAATTTTATGGCATGTTTTTATGCCAACGTAAGCACTGGTAGATAGCACTTTAATGCAGCCATCTGGATGTGCCCTGAGTCAAAATATGTACTGGGTAGAATTCCAAGAAGTTAAAATCTATAGGCAGAGTTCAAGATGGCTAGCTACAGAGGCATGCATATAGATGTTGCCAGCAGTGGCTGACTCCCCAGTAGAGTTTTATTTAAAAGAAAAAGGTCTCAAGTCTCAACTTCTAACACTGCTGGCATGCATATTCACACAGAATGCTGGGCTACTCAGAAGCAAAAATGACTTCCAAGCCAATCACTACTGCCACTGATTTCCATGATTCCCAAGGAGATTTTCCTTGCATTTCATATTTTTATGCCTCTCAGCAGAAGCGTCCACAGGAGCGAATGCTTTTGTTAAAATGACAAAACCAGATGTCTATGAAGGTTCTCAGTCATCCAGGTGGAATTGTCTGTAGCTTGAATCATGTCAACTGGATTTCTATTTTCTTAGTGGAAACGTTTCGCTCCTTATCCAAGGAGCTTCTTCAGTCTGAGCAAAGTTGGTAAGGGAATCCTAAATATGTTCCTAGGTAGCTGTGTGACCTTACACCTGGGGCTAGGTCATGGTTATATTGAGATGTAATTTTTAAGTCCTTTTATCATCTAAAGGAGGGTCGTTAAAATCACCATGCTGCTGTTGAGCTTGTGAAATGGTCTTAATCTTCCTAGGCACAGAAGACAAAACGGGGAGGAAGATGGGGGAGAGTTTGTGCCTGAGGCCCCCACCTCTATTCAAGGAAGGATTTTCCAAGTTGGCATAAATTGATTCCTTGACCCCTCTCTCAAACCACCTATCTTCTCTGTCTAAAATGTGAACATTAATGTCCTCAAATGAGTGTCCTTTTTCTTTTAGATGAAGATAAACTGCTGACTCTGGTCCTGTGGTGTTATTTCTCCTGTGTTGGGCCATCCTCCTGTACATAGGTTGTTTGGTTTCTCCAATGTAGAGTTCAGAGCACTCCTCACTGCACTGGATTGCATAAACTACATTGCTTTTCTTGTGTTTTGGAGTCTCCTTTTTATGGTCTCCTTTGATGTGTCCTCCCTTTTCACCAGCATCCCCACCACTCATGCTCTATCCGCTGTCAGGAAGAGACTAGAAGAGGACAGCACCCTGGAAAGGAGAAGCCATCTCAACCCAAACCAGATCTGCCATCTTCTGGACCTGTGTCTTAACACCACTTATTTCACATACAGAGGTGACTTTTACAGACAAAAACACGGCTGTGCCATGGGTTCTCCTGTGTCACCCATTGTGGCCAATTTATACATGGAAGAAGTGGAGAAGAAAGCACTCAACACATTCCAGGGAACGGTGCCCACCCACTGGTTTAGGTATGTGGATGACACCTGGGTCAAAATCAAGGCCCAGGAAGTACAGGCCTTCACGGACCATATAAACACTATAGATGCCAACATTAGCTTCACCAGAGAAGACACCAAGGACAACAGACTGGCATTCCTAGACTGTGAAGTCCTCATTGGGACCGGTGGCAAGCTAGAAATAGGGATCTACAGGAAACCCACACACACAGATCAATATCTGATGTTTGACTCCCACCATCCACTGCAGCACAAACTAGGAGTCATCAGGACATTGTCACACAGAGCAGAAACCATCCCCACCTCCATGGATTCCAAAAAGAATGAAAATCAGCACCTGAGAACAGCCCTGAAGGCCTGTGGATATCCAAATTGGGCCTTCACTAAATCTAAATCTACCAGACCTAAAACAGCGACAGATAGGGCTGAGACTCAGAGTAAACGAAAGAACCTGGTCATTCCCTACATGGCTGGCGTGTCTGAAAAGATAAAACGGATATTTGGCAAACACCACATACCTGTATATTTCAAACCCACCAACACACTGAGACAGAGGCTTGTACACCCCAAAGATCAAACTCCAAAACACAAGAAAAGCAATGTAGTTTATGCAATCCAGTGCAGTGAGGAGTGCTCTGAACTCTACATTGGAGAAACCAAACAACTTATGTACAGGAGGATGGCCCAACACAGGAGAAATAACACCACAGGACCAGAGTCAGCAGTTTATCTTCATCTAAAAGAAAAAGGACACTCATTTGAGGACATTAATGTTCACATTTTAGACAGAGAAGATAGGTGGTTTGAGAGAGGGGTCAAGGAATCAATTTATGCCAACTTGGAAAATCCTTCCTTGAATAGAGGTGGGGGCCTCAGGCACAAACTCTCCCCCATCTTCCTCCCCGTTTTGTCTTCTGTGCCTAGGAAGATTAAGACCATTTCACAAGCTCAACAGCAGCATGGTGATTTTAACGACCCTCCTTTAGATGATAAAAGAACTTAAAAATTACATCTCAATATAACCATGACCTAGCCCCAGCTGTAAGGTCACACAGCTACCTAGGAACATATTTAGGATTCCCTTACCAACTTTGCTCAGACTGAAGAAGCTCCTTGGATAAGGAGCGAAACGTTTCCACTAAGAAAATAGAAATCCAGTTGACATGATTCAAGCTACTGACAAAACCAGAGTTGCACCATTCTGACACAAGGTTCATTCCTTTTTATGTGCATGTGATATAACAGCACACATATAGGATTGAGGGATCATAATGGCACAACACTCTTTTCTTATTTGCTTATTTTATTTGCTCCATTTGCCTGCCTTCTTCCCCACCCCACCCCCTAACACATACTTCTGCCTTTGGGCTTGCTGATCCTATCTTGTGGCACTGTCACTCCGGCAAGCCAGGAGATTGTTCAGATGAAACCGAGTCAGAGTCTTTGACGGCAGTTTCCACCCTCATAGGAGCTAACTCCCCCACTTGCTATGCTGAGGCCAGGTCAATAGATCCTTTGTTTTCACTGGCTCCTCCTCATTTTCTGAAGATGAGTTTTCCATGAGGCCCATGTCACTACTCCCTCTGCCTTGAAAATGCATGCCTTATATATTCCTTATTTTATTTATTCCTCTGGGAATAAATGTTATCCCCATGGAAGCTACCCAGTGAGCTCCATAGTTGAGTAGGGACTATGAACCTCCACATTCCCAGTTCAGCACTTTAAACAGTAGGTTCTATTGTGTATAGTATTTTAAAAAATAATCTTAAAAACCAACAGATTTAGCATGGTAGGGAATCCATCAGAAGCTTGGAGCATTACCCTGAAGGAGGAATAATATATCTATACACACCATTGGAACAGAGGGAAAACGTATTTGTGAACAGTCACTATCTAACAGTAACTATCCCTGCCTCATTTCATCTCTCTGTCCTTTCCTTTCTCTCTTTCTCTGCTATACCAATATTAAAAACATTTTGGATATTTCAATTTATTCATAATTCTATCATTCAAATTCTAAATGATGGAGCCATGACAGACCAGTGTCTATGGAATTCCATTAGCTCAATATTTACTACTATGAATCAAATACCTGAAAGAATGTGTCCTCCCTTATTATCCTGCACATTAAGACTTTCTTTGGAGAATCTTCTCTGAATACCCATCACTAGGACTTGTGCATTGCCTCATGGGATTCTTGTTGTGAAGACAAAATGAAGGGAGAACACACAAGTGCCACCTTGAGCTCCTAAAGTAAAGTGTAATACAATAAATAAATAAAGTCTTCACAAAGCAGAGACCTATATTCTGATGGCACTCTCATTTTAAAATGCATTCCGAAGAGAAATGGAATAGTTATCAACATCACCTTCTTTTCAGCAAACAATGAAATGTTTCTTAATGTCAAGAATTTTTCAAATGTTTTATTTTACTCGATTAATTTGTTTACTTGTCTATTGAACCGTTTGATATTCCTACTGAATAGGTTTTATATCTTTATTTTTGTAACTTCTGCTATTACATTATTTATCTTTTTACAACTTTATACAGACTGTCCTGAAGGATGGGGGCAACACTAGTATGGTTCACACTTAATATAAACCAACTAATTCAAACTTCTCAAATTAGTATGGGAATTGGAACTTAATTATAGTTCAGCTTTGACACTTCTACAAATGTTACAAAGCAGTTCTCTGATAAAAGAATGTTTGCAAAAATATGAACAAGAGATAAAACTGCATTCAAAAATGCTTACAAAATTTTAGACACAGGAAAATTGATAATTCTGTGCTGAGGATACAGATATTGAAACATCTTTCCAAACTGATTCAGAAATGGGATGAAATAAACATGGGGAAAAAACCTGTATGTTATGGGAAAAAGAGATACATATTTGTCCATCCCTACAGGATCCTTCATAGATAAAGCACATTTGTATATTTTAAAAATGATATACAGTTTAATAAAGATTCCGAGGTCTTTGAAAGCTCACAAGCAAAACAAGGATATGTTGCTTAACTGACACACAAATACCACCCTATGTTGAGGTCCCACTTTATCTGTCCTGATTCCTTCATCTTGGAACTTACCTAATTTTTGTTCAAATCTTCTTTACAGGCCTTCTTCAGGTGCCTTCCTTAGGGAAAGCACATTATGTATTCCCAGAGAAGAAGTCTTAGTTCTTTAGGGTTGCTACAACTTCAGAACACTCTTCCAAAAGAAGCATTTTCTGGCAACAATATTACACATCTTTTTATTTATTTATTTTTATTTATGTTTCAATTTATATACCGCTCCATCTCCCCGCAAGGGAACTCTGGGCGGTTTACAAAACACAAAAATTAAAATCCGACAATTAAAACAACCCAATAAAACACTCTAAGATATTAAAATTAAATATAAAAATCCAAGATGCGGTGGTATGATGTTTGGATGTTTAAAAGGGCCCTATGGCACCAGCCATCCCCAAGAGGAACTGTTCCCCCCCTCCCCCCACGCAAGGCGGCAGAACCAGGTCTTTAAGTTCTTTCTGAAGGCTGGGAGCGATGAGGCCTGCCTCACCTCCGGGGGTAGCATATTCCAAAGGGTGGGCGCCGTTATCGAGAAGGCACGCCTCCTAGACCCCGTCAGGTGACATTCCTTTACGGACGGGATCCGTAGCATGCCCTCTCTGAATGACCGAGTGGGACGGTTCGACGTTATGGGGATGAGACGGTCCCTCAGGTAACCTGGCCCCATGCCATGTAGGGCTTTAAAGGTGATAACCAACACCTTGAATTGGACCCGGAAGCACACAGGCACCCAGTGCAGCTGTCGCAACAGAGGTGTCACATGCGCTGATCTAGGCGCACCAATAACTGCGCGAGCAGCCGCATTCTGGACCAATTGAAGCTTCCGGATACTCCTCAAGGGTAGCCCCATGTAGAGCGCGTTGCAATAGTCTATATGGGAGATGACCAGGGCATGAGTGACTGTACGGAGGGCTTCCTGATCCAGGAAAGGGCGTAACTGACGCACAACACGAAGTTGTGCAAAAGCCCTCCTGGCCACGGCTACCACCTGCTCTTCAAGCAGGAGCCGTGAGTCCAGAAGAACCCCCAAATTACGCACTTGGTCTGAATGGGGTAGTGCAACCCCATCCAGAACTAGAGATGACAACTTCCTGGATCCACGGGAGCCATCAATCCACAGCCACTCCGTCTTACCAGGGTTCAGTCGAAGCCTGTTGTTCCCCATCCAGACCCCCACAGCCTCCAGGCACTGAGAAAGGGTAGCCACTTTTTCTTAATTTACCAAGATCTCCTAAAATGTAATGTTGCCCCCACTTCCACAGCATGTATATTCTGATATTTTCCATGTGTGTGTCTCCTTTTTTCAACCAATGATCAGTGCTGAGTGCAGCGGTAAGTAACTCATGGCTACATGATTGTGTTCTGGGCACTCCAAGAAAATGGCTGTTGTGAGGGAAAGGACTTGACTTTTCACAAAATGGCAGCCATCAGAGAGCATGGCCAGCTACTAAACACCCATTTACCAAAAGGCAAACTAGAAAGATTGATCTCTGGCACCTCCATCCCTTAATTTTTTTTCTATTACTCCAGGCATACTTCCAAGTGAGTCCTGGCATATAGACAACTATTGCTGTAGTTTTGAACAATACCCATACTCTCTAGGGCCTCGAGGACGTTACTAGAGGCTGATATTGTTTTTCAAGTTCGGTTTCCATTTTTATTTTCTTTAATTAAAATAATTTTCAAAGGAAAGTCAGGAGAGGCAGGAAGCTTTATGGGTGCCAAGCAAGCCATTTTCTACAGGCACATTGGGGCCCACAGTCACTGTATTGCCTATGCTTGTTTACTGCATTACATTTAAATAGCTATAAATCATATCTTTGTTTGCATCACCTTGGAATCCATCCACATTAAAAGCAGCCCAGACTTACTAACTTACTAAGTTTGTTAGCTGCCTTGATTCTAATTATTTAGAATAATGTTATTATTTAGAATAATATTTTAAAATAATGTTTAAAATCAAAATAACCCTTTAAACTTAGTCTACTCACAACATCTTGTGTGATATATAAAGGGATATTTGGAGAGCATATAATGGTCAGGGATGAGGTGGTACTTAACTTAATGATAAGCACTTCTGCATGCTGAAGAAATGTTTTAATACATAACTTTGATTTCTCTACCATACACATTTCTCAGCAGAAATAAACAGCCTGATTGTTAGTAAGTCATAAGCATTCCAGGATTATATCTAACTCTCTCGAGTGAGGAAGATCCTACCTCATGAAAGTATTTCCAAGAAATAGCACTTTGTCGGACTTCTGGGGGACAAATGGCAAACTGAAAGACAACTGCGGCAGAATGAAGAGCCGGTGAGTAGACCAGCTCTTTGTAATTCGTCTCCAGACAAAGAGAGGACTTGAGATCACCCACAGGTTTAGAGCTCTGGGAGATGAGGGAATAGTCACCTTACTCAAACCACAGTTGGCAGCTTCAAAAAAGCCACTGGGTTCACATACCTCCTTTTCTAATCACTTTTGGATATTGCTTGTGAATTGCTTTTCACCTATTAGGAACCTTTGGATGGACAAGTTTAACAAAACCAGGTGAGTTTCCTTTACTCCTTAGTGAAAGAAGTTTTAAATACAAGTTTAAGGGCTTAAAAAACATTCTTTTGGAATAAACAGCAAAAGGGTGATTAGAACTTTGATTTTGGAAAGTTACAAATGGACAAAGGGTCCAGATTAATTTGAAATAAGATTTTGGAATTAATTATAAGAATCCTTCCTGGGGGGAAATACTTTTGTTTTGAATTCTCTTATTTTAAAAATGATAGGATGAGACTTTGAAGGTTGGACGCTAGAGGGAACCAGAAGGAACTAAATATTACAATTAAAGGAGAAGAACACTTAAATTCTGTCAGATTTCTTATTGGGTTATATGAAATTGGAAATTGGGTTTCTCTACAAAGCAAAAGTGTCTTGGCAAATTGCATCTTTTACAAAGCACAGCCTTCTCATGGTGACGTGAAGTGCAGGTGCAAGATAACAACAATCACGTGTGTATTGTTATGACTAGTGCCCACACAAGCACTGGATCTTCCCATGGGAACTAATCCTCCTGATTGCCTTCTGTGGGAAGCCTTGCCCAAGCCCCCCCTGAGCAAGGAGGGGGGAAACTCAGTGCTTAGATGCAGCAGGCCATGCTGTGTGCTTTGAGGCCTAGTGTGTGTCACAGCTAACTTCCAGCCAATCAGAATGCTAGAAGAACTGAATATACAACCATGCAAAATGGTGTTCTATGTCTTCTTGATTTCTAGTGTCTCTTAGTCATGTAGTTCTTCACGTGTTCACTTCCCGTGGACTGGGCAGAGTGAGCTATGCCTGGCTTTGGGTATAGGCCATGGCAGGAACTCTGGCCCTGGGATCAATACATGGAACTCTGCTTATAAAGATGGTTTGTTTTTCCTTTTACAATGATGTATCCTGTATATTCATCTTTTTCATTGTTGTGATAATGTGACTGTATCTGCATTATTGCCTTATGCTAAACAGTAAACACTGTTAGCCCTAACAAGCTGCATTCTTGTCTGTTTATTCTCAAGCCTCGGTTTTTCCCCTTTAAGCCAGCATATATCCCATCAAATTCAACTTACTAATACAGAATGGAGCAAAATATTTTAACATGGAACATATTAAAGGATATTTTTGAACAATGGGCTCAGAAGTTAATTTTAAGAGTGTCTGCCTCTATAGATAGACTGTGTTTAAAAGATGTTATGAAAGAGGAACAAGTTATATCCGACAAGATTGAGACTGATCTGAAAGTGGATTTTAAAAACACAGGCTACAAGAATGATATGGAAAAAGATGCAAAACTGGACTTATAAAAAAAGCTGGCAGATGTCTTAATAATTAAAAGGGATATACAAATAACAAACCAAGAGAGTGACCTGGATACTTTTACTATATTGGAGTTACAAAAGAGGCTTGTTAAAGCTTTGAAGAATTTTGTGAGAATGGACAAAGAAAACATGAAAAGAAAGCAAGTTCTAGGACATTATTTGAAGGGACTAAAGCAGAGCTTTCCAAACTGTGTCAAAAAAAGTCATCAGCGCTTCCGGGTTTTCCCGCGGCGACACACCAACTGCAGCACGCAAAAGCTGAAAGCAGCAGCTGCGCTTCCAGGTTTTTGCACGCTGCCGCAAGGACAGCACTTCTGGGTTTTCCCGCGGCGACACACCAATGCTGGTTGGTGTGTCGCCGCGGGAAAAACTTTGGAAAGCCCTGGACTAAAGACTGTTAAAAGTAAAAGGAAGGAATATAAAGTTGGTTTATTTGATCAAGATTAAAATAGATATGTTGTTATCTCTGGTAACCCTTAATGGACTTTTGCTGATCAGAAGTGGATGATGAGGCTTTAAGGATTTGTTTATAGATAAGAGATGGGATATGGGGAGAAGAGATCATTTGTTGTATTTTAAAAGAAGGTGATAAGTTACTAAAATTGTTTATACTTGTTGTGATGAAGGGGAAAGTCATTTCTTTATATATTTCTTTACTTTTTCTTTACTATATATTTATTTTTTCTTTCTTTTCTAGTTTTCTATTTTTTTCTTTTTACACCTTCTATTTTTTATTTTTAATCTTTTCTTTAGTTTGTATTAGTTTTTATCTTTCCATGTAATTTTTAATAAAATCACACTATATATATATATATATATATATATATATATATATATATATATCTTTGTCCTGCTTCCTTTTCATAATTAGCTGAATCTTTTTTATTTTTATTCTCTACCTCCTGCTTCACCAGATGTTTCTTGCCCCTTCGACCATCATCAATATGCCATTAAATGAAATTTCATTGACTAAAGCTTTAGAGCCAGCATTAGGGTTCAGCAAACTGAACCTATAAGCTTTTTCAACTTTCTGATATTGAAATTTAAAAAAAAATAAAGAGCAGAGTTGTTGGTATGCATATGTGCATTATAAAGCATTCCAGTCACCCAGATGACAAATACCCAAAGTTCATAAAATGAAGGGCTTGTAATTTCTTAAGAAAATGCACAGAGTGGCTTCTTCATAGTGCACATGACAAGAGGTTACAAAAAAGACATTTGCCATCCACTTGTGCTACTTTGGCTTTCAGTGAATTTCAAAGCCAAATAACATCCTTATTTCTGTAGATTGACACATACATATCACCAAACAATAGAGGACATCATTTCGCATACGATTGGAATACACACATTTATATCAAAAGATGTGAATGTGGAAACAAGGAATATAAGTTAAATAGAAATGCAGTCCATCAGGGAAAAGATTATGGCCAAGTGAGATGTATACATGTTTGTTGGGCACCTTGAGGCCAGTTCTCCTCCTTCTTATGGCTTTTTAAAGCAGGATTGTCCTGCATGTATAATCAGCTTCACAATCATCACCTTTTGCTAAGCTGGTGCCTTCCAGGTTATCTGAGGTAGTAGCTACCAAAGGTCGTCCTGGACAGTGGTCCCTATGTGCCTGAAGGGGAGCAGGTTTGGGAAAAGCTGAAATGGAGGATTATGATTGTCTGATTTATAGTTGAATTCTAAATGCTTACTGGAAGTACCCCTCCACCTTATGTCAAACGCACATTTGTGTCCATAGGACTGCAGTGTTATAGGATATATTTACTCATCAGTAGTCTCTATAATTTTACTGCAGTGAACCTCTTCATCTACAAATCTAAAATTAAATGTAGGGGTAACACCAAAAACAATGTCATCTAAGCATGGTGGAAGTAGTTTGAATAGTACATATATTTTCCTGCGGAAGCATGCCTCGCCCCTAATGATTCAGCATAGTGTGTTGAAAGTGTGTCTGCTGCAATTCCATGCTCAGTTATAATCATAGGATTATAGTGGTGGAAGGTACCTTAGAAGTCATCTATTCCAACCCCTTGCTCAGTTCAGACTCCATTAGCACCCCTCTGACAAATGAGCATCCAGTCAATTTGGAGAACTCTAGTGAGTTCAATTAATCAGCTCATGGGAGTGCCTGACAGCTCATACAGGCAGGAAGTTCTTCCTGATCTCTAGCCTGAACCTGCTTCTTTGTATTTTTAACCCACTGATTCTGGTCCTGCCTTCTGGGGCAATAGAGAATAAGCCCATTCCATCTTCTGGGTGATACTCCTTGGAGACTGTTACCATATCTCCTCTCAGTCATCTCTTCTGTAGGCTAAACGTACCCAGATCCTTTAACCATGCCTCAGCTGTCCTTTGAACTTGCTCCACTCTATCCCTGTCCTTTATGAATGGTGGCATCCAGAAATGGACGCAATGTCCCAAATAGGGTCTGACCAGGGCAGAGTAGAGTAGAAAGAAAAATACTTCTAGTGATTTGGATGTTATGCTTCTCATAATGACCCCCAAGATAGCTGCATTACACAGCTGCATCACACAGCTGGTTCATGTTTAACTTACAGTCAACAAGGACACCCAGATCCCTTTCACATGTACTACTGCCAAACCAGGTCTTTTCCATCCTGTACTTGTGCCTTATATTGTTCCTACCAGATGCAGAATTGTACATATACCCTGTTAAATTCTATCCTATTCAACCCTGTCTAGATCTTTTAAGATCTTCTCTGTTTCATCTAAACTCTTAGCCGCCTCTTCCACCTTCATCTCATCTGCAAACTTTATAATTGTCCCCTCATTCAAGTCATTGATACAATGATAAATGACAGAGTAAAGCTCCACTCAATACTTTCCTCTAAACTGAAGTAGAGACATTAATGAGCATTCCTTGGATGTGGTTATACAGTGAACAATGAGTCCATCTAACAGGTGTATAATTAAGCCTACAGTATATTTTATCATTTTATTAAAAAGAATATCATAAGGCAATCTGTCAAATGCTTTGCTGAGGTCCAGGTATATTATATACAGTATATGGAATTCCCTTGATCTACGAAGCTAGTAACATCTATCCAATGTCTATCCAAGTGCTCACAAATACACTGGCTGATAATTTGTTTGAGGACCTTCTCCAGTATAGGCATCAAGCTGACAGATTTGTAGTTTGCCAGGTCTTCCTTCTTCTCCTTTTTGAAGATGGGGATTACATTTGCTATGTGCCAGTCTTCTGGAACCTCACCAGTTCTCCAGAAGTTAGAGTCAGTGGTTCTTCAATCACCTCTATCTCATTCTTTCATTCCCTGGAGGCTTGAATTCATTTAAATTTCCTAAGTTCTTTCTTATTTTCCCCTTGACTACTTTAAACTGTTGTTCCCTTTTCACCCAGTGGTATGTCTCCAGTGGTATAAATATTGGTATAAATATAAATGGTGTAAATATAAAGGACTCCAGTGGTATAAATATTCACCCAGTGGTATAAATATGACTCCATTTCTTTTCTGAGAGAGGACGAGTGTGAAATAGCAGTTATACAGTTCTACCATCACCAGTACTGATTCATCACTTTCTCCTCATAATGGAGCTACATCCTCTTTGACTGTTCTTTCTAATATTCCCAAAGAATCCTCTTTTGTTGTTTTTGTTATTTCTTGCAAGCCTTAGCTTTTCTGACCTAGTTCCTACATTTTCTGGAGACTCATCTTTGGTTATGTTCCCCTTCTTCCATTTCCTGTACATGTTCTTTCCAGCAGTTTAGAGAGCTCTGCACCTACTGTATCCATGCAGGCTTCCTTAGATTTCTTCCATTTCTTCCTCTTGTGGGGATTATTTGCCACTGTGCCTTTAGTATCTTGTTTCATAGTCTTTCCTCACTTTCCTGAGCACTTTTCTCCTTCAGGATTTCAAGTAACTGGATCTGACCTACTTTTCCTTGGAATTCCTCAAAATCTACTTTTCTGAAGTTCAGTATGCAGGTTTGACTCTACTAAGTTCCTCTTCCTCTGGCTATCGCAAATTGAAGGATAACATGATCATTTTCCCCAGAGTTCCTGCACCTTCACTTCTTCAACCAATTTCTTCCTGTTACTGAGGATTAGATCCATGATAGCAGATCTCCTTGTTCTTTCTTCCACCTTCAGATTAATGAAGTTGTCAGCAAAAGAGGACAAGAATTTGTTGGGCCTCTGAGTCCTGGCAGAGTTAGATTCCCAACATATGTCAGGATAATTGAAATTCCCCATTTTGGGGACTGGTCATCTGATGCAGAAAGGCCTCATCTGTATCTTCTGCCTCCCCAGGTGGTGTATAATAAATTCCCACAATGGTATCACTGTTGTTTTTCTCTCCTTTTATTCTTACCCAAATACTTTGAACAGGATTTCCACACTTTCTGTGCAAGTATATTTTCTCTTTATGTACAGGGTAACACCCTCACCCTTTCTCCTTTATGAATGAATTGTAGCCTTCCAATGTTGTGTGCCAATCATGAGTATGATCCCACCAAGTTTCAGTGATGCCTATCAAATCATATTTGTCTTCCTGAGTTGGGACTCTAGTTCTCCCTGTTTATTTCCCATACTCTATTCATTGGTGTAGAAACATCTGAGATTTTGATTGCCACCTATTGTTGTCTCTGTGCTGTGAAACTGTAAGTCCGCCATCCTGGCCTCCTGCTTCTTCTTATCACTTCTGCTTTCTTGGCCCCAGTCCTCAGCTGCTAATTCATTTCTGGGCTTTTACCATTTTCTCTGTTTTCCTTCTAGTTTAGCCACTGGCATAATGTCTCTCACTAAGCCAGCAGATATCTATCTATGGATATCACCTGTTTAGATAGATTAGTGCTACATGTGATTTCTGCTGAAGCCTCTCTTTTCAGCTTTCTCTTCCAGCTTCTCCTCAGAAGGAGAGACGCAACACAACAGTAATCTGAACATGCACTGTAGTGTTCCTGCTTTTACTTCTAGTTTTAGGGAGAGGAAAAGTACAGTTAAAATGCCTTCAATGAAAAATATTATTTTTTTCATGGTTTTTAAGCTGTCAATTGAATTTTAATTGATAGGGACAGTTCTAGATAGCCATGTCATCATGCTTACCAACTGGATATTCATAAGATTTCTTAGATCACATAATTAATTGATTTGCTTAGGGTTTAACTTAAGCAAGTGGAAACTAAAAGCAACAACAAACCTGTAGTTTACTAGAAATGACACACACAAGGCATAAAGGGCTGTTTGGCACCATCTATGTCTTCAGCTTTCTTCTTGTCCAAATGCATTCTTCTCCCATGCTGTCAGCCCTGCAGGGTCAATCTAACTAATGGAAATCAAACCAACTTGTTGTTTTATCCACAATGGTCAGATGGGGTTTCATATCCTAGAATATTTCTGTTAGTGTTAGTGTTGAGAATGTGTTAATGATGAGAATGTACGTATAAACTGTGGAGTCCTTGGTGCTCTCTGAGCCTTGTTGTTTTCTTGTAGACATTTCATTGCCAGGCTAGGCAACATCTTCAGTGCGAAAAGGGAGTGGGACTTGCTCTCTGTTTATATACCCTGGCTTGTCCTGCCTGTGTTGGTGGGGGTGTTGTACTCTCCTTGGTAGTTCCTTGATTGGGTTGTTGCTTGTATAAACTGATAGCAGATAACTGGTTGCTTCATGCCCACATTACCTCCTAGATAGAATTGATAAACTCACCTTCTCTGATCTTAAAAAGATAAATGGGTTGGACCTTGGATAGGAGACTATTGAGAAAGTCCAGGGTTATGGACTAAACTGGAAAGTTAAAAAAAAAATCCCGGAGGAAGGCAGTGGCAAGCCATTCTTGTCAAAACAACTGCATGGATTTGCTCATGAAACTACCAAGAGTCAAACTCAATTTGGAGGAGTCTTTACCTTTTCAGTAGCAAGAGAGTTCATATTTGAGTGCATAATGCAACTACACCAACGTATCTAATAATGGGGAAATGGAAAGTAATGTGAAAATATATTTAACTAACCTTTAGAATATGCAGTGCAGTTATATTTTTTTTAATGGCCTAATAATATATCAGGCAGAGACAAATGAAAGATTATGTAAGATACCAGCCAACTTGTAAAGCTCTTAAAAGAACAAGCCACTTGCTTTTAACACATTAACATTCTTTTATGATTGTGTTGATACTGTACATGAAGGGTGATGAGTAATTTGTTACCAGATTTTTTAAAAAAGCAGGCACACTTATAATTGGAATGTTCTGATATTTGTGCAGCAGTATGCTATAGGCAAGTGTTAAGTTTTAATCAACAATTATATGCATAAATTCTAAAAATGGAAAGTCATCATTCTGAATCTGCAAGATGAAGTCCTTGGACCATGGGTCAGTTGCATCATGCATGCTATTTTCTCTCCCATCACAGTCCTGATGCAATGAAGCAGTTCATCCAATTGTCTCTTCTCTTAACCTCTTTTTATTGTTCTCTGCTCAGATATATTAATGGCCAGCTATATTAGCAACAGACAACTCAAGCCATTTGCACCAAGCTTTCTATTCTTCCTCAGGAAGCAGTAACCTTTTCCAGCTCTCGCTATCTCAGACTATACTGTCCACCAGGAAATAAACTAATATGTTCCATGAATGGAGGAAAAGATGGCTCTTAATCATGATGCAATGACCAGTTGGTTCATCATCATTATAACCTGATCAGGGTCTCTTCTTAACGCCAAGATCTGTGAGGCCCATTTTTATTCATGTAACAGTGAACAGATTTTTGGCTAAAATATTGAAGAACTCAGTTGGAAAAAATGTTCCCCACATCCTGTCATACGTATTTATGCACATCTTTCCTGCACAAAAGGGGGCGTGGTGGCTCAGTGGGTAAGACACCAGGCCTGTCAATCGGAAGATCACAAGTTCAGAGGTTTGAATCCCTAGCCCCGCGTGATGGAGTGAGCTCCCGCACTAGCCCCAGCTCTTGCCAACCTAGCAATTCAAAAGCATGCAAATGCAAGTAGATTGATAGGTACCACTTTTGTGGGTAGGTAACAGCGTTCCACATGCATCATGCCGGCCACATGACCGTGGAAGTGTCTTCGGACAACGCTGGCTCTTCGGCTAACAAATGGAGATGAGCACCGGCCCCTAGAGTTGGACACGACTGCACAAATGTGCAGGGGAAACTTTTACCTTTACTTCCTGCACAAAGGCAAGATAGGGGAGCTGGGGAAAAAGCTAAAATGCAATGGTTCTTGGGGCAGAGATGTTAGATATGCCAACATCCAACAACCAACAACCACCTGGCTTTAAGCCTTTGAAGTGCAGGACAAAGAATTTGTTGAAATAGACATGTGAAGCAGCAGCAACAGTTTTAAGCTGCAGAGGGTACAAGAAGGGAACTGCACACTCATGCTGACAGAGGCAATGAACTGTTTAATATGGCATAATTCTAGTTTGCAAATAAGCATTTTTATCTAGCCTCACTGGGTCATGTGTCTGAGAAACTTAGCCAAGTCCAAGCCCAGCAGTCACATTAAGCCATATTGAAAGCAGGGGACTGAGATTTATAGTTGATTCCTGATCCAAGGAGCTTGACAGCAACAATGAAGGGTAGGGTGGCAAAACCTCCTGCCCTTCATACAGAGAGACAAAAACATACTTTCACATAGCTAGTTAATTAGGTAATCAAGATTACATATCTGGTCTCCTTTTGTTTTGTTTTGAGACCTTGTCTGATTTTAGGACTGAAAAGCAAGATTTAATGAAATAGGATAGTGGGAAGATACAACATAATGAGGGTAAGAGGTATATTCAGTTCTCTAATTCTGATTTTTTTAATTCAGCAGGAACAGTACAAGGGATTTTTTTAAAAGTAGAAAAATAGAAGTTGACATGAATATGTTGTCACTCCGGGAAGGGAAAAGGATAGCCGTGGTGACCAGAACACCATTGAAGCCAGACTGGTGACTTTAGAGAGGGGTTTTTTTTAGAGGAACAAATGACATGAGGAAAAAAGGTCAGAAGACTACACATGCACACCCATGCACACACACAGATCCTTGCCGATTTTGGGTGGATAAATTGTTCCTTCTAAAAAGTTTCTGAAATCTCACTGCTATTTGCAGCAGGCAGCTGTTTTGGTTGGGCCCCATACTTCATATCTGTATTCCTGCACTAGCCAAAAAGCAGCTAGAAGGGTTGAGTCAAACACCAAGAAGGAAGTGGACTAGTTCCCACCTTGGGTCTTTTCCCCACTTACCACCTCCTCTAACAAGCTTGCTTTAAGTCAAAGAAAATAAAAGGCATTGAAGAAAGTATGCACAAATGACATGTCTGTACTCTGGACCAAAGAGACGGCTGATTTCTACGTTTAATGTGCCATATTCTAAACTCTGCATCCTTTCCCAATGATAAACTTAATTAAGGGCTGATTGTATGACATTTGAACTAAGATGGGTTGACCTGTGGGGCTTTATACACTTTCAGTCACATGCACTCAGCACAAAGCTAAGCATACACTTTATTCCTAGGCTGATCTCTCAAGCCCAAAAGCACAAGAGCAACAGGCAAACATATCACAAACTTCACCATAATGGGCATGCATTCAGCCATTGGATCAACATCTTTCAATTTATTAGCATGACAAAGGACACAATTATTTTGGATATGCCTGAATGCAATTTTCATTAACTTTGCAATGATTTATTAACAAAAGTGTCAGGAATGTAATAAAAGCAGTGGGACTCCTCAAAATGCCAAAATACAAGAAAAAAATAAAGAATACAGCAGAATTTCCAAACATGCCTTGCAGCATCAGGTCAATAAGGTTGCTTGATTCTATCAAAAGCATCACCATGGTGAGTGAACTCTGCAATTAAGAAAGAATAAGCACAAAAAATGCTAACATCTCATTTGAATGTAATTATGCACAGATTACTGTTCACTGGAACCAGAAAAAAGAGGGATTTCTAATTGTTATCCAAATTTATGCAGAATCCATAGATTTTAGTTAATTTCAAATAGACAAGGGGACCCATGTTATATATGTATATATAAGGGTGTATGTGTGCGTATATGCACACATACATACATACATACATACATGCAGGATATTAAAAATTAGCACACTAGGAAAGTGGGCAAATCCTATTATCTGTTAGAAAATATGTTCCCAGCTCAGGACTGAGAAAATTTCTCAAGCTATTTGTTGTCTGCAGAATGAAATAAGCCCTCAATAAGTCACTTTATTTGTTAAACAAAACTAGACAGCTTCTCCAAAACCCTTTAGGTGACCTTGATCATAAGTAAACGACTCTTTGGGCCTGGAACACACTTGGAAGTTTCAGAAAATTAAGTGGATGCATGCATATAATGGTTGTCATTGAAGGTTGTTTATTCACATAATGGCTCCCCTCCTGCCACAGTGAGACATGGCCAGACACTAAGCACCCATGTATCAAAGATGAACTAGTACCCTAGATATTCTCTACTATTCTTGTTGGCTCCAAAAGCATTCCTGCAAATAAATACGAATCTAGAAGTGATGGTGTTATCCAGGTGCAACATGCCAGCTTAATAGTATTTTTATTAAAACAATGGTGGATCAGGGAGGATGGTGGTCACCACTGGAGTTGGGCAACATGTTATAGTACAAATCTACATACTATATATAATTCCCTGCTCTGGCTTCAATGTCAAGTTTAGAAGCCTTGCTTTCTTGTGTTGCTCATATATAACATAAAGTAGATTAAGCCTGAAAGACAGGATTTGTCTCAGCATTGGTGCCACCAGTTATGGAACACTTTTCCAGTGCAGACTGATATTTTAAACTCTCACAAATTAATGATTTCCAAATAAACTCAGGTATCTGCTCTGCCCTCAAAGGCAAGATACAGTTAAAGAGAAACCAGCAAAACAAAACCAAGAGTCTGGTTAGCTTGAATAAGATGATAAAATGGGACAGAATAGATAAAGAGTCTACTGCTGTAGAGATGGGCAGCGATAAATCTGAATAATAAAATAAAAAATAAAGGAAAACCCATAGTTTCATGGCCATTTCTCAATTTTCTGCAGTGTAACCTCATCGATTAAATCTACATCAGGGACAGGAAACCTGTGACACCTATGGTTAATGGTCATGGATGATGAGAATTGAACTAGACTGTTAACACCTGAACTGCTCAAGGCTTATAATAGTTTGCTGTTTGACCTTTCCATGTTAACTCTGCATCCTCCCTTTCATCTATGGATTCTAAAATGCATCTCCATATGGTTTGAACTTTAGCATGAATAACACTGAAGAGTTAACATTTTCACACTCAATGCTGTCTATGGTTGCATAACCAATTTGGACTTAGTGAAATGCTTCAGGCCGTCTACAACAGGGCATTGGAAGTGTTGGAACCCTTGAAATAACAAAATACTGTATCTGGGAGGGATCATGACTCAATGGTTGAACACCTGCTTTGTCTACAAAAAGTTGCAGTTCTCTGCCATTGTTTGATGACTGTTGGCACTTTCCATTTTATTTATTTGTTTGTTTGTTTAATTTTTATCCCGCCTTTATTATTTTTATCAATAACTCAAGGTGGCGAACATACCTAATACTCCTTCCTCCTCCTATTTTCCCCACAACAACAACCCTGTGAGGTGAGTTGGGCTGAGAGAGAGTGACTGGCCCAAGGTCACCCAGTTGGCTTAGGTTAGGCAGACAAATAAGAATAGGGCAGCTTCCTATCCTTTGTTGGAAGGATTCAAGTTGGATGCTGAAAATGCAAAATCCTAACGGTACTAACAATACCAATGACACTTACAGAATGCTCAAAACTATGTCCTGGTGTATTTAATAACATTTACTCCCAGTTAATATGCTAAGATTGCAAACAAAGTGTCATTCACAATCCACCATAGTGAGAGCCATATAAATCCTTTTGAAGTTGATCGGACAAAGAGATCACAGGTCAGTGAACTGAAGAGGAAAATCAGAAAACATGATAGCCATGTGGGTCTGTGAGAAAAACCACCCAGAACGGTCAGTGCATTTCTTGGGTTCAATTAAAATGGCAGTAAAACTTCCCAGCTAGGTGTGCATAGGAATGCAGGCTTGGAATTGTAGGATGCATTCCCCAAAGGTACCAAAACGGCTCACAAAGATAATACAGTACAATCCATGCTAAAGGGAGTAACAAAGCCCACAAAGGTACTAAAAAGATGCTCAAGATGCTCACAGACTTGGTGCGACATCTGTGCAATGTTTATTTACTTACCGTCTATATAATCAGACCGCCATACTCCATGTCCTGCTTTCCTCCATTTCTTCTTCACCATCCCTGTGAGTACATTGGCAAGGTTAGTTTGCAATAAGTTTCCCTCTGTCGTTTGCATTTTAATATTATTTGATCTCATTTACATGTTTAAATTTGTTCCTGTAATAAAATTCATTAGTATGTTTATCATAACCACATAATGAATATAGCCCTTATGTAAAATAAAAAAAATTGAAAGTACATTAGAGACGTTACAAGCTGTTTGAAATTACAGTGCTTTGCATATTATACCTTATTAATTAAATTATAAATTATTTATTTATGTATTTCTTTAATCAGGGGCAACCAGTAGGACAATATTATATTAGCAGAAGAAATACAATACAGCTCCAGAGTTAATTCACATACAGAGAAAGGGACCAATCCTACATATAGAGAAGCACCATTTCATTTTGCCAAGGTGTAGGAAAGGCCACTTTTCTGGCTGTGAGGCAGAAACAAGACATAATTATGCAAAGGGTACTCTGTGTTTTGTGTATGTGTGTGTAAATATGTCACATATGATAAAACAAAAATACTTGTTAAGATAACACCTAAAAGGTCTCTCTTTTTATGAACATAATTTGATCAGATATGCAAATACTAAAGAGTAATCAATAGTTATTTATGCTAATGCCACATTAACAGGCAGAATTGGTTTGTACTTGGAAAGAAAAAGAAAAGTAAGCCCAGTTCCTCCACTCTAGTTTTTCTCTGTTGCCATTTGCAAAGGACTAGGAAATACAGAGGAACTCTGAGAAAGCAAGAATTCTATTCAGATCCAAGTGACAATGAGAAGGCCTCTCCTAGGAGGTCACAAATCTGAAGAGGGTGGACAGGCATGATTAGGGTATCAGTAGATAGACAGAGTCCCCTTCGGGGGAGATGGGGCGGTGATAGTATCAAAAGAATAAAGGAAGGAAGGAAGGAAGGAAGGAAGGAAGGAAGGAAGGAAGGAAGGAAGGAAGGAAGGAAGGAAGGAAGGAAGGAAGGAAGGAAGGAAGGGCTTGTGTGCTCAGTTTTTCCCACTTTGTCTAGGGGTGCTGGGACTTGTAGTCTCAACATCTCAGGAGGATTGATATATTCAGACTACAATTCCCAGAATTCCTGGCCTTGGGCCATGGTGTCTAGAAATTTTGAGGGCCACAATCATATCACATCTGGAATATGCCAGACTTGTGAAAGAAGTGCTGCATACTTTATCTATTGTGTTGTTCAGCTTGCCTGGGTAAAGTTTAAAGGAATGATGGGCAACCCATCATTGGCTGGTTCACAATCACATGTGGCCCTTGGTCACAATGGCCCATGAAGCCAACTCCACTTTTCCTGCAGGCCAGCTGACCATGTGAAGCAAGAAAGCAGTCTTCTAATACTCTCCAGCCAGATTAGTTTAGTAATTTTTAGGGGTGGAGGGATAACAAGGGGAGAATTGCACCTAGACCCACATACAGAGAAGCCATAATCCAAAGTGAAGTTTGAAACATTCAAAAAGTGCTGTGTTCTACATACAGGACAATACTGCATAAAACTTATAAATTAATAAAATAATAATAATAATAATAATAATAATAATAATAATAATAATAGACAAAGAGTTCCTTTTGGCTTTTCTCACCCAGTCACATTCACTGGGCTAATGACTTCAATGGACAAAATTGAATAAATAATCACTAGATAAGGCTATCAATGGCTACAATGAATGGTTCTCAAGTATCACATCTACTGCCAGAGACAATGTGCTTCCTCAATTGCTTGGGAAGTATTTGTCTTTCTAGTGGGGTTTTGATTGGCTATTACAGGAAATAAAACCGCCCAGAGTCCCCTTCGGGGGAGATGGAGCGGTGATATAAATTGAATTATAAATAAATAAATAAAATATTGAACAAGAACCACCACAGCACAAGCTATTTTCATGTTCAAAATAATACATGCCAAATGAGTTCTCCTTGTGTTCTCCTTTTTCATTCAAGAAGGGTGAGGGGCAAATTAAAAGGGAAGTGAACCAAAAATGGAAAGGGATGATGATTTTTTCAGACTCTATAAATGGAGAGGGGGAATGGAATTTGTTTTACTTCATCACACTCCGTAGCTGGCTGAAGGGATCTGTCTTGCTGTCTTTCATTTTAATTTCTTTTCAACAAAAGTGCCCAAAGCATCCACAGTGG
This sequence comes from Charina bottae, assembly GCA_023362775.1. Classification (NCBI taxonomy): domain Eukaryota; kingdom Metazoa; phylum Chordata; class Lepidosauria; order Squamata; family Charinaidae; genus Charina; species Charina bottae. The sequence goes on along the minus strand of JALMGJ010000001.1, from coordinate 83,184,106 downwards.
CACAGGGCTGTCCTTCATCCAGTTCTCTGCCAGCTCTCACTAGCCAAGAGATAATTCGGTCAGACCTTTCTAACTTATATTCTGCTCATCAGAAGAAATGGCAGGGATAGCTGAAATACTTGATCTGACCCTTCTCAGAAGTGTAGGGAAGCTTTGGGTCCAGTGCTCTGGTGGTAGCATTTCATCTAGTGAGTTCTTTGTGGACAAGACTGAGACAATATCAGGGACACCTTCTGTCCCAACCCAAAACTTATTTTCTCCACGTGTGGCAGATCTTGGAGTTCAGCTATCTCTTCCCATCTCAACAGAGTTCTTAGGTACAGTAATTAGGGTCACACTCTTCTATTATTCAGCCATTATGATTTTGGCTCATGGCAATGTAACAATAAAAACATTCACAGAGATTGAGAGCAAAACATGCAGGTTCAACTAGATATCGGAGGAAAGAGGTATGCCAGAAATAAATTAATACTTGAGGTTGGTTGGACTTCCGGTAGGGAATATGGCCAACTGAACAGCCTTGTCCACAAGCTCCGTGTGGACAGAACTGACAACGCAGGGTTTTTTTGGGCACAGGCTTTTACCTGAAGCCCAGAGCTTTTTCATGAGTTAAGAAAAAGCTCAGAATTACCCCATTTCGTCCTCCAAAACGTCGCCTTGCAGCCTGAGAATCGCAAATAGCGAAGACCTGGTAAGAGACGACGGGAGGCTGGGGAAGCCATCATTTCCAGCCTGTGTTTGCAGCCTTAAGGGACATTAGGCCGAGCTCCCCCATTTCTAAATCAGTATTTTTAAGTGTTCTTACCCTAAGGGAGGCTTTCTACAACAAGAAAAAGTGGATTCCCTTGGTGCCTATTGTTATTTCTGGATTAAGTTTAAAAAACTTTTTTTTTGTCTTTGGCTTACTTCCCGTCTAATTTTAAGGTGGACTGAGAATAATTAATCATCGCCCTGTTACTATTTTTGTATTTAATTTGAAGGACTTAACTTTTTCCCTACACATTGAATTTGCTGTTTTGACTTTTCATTTTTCTGTTCACTCTTTGTAGCTGCTGGTTAGTACATTTTTTTCTTTGTCAATTTCAATTAATAACTTTGAAAGCCTTTCATTAACGCTCCTATGTGCATTAGTCAAGTATCCAGGGGGAGCCATAATCATCTTCTTCCTAGTGTTTTCCCGCTATTTTTGTGGGGTTTGCTTTTCAGATTTTGAAACACCACTTTGCCCGATCATCCGCATCCTCAGGGCGTAGCCCATCAATTTGCATGTCTTTATTGATGGTGTCCTGCCATCTCTGTTTTGATCGCCCATGTGGCCGTCGGCCATCGATTTTAAGATGGTAAGCTATTTTGGCGACAGTGGAAGATGCCGCTCTAAGGACATGTCCATACCAACTAAGCCGGATTTCTCTCATCTTCTCTGTAATTAATGACATGCGTAGCTGTTGTTGAATGGCATCATTTGTGACGTGGTCAAGTAGGGAGATGCCCGATATCCAACAGAGCATATGCATTTCCATAACGTAGAGACAGCTCTCTACACTCTTTGTTGCTGCCCAACACTCGGTGCCATACAGTGCCACAGGATGGACAATCATCTTATAGATCTTAGATTTGAGACGGATTGGCATTTGTTTGTCACAAAGCATACCAGTGAGTTCTCGCCAACTCAGCCAGGCTGCATTCACCCTTGCTCACACGTCACCGCTGATGCCACCATTGCCTTGGAGATGGGAGAGCCAGGGGTAGCCATAATCTACTGCCTGAATTATGGATGACCTTAAGGAAATCTTCGCAGAGCTCTGTGCTGGGCTCCGTTCTGATTTCAAAGAGATTTTCTATGATACTCGCCAAGCCATTATGCAAGATATTTGGGACATTTCAGAAAATATCACTGCTAAAATGTGTCAACTGGCTGAAGAAGCTCTGTGGGGGGAGGAAGAAGTTTATCAAGAGGGGGACTTTTTTCCTGACAGGGAGAATGGTCTCTTTGAAGAAATGCCAGATGACGAACATACTTTGGTGAAGAAAACATTAAAGTTTGACTTGCAAGATACTGATAAGGCTGTTTTTCTGAAGAATTGTTTTGAGAACGAAGCTATGTTGTGTGGGAGGTTTTTTACTGAGCAGCTTGCTTTTTTAAGGGGGGCAGTTGGATTGTTTAATTTTTTTTATGAAAAATGCCTTATGCGTAATATGGAGACAAGTAAATCTCCTTGTATATTTCGATGTAGGATCAGAAATTAAGAATATGTATCTGGATTAATATTAAGGCTTGTATGATTCCATTTTTCTTTAATGATTTAAAGTTTGTTTAATCTCTTAAGGTTTATAAGATATAAGAATAAGTGTTTGGTTTTAGGTTTAATAGGGTTAAGATTGTTATAGCACTACTAAGTATAAAAGTAGATAATTTAATGTTTTTATAATTTGATTTTTATTATAGTGGCCAGAAATATATAGAATAGTGGTGGGAAGGAATTACTTAAATAAATGGGTTCCTCTGCGGGGGAGTGAAGTTGATTTAAAGGTTTATATATTTGTTTATTTTTCTTTATATATAAGGGGGGGAACAATTGTCTTTGGTAATTTTTATAATGTCTCTATGGAATGATTTATAGAAATAATATGATTTTGGTTAGATTTAGAGTAAGGGATTAATTATGGAAATTGCTGTATATTCTTGTTGAAAGTCGGAAGTCATCTTGTAATTTCTTTAAAAAATCTTTTTTCATTTTCTGTTTTTTCACTTTTTTCTTTTTTGTAGTTTTTATCTTTGCTTTAAACTTAATAAAATTCTTATAAAAATACTTGAGGTTGGTTGAAAACTACAAGTAGGGCTTTGGGGCAGGGAGGAGGAAGGAATTGTGTTGAAAAGAATGGATTGATGGACTGTGTTGTCTGTCAAATCTTTCTGGGAAGGAACTACTGAAAAGTTATTGTTACTCTGACAATAGAACTGAAATGCAAGCAGTGATACTGTATTTGAGATGAACCTGAAATCAGAGTAAATATGCAAATTTGTAGATCTTAATCCAGAAGATGTCTGACCCAACTTCTCAATTTGAAGGAAGTATACTCAAACATTTTTTTCCTACATAAAGCCTTTTTGTTGTTTCACATGTTGTATATGCCCATCTTGAAGATATAATATAAAAAAGTTAGCTCAACCATAAACCATACTGTCAACAATATGCTCAACAATATAGCTCAACAATAAACCATACTGTTTAAGCATTATGTATTTGCTCTCCTAATGTCAGCCCTTCCAGGTAAACCAGACTGGAAACACGACTAGATGAACTAATTCTACTTTATTGTAAGGCTACATTAACAGAATCTCACAAGTCTGAAAGTACAAATCTCCCGCCTTCCCTATTTATCGCTTGAGTGGTCAGGGCGGGTCTTTCCTAAGTTTCTTCTTTAGACCATTACCCTTTCTTGGACTCCCTTTCTTTTTATCTGATCATTCCCTAGGCAGCATCTCTTCCCTCTGTTCTCCAAGGTTGCCCTCACATTCCATCACATTCTATTGTATTGGGCTAGACTTCCTACTACTTTTGACAGCATGATCTCTATACCATAAACTATGGTGTCCCCAATCTCTCTGGTGATGTAAAGTAATTGGAAACTACCATGGATTACTTTTATAAGCTAAAGAAAATGCTAATGCCTTCAGACAGAACAAAGGCTAAAAAGATAGAAAATGAGGAAATAATCCTTTCCACCTCAAGATATTGGTATATCTAAAATAGGCATATTATGGTGAAAAAAAATAAGAAAATTCTTAACATGCACCCATGTTCATAAATATATTGTGATTCTCAGTCCCATCCAAAATGTTAGGTGTGGCTCCTGCCCACTGAAAGATTTCCCATTTCTAGTGCTGGGGATGAATACCAACAGAATCAGATATAAAGCACATGCCCAATCTAATTACGGGTCCTACACTGGAAGAAGAAGAAGTACAAAGCCGTTTGAGGGCTCATGAGAATATTTTCTAAAAAAAAATAAGACTGGGTAAACATTAAGAAGCTGTGACCTTCTTTTCTTTAAAAAATTCTTAAACTAAATTTTCTTTTAATTTGTAAACCACCCAGAGTTGTCAAGGAGCTGGGTGGCCCTGAAATTTGATAAATAAATAAGAAGGTGTTACTCATCATTCTGGATTCTGGATTCTGGATGTAAACCGCCCAGAGTCCCCTCCGGAATGGGGGGAGATGGGCGGTGATATAAGTTGGAAATATAAATAAAATATAAATAAATAAATAAATTCTGGCTCCTTGGGGGTGCGGGGGGCAGATTTCAAGTACAACTTTTAATTCAATATATCACCATGTAGCTTTATAAAAATGAGTAAATACTGTGAAAACAGCAGAGCTTGGCTTTCTATCTAAGATATAGTCATATTCACAACCATAGCATTTCATTAAGCCAGTATCTTACACTAAATAATTGGCCTGCACCAGCTCCCAATGGAAAGCAATATTAGATTCCAATGCATATTGATTTTTCCTAAAATACCCTGGACAGTTTCAGCTGAAGAAGATGAATGCCCAGAAAACTTGTGTGGCAAACCAAGAATAATAAGGGAAACTATTTTTCTTTATTTTTAGCACTAAAAAAAAGATGGAAAGAAAAGGGAAAAGTCCTCAAGGATCTCTTCCATAATAAATCTATTCTCCAATGTGGAATAGTAAAAGCAAAGAAAGAAAAAATCCAACCCCTACCTCTCCTTAAAGTATTATTACAAGATTGACTATTATTACATTAATAAAATTCATTTAGTTTACAAACTAAAAGGTCTACGGGACTGAATGCAGAATAATCCAAGCTAATTAGGATAACAATGTAGAAATGACTCAAGTATCTATTGCTAACCAACAATCTTCTAATGGACTAAAATTGTGTCTTGGAAAAGGACAATGACAGGATATATATTTATGTTGCCTCATAATATTCCAGAGGTCTATAAAGGAAAAAGGAAAAGACCAACACAGCTCATTTGTTAAGTGTAAATGTTTCCTATGACAGGATTTCGGGGGGTGGGGGGTGCTATATTTTGTAAATGCTGTTGTCAGAGGAGTGTTGGACACAATGTAAGGGAGAACAGAAACAGAACAAAACTGTACAGATGTGAAAATAATGTTCTTGATAAATCAGCCTTTTTTTCTTCTAAAAATCACATTTCTAATGTAATAAAGGCAACACTAAGAGGCAACACTATTTTCAAATTGTGAGGGCACTTGCTGAAATTGCAGAAGCAACTCAATTTAATTGAATGAAATGGAGACTGATTGCCTCCAGTGTCCCCACACATGTCCCATGCCTAGAAAGCTGAAATGTAATAAAAAGTATGCAAAATAGCAATGAAAATGGAAAAAATGTACAGAACAAGCAAAAAAAAATGGAGGTAGAGTTGAATTTAGATCCTGCTCTGGAATTAGGATTTAGTTCCTGTTCACCGACACATTCCTATTATATTTTCTGCTTTGCCAAAAAAGTTGTCCTACTTTTCTTCTTTCAATTCTCGTTCATGTTGATGAAAAATAATTTGTTTTCATTTTTTTTAAAAGAAGAGACTTTCAAAGACATTCTCATGGACAGAGTGTGTGTTCTTGCATTTATTACATGACATGGTAGCCAAGAGGTATGCATGAATGTCCTGTCCTCCACTGTGCAATCCTTTCTTCACATCTGCAACCTCCCTGGTCTCCTACACTTCAATCCCAAGAGAAGACCTCTTGAATTAACTCCTCCCATTCAGTTTCTTCTGATTAGGAAAAGTAGGCAACCAAAGTGGCTTCAGAATGCTATAAAGAAGTGTAACAGAAGGCAACATCAATAGCATCACTCTCTGCCACCTCAGCTCAAAATACCACCAAAAGAAATTTTAAAGACATTTTCAAACATTCTGAGAAAAAGGTCAAAAAATGGAAGTCTCTCTTGCATGTTCTGAAAAAGTTCAAAGCAGTTTTTGTCACAGCCCATGTTACCTAATCCAGAGCAGACTTCCTTTAAATTGCAAGTTCTGGATTCCAAGTTAGCATGGAAGCTTTTAGTTGATTTTTATTTTTAATTCAGTGCAGAATCCAGAACAGAATCCCCATTTTATAAAATATAGCACTCTGAAAAAATTAAAATTTGGTCATATCTCTTTACCTGGAGCCATTAAAAATGTCAGGTGTTTATTACTAGAGAGCATGGGTCATAAGAAAAAGCCATTAAATTACAACATTAAATATAAACCAAGCTACAGACAACTGGAAGGGGCGTGGTGGCTCAGCGGGTAAGACGCCAGGCTTGTCGATCGGAAGATCGCAAGTTCGGAGGTTCGAATCCCTAGCCCCGCGTGACGGAGTGAGCTCCCGCACTAGCTCCAGCTCTTGCCAACCTAGCAATTCGAAAGCATGCAAATGCAAGTAGATGAATAGGTACCACTTCAGTAGGTAGGTAACAGCGTTCCGCGTGCGTCATGCGGCCACATGACCGTGGAAGCATCTTCGGACAACGCTGGCTCTTCGGCTAACAAACGGAGATGAGCACCGGCCCCTAGAGTCGGACACAACTGCACAAATGTGCGGGGGGAACCTTTACCTTTACAGACAACTGACTGGGATATAAGATTCATCCTCAAAAAAGCCTGTCAATTTTCTTGCCAGGGAAGGAAAGATACGTATCTTGAATAGACTCCCTAGCTTAAGCCTCCCCCAACCCAACATGTGAAGGTCAGGTTACCAAAATCTGACCAAAGTGGGCCCAGTGAACCCCATGGCCCATCCCCCTCCATGGTAAAATTGAACATATGGCTGGAACATATGAAATTAGACATTTTTGTGACACCTTACACTGACATACAAGAAGTGAATTATTGCCATCCACCTAGGATTCTCCTGGGTGGAATAATTTGGCTTTTTTCACACACAAACATGGATACAGATTGTTCCCAAACATTTCCCACCCAGAAGCAAGGTGCTCAGGCCATGCATAGGACCTTTCTACTGCCTGTGAGTTGGATTCATATTATCATTGGATAATATGAATAATTTATGTGATTCCAAACTCGCTCCCTAGTCTAGTTCTTTCTGAGGAGGATGAGTTCAGTGCTAAATTCTCAGGGTTCTACTGGCATCCTACATTTCCTACTATTTACTGAGGTGTCAGCAATGGGACTTTGGGACCCAAATATGGCATCTGCAGGACCACCAAATTAATATATATATATATATATATATATATATATATATATATATATATTATAATATATTATATATATTATATATATAATATAAAAGGCAATATATATATATACATACATACATACATACATACATACATACATACATACTGTGAAAATCATATGCTGAGACATTTCACTTGTGCTTCATCAAATTATTTGCACCATGCTACGTGTGTGTGTGTGTGTGTGTGTGTGTGTGTGTATAAACATACACTCCCCCCACCTCCCCACAGGCAAAATTTATGAGATTGCTAAAGCTTGAAATATCTCAATATTCTCACCCCAAAACCATGTAAGATTTCAGATAGAATCTTGGGGGTGAGATTACTGAAACCTCATTAGATTGGCAATCCCATAAGACAAACTGACAATTTTTAATTATAATTTTTTGGCTCCTGCAACATCTCCTTGGAAGTAGAATCTGTAAAAAAAAGACATTTCACTGGATAATGTATTTATCACTTACACAATGTTTTCAAGTACTCATTCAAATCACTTGACATACATGATCATGGTTTGCTTATTTATTTATAAAATTATGTTTATTGCCACTTTTGGCCCCAAATGTTCCCCTAGCAGCCTTTAATTAAAAATGTAAAGCAATGTACAAAACATTATGGTTCTAAAAATAAAAAAATCCATTGACAGTAAGATAGCAGTAGGAGGAAAAGGGAATGCTGGTCAAAAAGAAAGGAAAAACCCCAAACCCATCAGAGAGGGTATTAACCAGGTTTTATTATTTATTTATTTATTATTTAAATTTATATGACCGCCCAACTCACCCAACAGGGGACTCTGGGCGGTTTACAATAAAACCAAGGCTAAAATATAAATATAAAATTACAATTTTTAACATAATATAAATAAATGCAAAATCCAATCTGGTGAGTTGATCTTAAATACTAGGGAGGACATTATGGTATTAACCACCCCCAGGAGGAGCTATTACTTTCCCCCTCCCATGCTAGGCAGCAGAACCAGGTTTTCAGATCTTTCCTAAAGGTCAGGAGGGAGGAAACCTATCTCAACTCTGGGGGCAAGATATTCCAGAGGGCGGGCACCACTACAGAGAAGGCCCACCTCCTGGACCCCGCTAGATGAAACTCTCTTATTGATGGGGTCCGTAGCAGGCCCTCTCTGAATGATCTGCTTTGAACTTTGGTTTCTAGGGCAGAACCCATATTTGGACACCCCACTGAAACGTTGCTGTTGTTAAGCATGGTAAGAACCTCCAGATTGATCATTTCTTTCTCAATACTCCTTCAGTGCGGCCTCCAGTAGGATTTAGAAAATTTTGGTTCTCTTTTTGCTTAACTTGAGCTTATTGTGTCAGTTGAACTAATGCTGTGATAAAAGCTTGCTCCACTTCAATTTTAATCATATTCCTGAAGAAGAGCAAAATTAATGTGGGGACATTCTAAATTAAGAAAAACTGGATGGACATCTTCAAGAATTTGGATTTAATTTGGATTCCTATACCAAGCAAGGATTTGGATTCATTAATGTAAATGGCCCCTTCTAACTCTAGGATTCTACAACTTATTTTGAAATTATGATTTCAAATTGGCTTGTTTGAAACAAACCCTGATTAACATTACCCAGGTAGTTCAGATGATAGAACAAACTGTGGTTAAGCAAACATGAAAGCATACACTTCTTGACTCCACCCCACAAATCTAGGGGAGGAAGAAAAAGCTTAGGGCTGTGGGTCAGTTGCCATGGCACTCACCCTTTGGAACATCATTCCCCCTGAGATTAGATAAACCCTGTCCCTGCTGGCCTTTTGTAAGGCCTTGAAAACTTGGCTTGGTGCCCGAGCCCGGGGCCCTGGGTGTGGGTTAGAGCCTATCTCCTGGTTGTGTGGATGATAGGTTAGACACATGCCTGGCTTTGTGTTTCTATTTTTATTTGTTTTTATATTGTATATTTTGTGTTTTTAATTTGTTTTATTGTAAAACGCCTAGAGTCACATAAAGTGAGACGGGCAGCTATATAAATCGAATGAATAAAATAAAATAAATAAATAAAACAGGGAGCAAATAAGCATGAGCTTTAGGCAGCTTATCCTCTTTATGTTAAATCATGGTTGCGGAGCATCCAAAGTATCACCTCACATCCTGGGTACCACTACAAAAAAGGACTGTCCTACATCCCAAATAACCAGACCACTAATTGCAGCAGGAGGCAGGGCATGATGGGCTTCTGATGAACAATTTAACAGGTAAATAGGCTCATGAATGCTTCAAAAATCTTAGTCCAGACAAAAGTTTACATAATTAATGTTCTGGCAGCTGCATTTGCACCAGCTGGAGTTTCTAACAAGTTTTTCAGAGACAAAGAACATCATGATGCGTGTACAAAAGGGGTGGAGCTTGCTTAGATCAGCACAAAGCTGCATTTGTCATTTGCCTACTTTGATCCCATCAGCAGGGACCTTTGGAGAGATATCAATTTTATAAACTTTATTTAGCCACAGCATTACCATAATTTAAAACAATCTTGGTACTGCAACTGAAAATAATAGTTATTCCAGCTTCATAAAGGTCTGGAAAAAAGCAAGCCTTTTAAGGACCTTTTTAAATCTCAGTAAATCAGACTCCAAACTACTTCTGTGCAGTTGCCAAGAAAACTACATAGATGCATCCATAAAGATACCAGGAGACAAGTTTGGCTTGAAGGGGACTTTATCTTACATTAATCTATGACTGCAATTAAAAAGATCTGTCAGCAGTAACACCTCCAGTTCAAACTACTCACCTTAGCCCTGGATTCATGAGGTGGATTCTTAGCACTACTTTGAATTGTTCCTTTTTAACATTTGAGTAAAGATGCCTGAGAGAATATTTGCAGAAGCACTAGGTCCGTGCTGCAGATAATATTCAAGCTTGCAGGACTTTTAACAGAATCTTGAGATCTGCTACTCGAGCCTGATGAAAGGCTGTTTTTAGAATTAAAGAATTCTGAGCTCAGGCATTTGCTCTCAGACCTTCCATAAAAAAAAATATCCATTCCTGCTTCTCAGACACTCTTCATTTCAACAGTACAACTGCAAGGTATGGGAAGGGGCCATTTGTTATATCTATTGTTTAAACAATTGGGAATTAGAAGTCACTTTTGTTTTTGCTTACTCCTAGTCCCAAAAATGATGCCCTTGATAAAATTGTATTGTGGGGTGGAGGGGAGCTGTGAACAAAACGGTATCATTGTGTCACTTCAAAGTGAAGAACAGCTAAAAGGCCACACTTGCCCACACAGTCATAGTTCAGCCCTCTTCTGCATGCGCAGGGTGAAGCAACGATTAAGCGACAGAGTTGCTTTTCAATGTGATACAATTTCTCTTTTTGCAGGAGCCCTCAGTCTTCAGCTCTATGCAATCCATACGCGTGAAGCGACAGACTGAAGACCCTCTCAGATCTTGTCCATGTGAGGATGCTCCCCAGTATCTCCCTATAATTGTGCAAACTCTTCATTCTTCATGCTTTTTTTTTTTAATTCACGGAAGAAAATGGATCAATGGGGATTAGTACAGCCTATAATGAACATGAATTTGAGTAAACTCCGGGAGACAGTGGAGGACAGGAAGGCCTGGCGTGCTATGGTCCATGAGGTCACAAAGAGTCGGACACGACTAAACGACTGAACAACAACAACAACAACAACAACAAATCAAACAAAGAAATTCCTGGCTCCTGTTAGATTTTTGTTTTCTTGTCAACATTTGAACTGCACAATGTCACACAGTATCTTTCTTTCCCTACTCACAAAGTCGAGCTGCTAATCAGTAATGAATCTAATCAAGGACTTACCTAATAAGTCCATAATGGTATATTTGCTTCCCAGGAGAAGCTAAGGTTTCTCATCACTGAAGAAAATTACCACCCTTCCCTTTCTGGAGTGCAAGCAGGACCCACACACATCACAACATTTGATGGTAAGCCCTTAGGCAGGAATACTTTAAATTACAATTAAGAGACCTACTTCTGCCATTAACATCTGGGTGATAAGGCAGTGAATGGATAAAAGGACTGTTGTATTTTTACCCCCAAATCAGAATGAAATGCTTTAGAGTCAGGGAAAAGAAAGCCTGTTACTTAAACAGCATGATCTAGACAAAGCCAAGCATATTAGAGTTGCACTGATTACAATGTGAGATGGTTAAACACATTATTAATTCTCCCATTAAAATTGATGGGACTGACTCGGCTTGTGCGCTCCTGGCTTCGAAGTCCAAATAATAAGATTCAGTTAACCTACTGAATACATGCCCTAAGTCAATGGTCAAGTGTACAGCCTATGGTGTTCACTGATTCACCATCAAGCTGGCCTTACCATTAGGTAGAATGAAGTAGCCGCTTCAGGTGGCAGACCAAGAAAGTGTCCATTTGAGACCAAATCTCCATCCGCTATGCTTCTGATCCTTGCCTACAGCAGCTGCTTTCCCGCACCTAAGTTATACTTCTCTCCAAATGATGCTTTTTGGGCAGCTGAGTGGCCAGCTGTAAAGGATGAATGAATTACTTCTAGAACAAATGCATGAAAGAAGTGCTGGGAAGGGGCTGCAAATTGTCATATGCACTCTCCAGCAAAGTATTCCACAATGTTGTTGAATGAAGGTATAGTGTTCCTATGACATCTCCCAGTGACTGGTGGCTGAATTGTAAATTCATCAGCAGATCTGCATCTGAGAACCTGAGTGTTATATCATGCTTCTGTTATGGCGTGTATTAAGAGAATGTGGAAGAAGGACAGGTAATTTGAAGAAACAGGATTGGGGAAATGTATATAGTGGTCCTAAGGTGATGCCACTGATGTACAGAATATATTATTATTATTATTATTATTATTATTATTATTATTATTATTATTAATTTTATTTAATTTATATAACCGCCCATCTCCCCCAACGGGGAACTCCGGGCGGTATACAATAAAATAGTTAAAATAGAATATAAAATATAAAACATCAATTGTACAATACATGTAATAAATAGTTATAAATCCAGATGGACGATAGAATGAATAAGGAAGGACATTATAAGATTAAGGAATTAGCCACCCCCATGAGGAACTATCCTTTCCTCCTTCCCATGCCAGGCGGCAGAACCAGGTCTTCAGTTCTTTCCTAAAGGTCGGGAGGGAGGAGATCTGTCTCAACTCTGGGGGCAAGATGTTCCATAGTGTGGGTGCCACCACAGAGAAGGCCCGTCTCCTAGACCCCATCAAATGACACTCTTTAATTGATGGGGCTCGTAGCAGGCCCTCTCTGAATGACCGGGTGGGGCGGGTCGATAAAATGGGGATAAGATGGTCCCTCAGGTATTCTGGCCCCATGCCATGTAGGGCTTTAAAGGTGATAACCAACACCTTGAATTGTACCTGGAAGCAAACCGGCACCCAATGCAGCTTGCGGAGCAAAGGTGTTATATGTGCAGATCTTGGCGCACCCAAAATTGCTCGCACAGCCGCATTCTGCACCAGCTGAAGCTTCCGGATAGTCTTCAAGGGTAGCCCCATGTAGAGCGCATTGCAATAATCTACATGGGAGATGACAAGAGCCCGAGTGACTGTCTGGAGGGCGTCGCGATCCAGGAATGGGCGTAACTGGCGCACCAACCAAAGTTGTGCAAAAGCCCTCCTAGCCACGACTGCCACCTGCTCTTCGAGCAGGAGTCGTGAGTCTAGAAGGACCCCCAAGTTCCGCACCGGTTCCGAATGGGGCAGTGCTACCCCATCAAGAACCAAAGATGATAATTTCCCAGAAGACGCTAAGCCATCAATCCACAGCCATTCGGTCTTGCTAGGGTTCAATTGAAGCCTGTTGTTCCCCATCCAGGCCCTCACAGCCCCCAGGCACTGGGATAGGGTGGTCACTGCATCACTTACTTCACCAGGGATGGAGATATACAATTGAGTATCATCAGCATACTGATGATATCTCATCCCATGGTGTCGGATGACCTCACCCAGCAGTTTCATGTAGATGTTAAATAGGAGAGGAGAGAGAACCGAACCCTGCGGCACCCCACACAAGAGGGGCCGAGGGTCAGATCTCTCCTCTCCTATTACCACCGACTGGGAGCGGCCTCGGAGGAAGGAGGTGAACCAGCGTAAAACTATGCTGCCCACCCCCAACTCCCTAAGCCATCCCAAAAGGATACCATGGTCGATGGTATCAAATGCCACTGAGAGATCCAAGAGAGCAAGGATGGATGCACTACCTCCATCCCGCTTCCGCCAGAGATCATCCGTAAGCGCGACCAATGCAGTCTCCATCCCATATCCCGGCCTGAAACCTGACTGAAAAGGGTCTAGATAATCCACTTCATCCAGGGTCCTTTGAAGTTGCAACACCACCACTTTCTCAACCACCTTTCCCAAAAAGGGAAGGTGGGAGACTGAACAAAAATTGTCCAGGATGGTAGGGTCCAGGGATGGCTTCTTGTTATATCAGAATAACATCATAGTGGCAGTGAATAAGGCGACTCTTTAATAGGAATTGATGGTTCCTACAGATGGGGAATTAAAGAGAAGCTGTTACTGTGATGCAGAAAACACACAAAAATTATTGTACATGCATAACATAAGCACAACTGGTAGTAAAAAGCAAAACAAAACACCAGATAAAATCGTAGCTGCCCACAAGCATAATGCCATCCCCAGTCACAAAACGTTTGCTCATCCCTACTCTAGAAAAACAACAACATTGGAATAGTTAAGAAAAATTATGAGAAAGCAAACTATAAGATGATTTTCGATCTCTCATTCAGTTCACATGCATATCTTCCTTTGAAGAGCTGCTGTGAAGGGTGGTTGTCCTGCTGTGACATTTTGGATTGCAGCTCCAACCATTACAACAGGATGAAGGGGCTGAAACAGCTACCGTCGTTCCTTTATTTCCCATTGTCTGTGACTGGAAATTCCAGCACTTCAGAGAGAGTGAGAGAGAAACCCCTGACGCTGCCAATATAAAATGCACTTTTAAAAAATTAGCCAAACAACAACAAAATTCACTAAATCTTGCCATATGGTAACAAAACCTATATAATTCTCTTGATCTTTAATCTCTGTGCCAATGTCTGTTTGACAGATTATGGTTTCAGCCTCTGACAAATCTGCTTAGAGAATTTTTGGCTGCAAACTTTGGCACAGCAACCACTGTCTGAAATACATTTAAAAGGCTAAACATTTTCATAATAGCTACTTTACACAGATTAGTAAGCTTCCCTTCAGGACACCAATTCTTTTTTAAAGTGACCGCATTCATTGGTGTAATCGCAGGCCTATTCACAAAGAAAACGGACAGTTTCTTTTCTTTTTTCTTTTTTAAAGTATTTATTTAACACAGCGACTCTTTGGAAATCTCTTGCAAACTGATCAGGCTTTTTGCCCACAGATAGCAATTGCAGCAAGAGGTTATTATGGTCATTTTTCGTGTAATTGGAAGCTTGTGTTTGGCTGCTATGACTTGTGGGCTCAATGCCTCATTTTTATAATCCCTTTATAAAGAAGGGCGTTTCTTGCATGTCACAGAAATATGCCAGGCACCAGGAGATAAATAAACACTGCTGAGTGAGTATTTTAACATCTGCCCATGACTCCTTTTAACTAATATCCAATTTTAGCCTGTTGCAATGATCTAAACTAGAAACAATCTGATTTTAGTTCTTAGGACTTGGTGCCGATAACAATTAAAAGAAAAAAGCAGTTGCTTATAAAAGGAAACACTTCTGTTCTCGAAAAGGAAGATTAGAGGAAAATTTAACTGTGGCCCAAATTCAAGGAGAGATGTGTGCGTGTGTGTATAAGCATGCATGTGTGTGAAAGAGAGAGAAGGGGGGGGGGAGAGAAAGAGGAAGCCAGCTTGTATTCCACCACAAATAAAATATTGTAGATTACGGTTGGCTATCTCGTCTAAGCCACAGAGCTTCAACAACAAATAAACGCATAATCAGAATCACACAGAATTGTGACAATCTCACCTCTAGATTTCAGGAAATCTCCCATAGGAAATCCTCATGTGAAATGACTACAGTCTCATAGGAGTTCATGCAAGATCACTGACAGCTTGTGGGATTTTAGAGAGATCTCATGAGATTTTGGTAATCTTGTAAGAAATCTTACAAGAGATCATGGAAATGAAAAACCATGGACACACACTATTGAGCCCTAACTAGTTGAGGGAATTTAAACTGCTTTGCAGCTGGGTCATGTATTTTTCCTATCTTCCTGTTAGGCTGCGTATAGTGCAACATATAATATGATCTCATTGCAAATTGCATTTCCATTCTTTTACCATAGCCACCAATGAAATGAGTTCAGTCCTTGGTAACTCTAATTCAAAGGGCCCAGGTAAATGGTTATGAGAAGGATAATTGTAAATTATCTTAGGTAAATTGTACCAGCTAGAATAGACTCTTTTTTTTGTGCCTTTGAGTCAGTGTTGACTCCTGGCACAACTCCCTGCAGTTTTCTTGGCAACGTTTTTGGAAGTGGTTTGCCATTGCCTCCTTTCTAGGAGGCACCAAGATGGCTTTGTGCCTAAGGCAGGACTAGAACTTATGGTCTCCCGTTTTCTAGCCTGATGCCTTAACCACTACAGGTAGTCCTCGCTTAACAACGGTAATTGGGACCAGAATTTCTGTTGCTAAGTGATGCGGCCATAAAGCATGACGTCACATGACCGCATCACTTAGCAACAGCAATCTCGGCAGTCCCTGTTGCTGTTGTTAAGCGAGAATCGCAGGTTGTTAAGTGAGGGCTTCCTTGCAACTTCCTGCTGGCTTCCAATAAGCAAAGTCAATGGGGAGGCCAGCAGGAAGTCACAAGTCCCAGGGGGCTCACAAGCAGGCTGACAGGCAGGTGAGTGCTATAGAGTGCAGCCAGGCGTGTGTGTGTGTGGCTGATGTGGAGTGTGGGAGAGTGCGCAAGGTGGAGGGTGCAGGAGGGTGCGCAATGCTGGGAGTTGAAGTCCACACATCTTAAAGTTGCCAGGTTTGAAAAACAATGAGTTAGGGCCTAGAAATGATTATCATTATTAAAAGATACCATAAGTTTGGTGAGTTAAACAGGTGAGGACTCAGTGAACCTGGTCAAAGTATTGTAGCATGAAATAAGCAAGGAATCTGACCAGTGCTGAACCAACACAGAATAAAAAAGAGAGTAATAATGTATGATGAGAGCTGCAGAATTGCCAGCAATCTGCATTACTTTCTTCTCTCTTCCTTAACAGCACTTTCAAAACAGCACCTCTCTCTCCTTTAACAGCATCTGTGATGTCATCGCATGACACATGTTTGACTGTCCTCATTGGTGTCAGCCAATATAGGGATCCAGATGTCAAACAAGTCCAATGTGATGAAATCCTCTTAATCGTTATACGAACTATGGCCAGCGGCAGCCATCAGACAGGAGCCAAAGTGAGTGAGAGGCTGACTCAGAGGCCCCCCAACATGTAGGAGTCAGGATCTCAGAGCCAAAAGTCAAGCAGGAGCCAGAACCAGCAAAGAGAATCACCGATCAGCGAAGTCCCAAGCGGAACAGGAAACCTTTATATTACAATTTAGAGTAGAGACTGGGATGTGGCCTGGTCTCTCGTTTTTCTGTCCCCGGAACAAACCTAGATCATTCCTGTGAAATTTAATGGCAAAACCAAAAAAAATTTTGGTAGTGGATTTGTCACAGTTTGTTTTTTACAATTAAAAAGTCTACAAAGGCAAACAAAAACAAGAAATAAAGCTTAACGGTTTTGTGTTTTACCCCTAAGCCTCAGGAAATTTCCATTGGCCGGAAATAACAGGCCCACCCACTCTGATGTTGATCACACTTACAGTGTGCCTCTCAAAAAGGTATATAACAACCTGTTCCAAACAATTAAAATATCAGAATGTTGATGACAACCTGTGAATAAAGATCTTTCCATGATAAAATTACAAAAATTACAAAATCCTAATAAAAACCATTCCATTGAAAATAAGCAAAACTGCAAAACCAGTTAAAGATATGATCCTACATCCTACTGAAATTGCCAACAAAAGAATTCAATTAAAAGGATCCAATAAATTCATTATATAAAATGAATCTTCATTTTTGTCTCCTGTTGTATTTCTTGTTTTTAATGTTTTATTTGTAAACCGCCAAGATTCGCTGGGAGTCAGGTGGCATATAAATTTAATAAATTATTATTACTGATGTTGCTGTTGTTGGACATAATGATGTTGTTCCATAATTACTGGAATCCATAAACATTAACATTTAAATGATGGCCCTTGGAGACAAAACAAAACAAAAATTGGACACTGCTCACAAAAGGTTGTTACTGTAATCCAGAGCTTTCCAAACTGTGTGTCGCAACACGTTAGTGTGTCGGCTGCAGTGTCTGGGTGTGTGGCGGCTGCTGCTGCCTCCGAAACCTGCCAGGATTCCACGCAGGTCCTAGTGCCTGCCTTGTGCCTTGCTGCCTCCAAACCTGCCCTGCTGTGATTCCACGCAGCTCCTAGTGCCTGCCTTGTGCCTGGCTGCCTCCAAACCTGCTGTGATTCCACACAGGTCCTAGTGCCTGCCTTGTGCCCTGCTGTAAGAGTGTGTCATGAAATGATGCCCTGCTGTAAGAGTGTGTCGTGAAATTATGCACATCTAAAAAGTGTGTCACCAACATGAAAAGTTTGGAAAGCTCTGCTGTAATAATTTGTCACAAGTGGATGGGTGAAAAGACACATCAGCAATTAAGTTACAACTCTTGTAGCTTGCTGTACAGGATTATTGTGCACAGAGCAGGGATACAAAGAAGCAAGAGATCCACATCTTTGTAGTGAGTACTTTCACCACTAAATGCCTAATTGTGAAGCAAAAGAAGTACAGATCACATTTGCATTAGAAGTGACCATAGAATTTGCTTTGTTCACAAAACCTTCTCTGACAATTGTCATTTGGCCAAATACAATGTGTTATGAGGAGTTCATTATGCAGAAATTGATTATTTTGTAATAATTTATTAGTATTAGTATTTTATTCTAACCAGCTTTCACAACCCATATAGACATTCAGTTAATAAAGTAAGATAAGCATGCAGGGCATAACATTTGGAATTCATTCCAGACTCTTTACCAGCAGTAGCCATAGATGCACAAGGAACTATAGCTGTACAGGTAGTCCTCGATTTATGACCACAATTGGGATTATGTGCCAAACTATGTGCCAAATTCTGGAGAAATAGGTGTCTCTGGGTGGTGAGCATTTGATTTTTTTTTTAGATGTCCAGAGCTTTGTGTTGATAAGGTTGGTTCCTGTCAACCTAACAGTTCGAAAGCTTTGCAAGTAGATAAATGGGTACCACCTTAAGTGGGCTAATTTGCTGGCGTCCTGTTGGGAAGTCAGCACCACCGGAGGAAAGGATCGGAGGAAGATCGAATGGCGGCGGTGACGACGGACCCGGATGCAACAGCTACAGGACATCAGCAGCCGGCTCAAGGCATCCTGGGAATTGTAGTCCAGAGCCTGAAAGAGTCAGTTCCCTTACCCCCTCCCCTCACGCGTGGTTAAAATGGTGAATTGTATAACTAATGTATATATGCTTGTAAGCCGCCTAGAGTCCTCCATTAGGGAGGGGATAGTCAGGGTATAAATATCACAATAAATAAAATAAATAAATAAATAAATAAATTTGGCAGTGCATGACAACATTCCTTTTCCTTGTCCTGAATCTTCTACCATTCAGTTTTATTGGATTACCTAGTAGCTCCCTATTGACTTTCTCCACACTCTGCATAATTCATATACGTATCACCTCCATGCTGTCCTTTGTTCTTCAGTTGGGCTGCACTGAACAGTCCCAGACAGCATACTCTTTTCTCAAAGGGAGGTGCTCCATATACATCTGCCTTCCAAGCCAAAAGACAAATGGAACAGCTGCCAAGTGCAAACTGAACCTCTTTTCTCTGAACATCTTCCTTATCTGCTTGTCCTGCCATTAACTCACTAGCTACAGAATTTCCCTCTTAGCCTCAGTCCCCCATCTGGGGGGAGGAGGAGGAGGGGGAGGAATGTTTTCTGACAAAGTTGTCTAACAAAGCATTTGAGGATATTAAATATTAGAGTATATTACTACCATCATGTCAAATCTGGGTCCAAATGTTCAGTATCTACTTCCTGTGAAATACTTAATTTTCATCTGTTAGGTGTAAATCCCATAGCAAATTTGTCAGGAAATCATCTTATCATCTCCCATGTTACAGATGTAACAACTGAGGCCGAAAAAAGGGTTTAAAGGGATTCCCCCCCATCCCCCCATTTCCTATTTTACAAACAGTTTTAGTGGTGCAAGGAAGATCACCCTGTCTTGCCTGTTTCCTCTCCTTTTTAAAACCCTTTAGAAAAGCTTCCTTGACTGCTTGCAGCAATGTGAGGCTTCTGTGCGTGAATGTTGAGTGAGGCCATACAATGATCTGCAGTTTCTGAACTATAGTGCACGCCAGTGATCCTTCGAACAAGAAAGAAGAGCCCTTCTACCTCTCATAGCCTGTGCAAGGTCTTTTTTAAAGAATAAAAAGAAGGATAAATAACAGTGCAGGATCACCATGGGAAGATGGGAAGAGAGCCAGTTTGGTCTAGTGGTTAAGGTGCTGGGCTAGAAACCAGGAGGCTGTGAGTTCTAGTCCCGCCTGAGGCATGAAAGCCAGCTGGGTGACCTTGGGCCAATCCTTGTCTCTCAGCCCAACTCACGTCACAGGGTTGTTGTTGTGGGGAAAATAGGAGGAGGAAGGAGTACTAGGTATGTATAGTCGAAGGCTTTCACGGCCGGAATCCGATGGTTGTTGTGGGTTTTCCGGGCTGTGTGGCCGTGTTCTGGCAGATTTGGTTCCTAACGTTAGGAACCAAATCTGCCAGAACACAGCCACACAGCCCGGAAAACCCACAACAACCATAGTACTAGGTATGTTCGTCGCCTTGAGTTATTTGTAAAAATCATAAAGTCGGAATAAAAATTAAATAAATAAATAAATAAATAAATAAATAAATAAGATGACCCACTCTTATTTAAACTCCAAAGGGAGGTCTCCTCTTTCCATCTGCTCCATTTTGATCACTTCTTTCACAAATGGGGCAAACTTAAAGCAAAAGGAAGGGTTCAGCACAACATTAATTATGATAGTGGACTTTGCACTGCCCGGAAACAATACCAGGGGATAGCAATTGCCTTCAAGCCCCCTGTATGAATTTCCCAGAGGCCGATGTGAGGAAGAAGAGATGGGATTGAGTCTATTTACACTACAGGCAAAAGTAGAGTAAATGTGCATATATAATATATATATAATAAGAGGAATAAGGCATTTTCAGCAATGGCCATAGTTATCAACTTGAAATATTTGCTACACACCAATTAGAGGCACTGTTTGGTACACTTGGTTGCTTTTCTTCTTTCCTTCCCTCCCTCCCTCACTTCTTTCATTCCTTCCTTTTTCATCCTTGTATTGATATTCTCCCCTCCCCTTTGCTGTTATGTTACTACACAGTTGGGAAGCTGAATCTTCAGTTTTGATTTTATAATTACACAAACAATGTGTGACTAGTAGGCCTGGTAGGGAAGCCAGTCAAGGGAAATGGATGGAGGAATATTATTGGACTACACTGCTGCTTAAGGAGAGAGAGGGGAGGGAGAGAGATCAAAAATAATCGAGATACTGTGCCGACTGCTCACTGCATTGGCTTGGAAATTATCCCATTTACTACAAGACGCACATCGGGATGGAAGAAACAATATCCTCCAGGTTCTATTGGTCGGCTTGACATAAATACAGGGTAAAGCATCTGCACCCATGTTGACATGATAAACCCTCTTGTGATATAACAACGATCACCAAATTCCCTTCAATTTCTGTCAGTGCTGCCAAGTAATGTGTATTTTACTGATGCTAGAAGTGATAGCAAGTTTTCTCAGGTTGTAAAAGGCCCCAAATGCCATCTGACTATTGCTTTAAAAAAAAAAAAGCATAGTAGCTAGAGGCCAATTTGTGGCAGTGAATGCCATAGATAATACATACTGTGTGAAGATGAACCTTCTTTTCTCTATCATGATGATATTGGCAATTACATTAATTGGCTGTCCCCAAATCCTAGTTTTAGGAGAAGGGGCAGACTTTCTCCATAGTACGCAGATTTTATAAGTTTCATCATGTCAGCCATTTTTACTTACGACTCTTATGGGGAAAGAGTTTCAATTCCTGATCTTTATAATTGATTCAGTAGTGGCATGAGATCAAATTCTGATTTCCTGGCTGCAGTCAGCATCTGCAGTAATCTTTGCGCCTAGAAATACAAAGTCTGTCACTGCCTCCACTTTTTCTCCCTCTATTTGCCAGTTATCAATCAAGCTGGTTGCCATAATCTTGGGTTTTTTGAGGTTTAACTGCAACCCAGCTTTTGCACTTTCTTCTTTCACCTTCGTCATAAGGCTCCTCAGCTCCTCCTCGCTTTCAGCCATCAAAGTGGTATCATCTGCATATCTAAGATTGTTAATGTTTCTTCCAGCGATTTTAACTCCAGCCTTGGATTCCTCAATCCCAGCACGTCGCATGATGTGTTCTGCGTACAGGTTGAATAGGTAGGGTGAGAGTATACAGCCCTGCCGTACTCCTTTCCCAATCTTAAACCAGTCCGTTGTTCCGTGCTCTGTTCTTACCGTTGCTACTTGGACGTTACACAGATTCCTCAGGAGGCAGACAAGATGACTTGGTATCCCCATACCACCAAGAACTTGCCACAATTTGTTATGATCCACACAGTCAAAGGCTTTAGAATAGTCAATAAAACAAAAATAGATGTTTTTCTGAAACTTCCTGGCTTTCTCCATTATCCAGCAGATATTGGCAATTTGGTCTCTAGTTCCTCTGCCTTTTCTAAACCCAGCTTGTACATCTGGCAATTCTCGCTCCATGAATTGCTGGAGTATACCTTGCAAGATCTTGAGCATTACCTTACTGGCATGTGAAATAAGTGCCACTGTTCGATAGTTTGAACATTCTTTAGTGCTTCCCTTTTTTGGTATGGGATATAAGTTGATTTTTTCCAATCTGATGGCCATTCTTGTGTTTTCCAAATTTGCTGGCATATGGCATGCATCACCTTGACAGCATCATCTTGCAAGATTTTAAACAGTTCAGCTGGGATACCGTCGTCTCCTGCTGCCTTGTTATTAGCAATGCTTCTTAAGGCCCATTCAACCTCACTCTTCAGGATGTCTGGCTCTAACTCACTGACCACACCGTCAAAGCTATCTCCAATATTATTATCCTTCCTATACAGATCTTCCGTATATTCTTGCCACCTTTTCTTGATCTCTTGATGGTGGTGTGTTGATCTTTAGAACATCGGATTCGTCGTTCACCACCAGCACCGTCGGCCGCTAGCTGTCCTTTCGGCTTTGAGCTAGCTGCGTCATCACATCTGTGGATAGTTGAACGTATCCTCTGTTCCTCCCCAGTAGCATTTTGACCATCTTCCGACCTGGGAGTCCCATCTTCCGATGGTATACCGACATATCTCTGGTTGTACTGATCCATTTAGTTTTCACGGCAAGAATACTGGGGTGGGTTGCCATTACCTTCCCCAGGGATCGTATTTAGTCTGACCTCTCTGCCATGACCTTCCCGTCTTGGGTGTACCTTCACGGTTTAGCTCATGGTTTCATTGAGGTGCTCAAGCTCCAGCACCACGACAAGGTAACGATCTCCTTTGCTGGAGCTGCTTTAGGTAGGCTGACCATATTTCCTTCAGACGAAAATGGGACTTTGGGGATGGCAAAACGGGACAGGGTCTTATGCCACCATGCCGGCCTCCAAACCCCGCCCCCCAGTCCACGCAATTGGCTCCCGCCTGCAAACCCCACCCCAGCCCCACACAATTGGCTCCTGCCTGCACACCCCGCCCCCATCAGCGCGATTGGCTCAGATTTTAATATTTTTTTCAATTTTTAAAGGTTTTTTTTTTCTTCTAGCAGTAAATGGTGCGGCAGAGCTGGTGTGTTTGGGGAAGGCCGGAGCACACACACTGTGCACACAGCACCGTCATCAGCCGGGGGACAAGGGGTGGGGATGGAGGGGATGGAGGCCCACCACTGCCCCATCCCCCTCGGGCTTGGCCAAGGGAGGGAGGAGAGTCGCTGCTGCTGCCACCGCCGCCACCGCACAGTACAAGCAGGAGCTGGCCAAGCTAGGGGACTTCAGCCACACCACTCCGCCCCTTGCCGCCTGCCAGGCTGCGGGAGCTCCATCTCCCTCGGGCTTGGCCAAGGGAGGGAGGAGAGTCGCTGCTGCTGCCGCTGCTGCCACCGCCACACAGGAGAAACAGGAGCTGGCCGAGCTGGGGAGCTTCAGCCACACCACTCCGCCCCTTGCCTCCCGCCAGGAGCTCCCACAGCCTGGCGGGTGGCAAGGGGTGGCGTGGTGCGGCTGAAGCCCCCCAGCACGGCCGGCTCCTGCAGAGGACAGAGGCTCACCGCCGCCCCGACCCCCTCGGGCTTGGCCGAGGGTGGGAGGAGAGTCGACGCTGATGAGCAGGAGGCGGGTGGCAGCACAGCGTGATGAAGTTGTGACGCCTCCCAGGAGAGCGGTGGCGGTGGCGGAGAGAGGGACGGTTCCAGGCAGAGGCGCTCACAGAGGGGCCGCTGCTGGGCAGAGGAGGCAGCTCCTCGGGCCCCTCACGAGGAAAGGCAGTGCCATGGCTCCACTGGGCCCTCCTCTCCCTCCTCCGCCACAGCGCCTGACTCACTCTCCTCCTCCAGACACGCTTCAGGCTGCAGCCCAGCAGACGCACGCAGCCCAGCCCCGCGGACCCCGCAGCGGCAGCGCAGTGTCTCTGCCCCACCTCTCATGCAGCGCTGCTGAGCCCCTCGCAGAACACCATCCCACCGCCTGGCTTGGCCACCATCCCACCTCCCCAGCGCTGACATCTGCGAGGCGAGACCTAGAGCGTCTTGCGGGCAGGATTCTGAGGCAGGATCTCGGCCTTTTAAGGTTGGAATCTTGCACCGTTTGCAGCTGGGACCCAATTGGCCAAGCAGCGTGCTGATTGGTAGAGGGGCTTCTTGTTCCAGGCTGCCTCCAATCGGCAGCTCTGGTTCGGACCATACCAGCTTCTTCCGGAGGTCGGCTCATCTTCCTCCGACTGAGTCCGAATCTGGCATGGTGGCGGGGGCTGACCCACTCCTGTCAGGCTTACTCCTGACTCAGATTTTTGAAAAATGGGACAAAATCAAGATTTTGACTATAACGACGGGACGCTCCAGAAATGGTGAAATAACAGGACAGTCCTGTTCAAAACGGGACGTATGGTCAGCCTAGCTTTAAGTCAATATTCAGAAGTTAATATTAGTTGGAAACAAAACAATTAAAGAAGAAAACTTCTTCCTCCCGCATAAACACAGCAGTATGTATGTGTGCATGCATGTACATGCACATATATCTATGCATGTATACATGCTTTTCAGAAGGCAAACCTTAAAAAAGAACAGGGCCAGGACACAAAAATCCCCTACCGGTTGAAGTTAATTGCCTGTAAAATAAGATACTGCATTTATGAAATTAATTGATCCCCACCTCCACATACCAACCATTCTCTCTCATACAAAAAGCATTCTCAGACATAGGAACATACAAGTACACACATATACACACTCCCTTTTCTGCTTCCAGGAAAAATGGCAAAAAAGAAGAAAAATAGATAGAGATGGGAAAAGTGGGAAGGGGTAGATGCACTAGGAAGGGAAGGGGGGGGAAAGGCCAGAACAAAACTGGATGGAAACAAGGTGTGAGAAAGAGACAGCTGAATAGGAAATTAGGCATCCATAGTATGTTTGTAGGAGGAGAACCATAGTCTACGGCAGGGCTTTCCAAACTGTGTGTTGTGACACAGTATTGTGTTGCCTGGGGGCCCCAAGTGTGTCGCGCAACAACCCGGAAGTGCTGATGGCACACCACCGCCACGCGTGGCAGCACACACAGCAGCAGCAGCAACAGCGGCGGGCCATCAGGGCTTCCGGGTTCCAGGACACCACCTCTGCCACCACCATGGTGCGCAAAAACCCGAAAGCATGCGGCGCTTCCGGGTTTTTGCGTGCCAGCCATTGGTGTGTCACCAACGGCAAAAGTTTGGAAAGCCCTGGTCTACAGTCACCAAAACATCAGAAGGAGTCTGGTAGCATGTTTTCAGACTAACAATTTCATTAAAAGGCATACTGTATGCTTTCATGAACTACAGCTCACATCATCAGATGCTTTTTAAAAAGCTTATTATTTAATGAAATTTGTTAATCCATAATGTTGGCAGCCATTTGTACCTTCCATTCATTCACTTCTTTTTAACAGTTTCTTAATGTAAGAAAATCCCCCATCCCATCCTAATTCACAGGTAATTGGGTAACCCCCTTCTTCCTATGGGTTATTATGCAAGTTTGTGGAGTGAATCCCACCTGGTGTTTTCCTCGGTGGAAGGGAGGAGCAGAGCTAAATCCAACCTACTGAATTTGATCAATGTGCAATTTTTTTTGTGTGTGTGTGTGTACTGGTGTACCTGTGTGCATGCACCTGTGTGCATGCATGCATGTGCCTTTGAATCAGTCTTGATTCTTGGCAACTACATGGAAAAGTACATGCAGTTTTCTCGGCAACATTTTCCAAAATTTGCTACTGCCCTCTTCCTTGGACTATAAAATAACAGACTTAAACCCATACACTGCTTAAAAGCATCCAGGACAATTCTAAATCGGAATGGGAAGCACAGCAGCCCCCAATTTGACTGAATTTTCCCTGACTGTGTGCCAAGGTTTTTGGTTTTAGTCTCAAAATAAGGTAGGATGAATTTCTTAATCTCACCACATAACACCTTATCCCCACAGAGAGCAAGTTAGCTGCATGTCCAGCTAAGAAGTAGGAAAAATCTTGGGGCAAGGATCTCTCTCCACTTTCAAGTACTTGTCCCAATAACAGGGACATAAACAGAGAAGCAGCTAAGGGCATCATAAAAACTGCCAAAAATTTATGTGGTCTATAAAGAACCTATTTGAGTCTCTGACTTTGGCAAAGGAAAATAAGGATCTAGTCCTTAGTGATTTTCAAGCATTTATTCCAGAATTACTCCTCTCTCCCTTGATACTTCAAGTCAATAAACAGCAACCAACAATTATGCCATTTGATTGCTGAAATGAAATAAATGCTCTTCTTTGTCCCTGGATATAATCCTATGAGACTATTCCCTCTTGCTCTCTTATTCTGCTGCTCAGTGAACCAGTAAGGAGAATATTATGAGTTCTGGGTATTTATTTAACAAAAACCCTGACATATCACAAACCTTCAAAGAATGCAACAGCTGCTGTACACAATTGAAATCTCTTTAAAAAAAAAAAACCCTGTCCACTGCTTCTATCATTTCAGTTACATATATTAAAAGGTTGCATTATACAGGAATCATTTAGCTTAGTGTTTCTCAGCCTTGGCAACTTCAGGATGTGTGGATTTCAACTCCCAGAATTCCCCAGCCAGCATGAAGTCCACACATCTTAAAGTTGCCAAGGTCGAGAAACATTGATTTACTGTATCTGATGTTGCAGAGATGCAGGGAGACAAGGCAGGTTCCCCTCCTGCAGATACATAGCTGGTCCTGCCCACCTACCCAATGGTGAACCTCTGGAGCCCAAAGCAGAAATGCACCACCCTTTCCAAGGTCTATATATTCTAGCAGGGCAGAAATACCTTTAACTTGAACAGATTTATTAAAGAAAGAGTTGAGTTTCCAAAGGGGATGCCACCACAGATGGAGATGCTGCAAGCTACAATTTCAGTATGTGCAGGAAGTGCTAATTTAATGGTAAGAGTTGACCCTCCCCTCCCCAAAAAAGTGAAAGGTATAACTGGAATGCTTCTCACTTAAAAAAAAAAAAGTCCCCTCCATAGAAAGAAGAATGACCAGGCCAAAGATTTCCAGTTCTTTAGTCTTTTCCCTGACGTGCCACTTTTCTCTCTGCAGAGAACAAGAGGCACAGAAGAGCATCCCATCCAGTGTTTTTCAGACTTGGCAACTTTAAGATGTGTGGACTTCAACTCCCAGAATTCCCCAGCCAGCCAACTCCCCATGCTGGCTGGGGAATTCTGGGAGTTGAAGTCCACACATCTTAAAGTTGCCAAGTTTGAAAAACACTGATCTACACCTACCGCCTGAAGAAATATACTTCTGGCAGAAATGCAAGTGACTGAGAAGAGAATTCCCCTGTAGATGTCCCTGCTTAGCACAGGAAGGTGGGGTGGTTGGGGGTGGGGGTAGAGATAGGGATAGGGATAGGGATTCCATATGCCGGGCTTGCATTTAAACTTCCTCTGTATTTCTAGCCCTCATGAGAGTCATTCCTGATCAGTATCTATAAATGTTCTTCTGAATCCAGAATGATATATTTACTGCATATTACCATCATCTTACTTATGCAACTAATAAAGTTCTTGCTCACAAAATGTCATGGAGTGAATTGTAAAT
Organism: Charina bottae; assembly: GCA_023362775.1. Lineage (NCBI taxonomy): Eukaryota > Metazoa > Chordata > Lepidosauria > Squamata > Charinaidae > Charina > Charina bottae. The sequence continues at coordinate 83,156,352 of JALMGJ010000001.1, read as the reverse complement.
CTGTGCATCCCTTTGCCTTCAGTTTGGAAGAGGGGCTTCAGAATAGATGGGAGTGCAAATACAGCACCTGACTGCAACTGACTCAAGTTGTGTCTTTTTCCAGGGTCACAATCCAATTGTTGTTGTTGTTGTTCAGTCGTTTAGTCGTGGCCGACTCTTCGTGACCTCAGGGACCATAGCACGCCAGGCCTTCCTGTCCTCCACTGTCTCCCGGAGTTTACTCAAATTCATGTTCGTTACATCGGTGATGCTATCTAACCATCTCATCCTCTGCCGTCCCCTTCTCCTTTTGCCTTCAGTCTTTCCCAGCATCAGGGTCTTTTCCAGTGAGTCCTCTCTTCGCATTAGGTGGCCAAAGTATTTGAGCTTCAGCTTCAGCATCTGTCCTTCCAATGAGCAGTCAGGATTGATTTCCTTTAGGATTGACTGATTTGACCTCCTTGCAGTCCAAGGGACTCTTAAGAGTCTTCTCCAGCACCACAGTTCGAAAGCATCAATTCTTCGGCGCTCAGCCTTCCTTATGGTCCAACTCTCACAGCCATACATTACTACTGGAAAAACCATAGCTTTAACTATACGGACCTTTGTCGGCAAGGTGATGTCTCTGCTTTTTAATATGCTGTCTAGGTTTGCCATAGCTTTCCTCCCAAGGAGCAAGCGTCTTTTAATTTCATGGCTGCAGTCACCGTCTGCGGTGATCTTGGAGCCCAAGAAAATAAAATCTGTCACTGCTTCCATTTCTTCCCCTTCTATTTGCCAGGAAGTGATGGGACCAGATGTCATGATCTGGTTTTTTTTAATGTTGAGTTTCAAGCCAGCTTTTGCACACTCCTCTTTCACCCTCATCAAGAGGCAGTTTAGTTCACTTTCTGCCATTAGGGTGGTATCGTCTGCATATCTGAGGTTGTTGATATTTCTCCTGGCAATCTTAACTCTGGCTTGTGATTCATCCAGCCTGGCATTTCTCATGATGTACTCTGCATATAAGTTAAATAAGCAGGGTGATAATATACAGCCTTGTCATACTCCTTTCCCAATTTTGAACCAGTCGGTTGTTCCATGTCCGGTTCTAACTGTTGCTTCTTGACCCACATACAGGTTTCTCAGGAGACAGGTAAGGTGGTCTGGTACTGCCATCTCTTTAAGACTTTGCCACAGTTTGTTGTGATCCACACAATCAAAGGCTTTAGCGTAGTCAATGAAGCAGAAGTAGATGTTTTTCTGGAACTCTCTTGCTTTTTCCATGATCCAGCACAATCCAATACAACCCTTCAAATCAAATCCAAAATATTGCACAGCCCCAGTAAATTTGTTAGGGAACAATTTGGTACACGGAGATCCTAGTCTCCTCCCTCTGACTTCCCCCTTTCTCATGCAGTGCTCTGTATGTGGAAAATTCCCACCCAATGTCCTTCCTTCACTGGAAGAAGATGAACTGTATATATCCAAGACCATGTGCAGAATCAGGCATTAAGGCTTCATGGTTCCTCTAGACAGGGACATCTGCAGGGTGTTAAAGAAGTTAAGATGGCAGCCACAACTGCGTGATCAAAGTGCACCCTTTGATGTGCATCATAACACACACAAAACCAGGGTGGAGCTTCGAACACATGGTTGTGGCCACCACGTTGACTTTTTTATCCCACCCCATGCCCATGGACACCCCTGCCTCCAGAATCTGAGGAAGCCACAAAGAGCTTCATGGCACTTTATAGATTAAACAAATTGATTATAACCACATAAGCTTTCACGGGCTCATCACTCCATCCGATTCAAGATTCCGAGTTGCCTCTGCTAAAACATTGCTTTTAAAATGTTTCAGTCCCAGCAAAGCTAGGAGAGACCTGCTGCAATTGCATCAGATGAACTAATTCTGCCAGTTCTTTTAAAAGATTAACTGTATGTAGCATGAAATGATGTATGGACTGGTGGTGTTTTGTAAATTGTACATTGCACAAACAGCATTTAGCTGTCCACGTAAATACCTTTTTTCCTTACAATTAAGAATAAACAGCTGGCTGTTAATTTAAAACTGGAGGAGGAAATGGTCAGAGTGCAAACATGAATTGCTAGACACAGCTCTTTAGGTATCAAACTCTGGAATTTAAAAAAAATCCATTAAACAAAGGTTTAAGGATAAATTATTTACAAGATCCATTAAAAAAACATTAGGCAATGTCACTTACAAAAGAAATAGCCGACAAGCCAGGCAATCATATTGTTAGATATTTGCCTTAGTCACTTTAAAATCATAGATGGAAGAAGAAGAAAAAACAACTATTTTTATTCAGCCTGGAGTTGCATCTTTTGCTAGACGTACATTTTGTTGCATTTGTCTATTCAATAATGCTTAAGCAACAATCCCATTTGCCTTCTTGAGAATCTAAGATGAATTTCAAGGAACCTGGTGGACTTGGTATAATACACCAGCCATAGAGAGTGAAGCCTCCATAGGTAAGGTTGCGAAGCATTATCTCCCCACTGATGAGAGACTATGGGAAGCAGGAGAGGCGTTCAGTGGCTGTGAAAAGAGGCAGCCCGGCCCAGGGGCCATAGGAAAAAAATGTTTCAAAGAGATGCTATATTTATACTTATCAGGCTTGCTATACATCTGCCTGGGAATTTACTTTTATTGTTGTCAAGATGATGGATGGATGGATGGATGGATGGATGGATGGATGGATGGATGGATGGATGGATGGATAGATAGATAGATAGATAGATAGATAGATAGATAGATAGATAGATAAAAATCCCCTTCTCACCCCTATACTGTAGGTGGTATGTATCGTTCCTCAACCTTGGGTCCTCTACCAGAGGCCTCAGAGTTTGAGGGTTCTGTGCAGTATCTTAGCTGTTCCTAGCACTGCACTCTTCTGGACAGAGAACTGTGATGTTACTCCTGGGATCTGTTGGAGCCACTCTCCCAACTTAGGAGTCACAGCCTTGAGTGGCTGAGCCCTGAGCGGCAGGATATCATAGTAGTTAGAGCGTCGCCCTTTGACACAGGAGACTGGGATTCAAATCCCGGCTGGTACCTACCTTACCAGTAGGGGTCCTTGGGCAAAGACCCCCTAATGCTTCACCTGCCTACCTCGGATACAAGAGTGACACAAACTAAGAGAGTCATGCCGGCTCGGACGTCGCCCGGATTAACAAGGTCGGCGCCAGATGTTGGGGAACCAGGACAATCTGATGATAAGTGGGCTACCGGAATAAACCATACATGGACGAGACAAGAGAATCAAGTGTGTTTGTGTGTGTGTGTGTGCGTGTGTGTGTGTGTGTGTGCGTGTGTGTGTGTGTGTGTATATATATATTCTTTTTATTGTAATGTTACAAATAATGATACATTGTATTATTTCAATGCAGTAATGTTTATATAATATGATTAAAATTATTAACATTCTATTATTTAAAAAGCTTCAAGTATTTAAAATAAAAAGAGAAAAGTAAAAATTTTATCAGTATTAATTGCCATTTAGGATGTCGGTGTTACAAGCATAAGATTATCTAACTTTTCATCCAAAGTTGAGTATAAGATTTTAAAAAACACATTGTAATTCACATCAAAGTATTATAGTATTTATATAATAATTTCAATCTTGAACTAATTACCTAATATTAAGATCTCTATTGTACTGTTACTTAATGTGTAATATATATTCACAGCCCTACTCACACAGGGGGTCACACTTTAGATCTGGTGTTTCCCTTGGCGCAGTGGCGTCGTGATCTGGATTTGGGGGATGTTAACATCAGTCCCTTGCCATGGATGGATCACTCTCTCTTGGCCCTAGAATTATCCACAGCTGCCCCTCACCGCAGGGAGGTGGAGCCTATTCAATCGGCCTGCCCTAGGCACCTGTTGGACACAGTGTGGTTTCAGAGGTAGCTTGGGGGTTTTCCCGGAGCTCTGGCACACGGTTCAGCAGATGCCCTTGTCGCAGCTTGACAGGGGACAGGGGCCCTGGACCAAATCGTTCCAGTGTGGACTCTCTGTGTAAATGGAGTGGTTCTGGGTCTTTGGCCCTCCAGGCCCAGGTGATATGTCATCTTTGACTATGGACAGGATGGCACTCCCTCAGACTGACCTGGTGCACAATTTGGGGGTCCTTCTAGACTCAAGCAGTAGGTGGCAGCTGTGGCTAGGGGCCTTTTGCACAGATTCATCTTCTCTGCCAATTGTGCCTTTTCCTGGACTGGGAGGCCTTGCTCATGGTCACTCATGACTTGGTAACTTCCTGCTTGGATTGCTGCAATGTGCTCTACATGGGGCTGCCTTTGAAGACCACCTGGAAGTTACAACTGGTCCAGAATGCCATGGCACACACAGTGATGGGTGACCCTAAGTTCACCCACACACCTGTTGTGCGAGCTGCACTGGCTCCAACTTTCCTTCCGGGTACAATTCAAGGTGCTGGTTATTACCTTTAAAGCTCTATATGGCATGGGACCAGGATATTTGTGGGACCACCTCTCCCTAAGGACATTTGCCTATCCTACCAGATTAGATAGAGTGGGCATGCTCCTAGTATCTTCCCTTAAATGTTGCCATCTTATGGGACTTAGGAAGTGTGCCTTTTCCATGAAATTAAAAGACGCTTGCTCCTTGGGAGGAAAGCTATGGCAAACCTAGACAGCATATTAAAAAGCAGAGACATCACCTTGACGACAAAGGTCCGTATAATTAAAGCTATGGTTTTCCCAGTAGTAATGTATGGCTGTGAGAGTTGGACCATAAGGAAGGCCGAGCGCCGAAGAATTGATGCTTTCAAAGTGTGGTGCTGGAGAAGACTCTTGAGAGTCCCTTGGACCGCAAGGAGGTCAAATCAGTCAATCCTAAAGGAAATCAACCCTGACTGCTCATTGGAAGGACAGATGCTGAAGCTGAAGCTCAAATACTTTGGCCACCTAATGTGAAGAGAGGACTCACTGGAAAAGACCCTGATGCTGGGAAAGACTAAAGGCAAAAGGAGAAGGGGACATCAGAGGATGAGATGGTTAGATAATATCACCAATGTAATTAACATGAATTTGAGTAAACTCCGGGAGACAGTGGAGGACAGGAAGGCCTGGCGTGCTATGGTCCATGGGGTCACGAAGAGTTGGACATGACTAAACGACTGAACAACAACAACAACACATGTTTTATGGTTATTTTTTTTCCAGTTTATTGTTTGTTTTTGTTGTATGCTGCCCAGAGTCAAGTCATTTGAGTTGGGTGGCTCTATAAATCCATTAAACCAATCAATCAATTAATAAACAAAATCCCCATGTAAGCTCCTCTGAGCTCTTATTGAAAAGATATTTATTTCTTTATTTTTCAAATTTGTCCCACCGCCCATCTCCCCCAAAAAGAGGGACTCTGGGCAGTTTAAAATAAAAGCAATATTAAAACAATAAATATACTAAAATACAATACAATTTCCAGAGTTAAATACAAAACAAATACAAATACAAAATCCAAGTGGTGCAAGATGTCTAACACAGTGAGGAGGGCTCTATGGTGCTAGCCACCCCCAAGTATGGCTATTCGTCTTCCCACCCCATGTGAGGCGGCAGAGCCAAGTCTTCAATTTTCTACGGAAGACCAGGAGAGAAGAGGCTTGCCTCACCTCCAGGGGCAGAGTGTTCCAAAGGGCAGGAGCCACAGCAGAGAAGGCCCACTTCCTGGACACCAAGCGAAATTCTCTCACGGATGGGGTCTGTAACATGCCCGCTCTGCATGATTGGATGGGGCGGGTCGATGTCATAGGGATGAGACAGTCCCTCAGGTAACCTGGACCCATGCCATGTAGGGCTTTAAAGGTAATGACCAACACCTTGAATTGGACCCGAAAGCAAACTGGCACCCAGTGCAGCTCGCGTAATAGTGGTGTCACATGTGCTAATCTTGGGGCACAAATAATTGCCCGTGCTGCTGGATTCTGGACCAGCTGGAGCTTCCAGATACTCTTCAAGGGTAGCCCCATGTACAGCGCATTGCAATAGTCTATATGGGAGATGACTAGGGCATGAGTGACTGTTTGAAGGGCCTCCTGATCCAGGAAAGGGCATAACTGGCGCACAACACGAAGTTGTGCAAAGGCCCTTCTGGCCACGACTGCCACCTGCTCTTCGAGCAGGAGTTGTGAGTCCAGAAGAACCCCCAGATTCCGCACTGGGTCTGTCTGGGGCAGTGCAACCCCATCCAGAACTAAAGATGACAATTTCCCGGATACAGAGGAGCCATTAACCCACAGCCACTCCGTCTTACCAGGGTTCAGCTGAAGCCTGTTGTCCCCCATCCAGACCCCCAAAGCCCCCAGGCACCTAGAGAGGGCAGCCACCACATCACTTACCTCACCCGGGATGGAGATATATAATTGGGTATCATTGGCATATTGATGATACCTCATCCCGTGGTGGGTGGATGATCTCACCCAGTGGTCTCATGTAGATGTTAAATAAAAGAGGAGAGAGAACCGAACACTGCGGCACCCCACAAAGGAGGGGCTGGGGCCCAGATCTCTCATTCCCTATTAACACTGATTGGGATTGGCCCTGGAGGAAGGAGGAGAACCAGCGCAACACCGTGCCGCCCACCACCAACTTCCTGAGCTGCCCACAAAGGATACCATGGTCGATGGTATCAAAAGCCCAGAGTTCCCCGTTGGGGGAGATGGGCGGTTATATAAATTTAAATAAATAAATAAATAAATAAATAAATAAATAAATAAATAAATAAATAAAAGCTGCTGAGAGGTCAAGGAGAGCCAGGATGGATGCACTGCCCCCATCCCGCTCCCACCAGAGATCATCCATAGGCACGACCAATGCATTCTCTGTCCCATATCCCAGCCTGAAACCTGACTGAAAGGGTCTGTAGCTTGAATCATGTCAACTGGATTTCTATTTTCTTAGTAGAAACGTTTCGCTCCTTATCCAAGGAGCTTCTTCAGTCTGAGCAAAGTTGGTAAGGGAATCCTAAATATGTTCCTAGGTAGCTGTGTGACCTTACACCTGGGGCTAGGTCATGGTTATATTGAGATGTAATTTTTAAGTCCTTTTATCATCTAAAGGAGGGTCGTTAAAATCACCATGCTGCTGTTGAGCTTCTGAAATGGTCTTAATCTTCCTAGGCACAGAAGACAAAATGGGGAGGAAGATGGGGGAGAGTTTGTGCCTGAGGCCCCCACCTCTATTCAGGGAAGGATTTTCCAAGTTGGCATAAATGGATTCCTTGACCCCTCTCTCAAACCACCTATCTTCTCTGTCTAAAATGTGAACATTAATGTCCTCAAATGAGTGTCCTTTTTCTTTTAGATGAAGATAAACTGCTGACTCTGGTCCTGTGGTGTTATTTCTCCTGTGTTGGGCCATCCTCCTGTACATAGGTTGTTTGGTTTCTCCAATGTAGAGTTCAGAGCACTCCTCACTGCAGTTTATGCAATCCAGTGCAGTGAGGAGTGCTCTGAACTCTACATTGGAGAAACCAAACAACCTATGTACAGGAGGATGGCCCAACACAGGAGAAATAACACCACAGGACCAGAGTCAGCAGTTTATCTTCATCTAAAAGAAAAAGGACACTCATTTGAGGACATTAATGTTCACATTTTAGACAGAGAAGATAGGTGGTTTGAGAGAGGGGTCAAGGAATCCATTTATGCCAACTTGGAAAATCCTTCCCTGAATAGAGGTGGGGGCCTCAGGCACAAACTCTCCCCCATCTTCCTCCCCGTTTTGTCTTCTGTGCCTAGGAAGATTAAGACCATTTCACAAGCTCAACAGCAGCATGGTGATTTTAACGACCCTCCTTTAGATGATAAAAGGACTTAAAAATTACATCTCAATATAACCATGACCTAGCCCCAGGTGTAAGGTCACACAGCTACCTAGGAACATATTTAGGATTCCCTTACCAACTTTGCTCAGACTGAAGAAGCTCCTTGGATAAGGAGCGAAACGTTTCTACTAAGAAAATAGAAATCCAGTTGACATGATTCAAGCTACAGACAATTCCACCTGGATGACTGAGAACCTTCATAGACATACTGACTGAAAGGGGTCTAGATAATCTGTTTTATCCAGAATCCTCTGGAGCTGCAATGCCACCACCTTCTCAACCACCTTTCCCAAAAAGGAGAGGTGGGAGACGGGATGAAATTTGTCCAACACAGTAGGGTCCAGTGATGGATTCTTGAGGAGGGGGTGTACCAACGCCTCCTTAAAGGCAGCTGGAAACACCCCCTCTCCCAAGGATGCATTAACCATCGCCTGGACCCAACCACATGTCACCTCCCGGGCTGCCTTCACTAGCCAGGAGAGGCATGGATCTAGATGACAGGTGGTGGCATTCACAGTCCGGAGGATCCTGTCCACTTCCTTGTGTCCAACAGGATCAAACTGTTCCCAGATAACTGGGTAAGTATATTCCCTCGGCATCTCCCCAGACCATGTTTCACACTTGGAATCCAACTTGGAATGGATCCAAGTGGTTTTATCCTGCAGATGCTCAGATAACTCCTCCGGCCGGCCCTGTAGGCGGGTCACCGGGCCCACCTTCCCCAAAAGGGATCAAGTGATCTTAAGCAGGGCGGTCGGGCGGCATTCTGCGGATGCAATAAGAGCGGAGAAATATTGACGTTTCTCCGCTCTTACCACCACAAGGTAAAGATATAAAACTAACAAAAATTATAAATACATATAGTATATCTAACAATTTAGGCCACACCCTTTGACTAGCAAGTGAGACACAATTGTTGCTTCTAATAAGGACATTAATTTGAAGATTTGGGGGGTCATTTAAGAACTGTTCCTTTTGGCATCTATTTGAGGAACCCACTTGCATTTTAACTTTCTTTGGGGCTGCCCTTTCTGATCCTTTTTCTTTCTTACATCAATTTACCACCGGTTCTCATGAGTTAGCAATGAGTGAGTCACATCTACTCTGAGAAGTGCTTGTATTCATTTATCTTCTCCATAATGCTGCAGATGCCTTTCTTTCTTTTCTCTCCTACTTTTGCTACATTTGAGGGCAGCTTAACCCTGATGCAGTGACAGCCCTTGGAGGTAGACCAGACTTGAACACCAAAGCCACAAATACTAAAACTCCTTTTATTATAAGGTTACAGTAGTAGAATCTTGCAACTCTGAATATGCTTCTCCACTCCCTGCCTTTATCCTAAATAGAATCAGGGAGGGTCAGGTCAGAGACGCTTTCTCAAATTACATTCCTGCTTTGGACTGAGATTTCTCTTATCTGACTGTTGCCTTGGCTGCGGCTCTTCCTCCTCTTCCTCAAGGTTTTTCTCACAGCTCATTACAGGCAGACTGCAAACCACTCCATCCTGGACTAGCATCAATGGGTCTTTTGTGCACCACTGATCCCCACAAGCTCTTGGTTATCCTCCTCCTTGCTGTTGCTGCCCTGCACCTCATCTAGTAACTAATATTAGCAAAGAAACAGACTCTGAGATTGGAAGCATTATATAGCCATCATGAGTCTCAACTGCTTTAAAAGGCATCCAAGTTGGGAGCCATCACGACATTTTGCAGCATGAAATTGCATGATTCAACAATGAGTTGTGTGAAGTACCCTGTTATTCAGTTGTGTCCCATTGCTAAGGTTAGGGGTATGGAGAGCCGGACAGCATGGCAGAGGGTGGTGAAGGAATTGCCATGACTATTAGCATCCATTCTTGACACTGCTGCTGCCCTATGCTGGAAAAGGCAGCATGCTGTACTGTTGACCTAATTATCCATCACAGATTATGCCATTATTGGTCCTGCAGCCCATGGGACAGCAAGTTCTCCATCTGTGAGGACAACTAGAGTAGAGCAGAAGTGGCTACAGCTGTCCTAATCTCTCTCCTGAAGTAATAACCCCTGAGCTTTATTAAATGACCAGGGTTCTAGCATTATGAGAGAGAAAAAAGATCTTTCTGATAGTTTTCTCAGCTCTATTTATCATTTATATTCCTTCATCATTTCCCCCATTTTTTTTCTAATCCAAATCAGATTTAACCTCTTTGCCTCAAGTCCCCCCAAATATTTTCTCTCTCCCCCTCCCTTCTGTCATACACACCATGATACCTTTTTTTCTTTTTCTCCTTATAGTTTTAGAAAGAGAAGAATTAAGGAAAATGTTTATAATAGCAAAATAAGCACAAAAGATAAATGTCTGTAAATGCAGGATGTGGTGGGGAGGATCTCAGCAAAGAATATTAGCAGTGAATACACTTTGGGGAGGATATATCCCCCTCCATCCAATGAAGATACATCTCAGTTATTTGTGTTTTATTTGTAGCTATTTATTCAATTTACATTCCACCTTTCTACCCAAGTAGTAATCAAGACAGCTCTGCTATAAGCACATAGTAGCTTTGTTAATTGCAGCTGATGATGTTCTTCCACGTATTTAGTTAAAAGGTGGTCAAGGGATGTGTGTGAATGTCCTGCAGGTCATCTCTCCAACTGTCCTCAGCCTCTTTGGCTTCCCATACTTCCATTAAACTGTAAAGGAAATAAGGACTTCTCCAGGTTGGGAAATGGAGCAGGTGGGGATGCTTCAGTGACCAAACTGTGTGACAAACCGAACCGCCACAGCAGAGAAGCAACCTCTGCCACCTCCAAAAATAAAATAAGTAAAAAAGGCCACTGAAGGAAATTTTAATGAAATTCTAAAGTATACTGAGAGTAAGGTAGAAAAACCGAAGGAACTGCTGCAGGGGAAGAAAACTTTTGTGAAATGGTTAGGCAGAATCTGGTACAACATTCGTTCCAGTAGAGGTAATGGCTAAAAGGGGATGCTCTAGGGATGATTATAGGGAAACTTTAGATCAACCAGATCCAAAGTTATCCCATTTACCCCCAGAAAAGAAAAGGCATATTTATTTCTCCTGATGCCTAGCAATCCCACTTTCCGTCCTCCACCACAGTTTATCCCAGCTGACCTCCTAGGACATGAGTACTTATGTGAGAGGCTGTGGGGTTTACTTCCTCTATAAAAGATGCCGAAAGAACTCTGCTTAGAAGCTCAACCAAATCTTTTTCAAACCCTATACCAAAATCTGCCATTCTTGAAGAAGCACCAAATTCGCGTCAGAAGAAATTATGTCTAACTGATCACTGATGAAAAGTAGCCAGGACTGGTCTTTCCCTTTGCAGTTAACTTTGCCAATCATTTCGCAGAGCATTTTAAAAGCCATATTTAAAAGACTGTAAAGTTGAGTGGGAGAAGAAAGGGATAAAGTAGGAATCCAGATAGTCAACTCTATACTTAAGGGTAATTACTTAGCATATGTGATGCCTCAATTGTACATCAAAAAATTCTCCCAGTTGGTACTGGAGCCTTCATCTCTTTCTTTCTTTCTTTCTTTCTTTCTTTCTTTCTTTCTTTCTTTCTTTCTTTCTCTCTCCCACTCTCATTTTCAATGTTTTAAAAAAGAATTTCTTTTCCCATCCTGTGGAGGGGGGTTGTTTTTTGTTTTTGTCGAGGAAAAAAACTTTTTTTTGCCACCTCGCTCCTGCATGACAAGGGAACAGATGGCAATTTAAGGGGAGAATTTATGAGAGGCACAATCTTAATGTTGCATAAAGAAAAGAGAGAGACTCGCATCAAAACCACTGACAAATGCACTCGCTAATATTAATGCACTTCCCATTCATCCAATATGCTTCCTAATTGCTTTTCTGTACATAATAATGTGGCACCTGCTGCTCAGCATTGCGGGCGCATCAGGATCCCTCCAAAGTCAAACAGCTCCCGCAACTGGTCCTCTCCCAGTGATAAATGTAGAGCACTGTATCACACACAGTTCCTGTCAGTCCTGTAATTAAAATTTTATACTTACAGAAAAAGATAGTAAACAATTGGTCTTTAAATGGATTCACAAGAGGAACTCTTGTTACAGCCAACTTTCTAATTAGCATGCATCACAGCTTACTAATATATCCATGACAAGAGCCTAGAAAGAATTTGGGGTGGGGAGCAGGAGGTAGAAACTTGGGGTTGCTTTCTTTCTTGCTTTTTCATGTCACTGTTCAGCAGACAGAACCAGCAGTGAAAATCATCCCCCAATCCACCCATTCATTTTGGCACTGTCAAAGTCGCAAGGGGTTCTTGTCCTACGGCAATGTCTTCTATGGGGGGGGGGGGCGCTATCTCTGGAGTATGTCCAGAAGCTTCAAAGGTTGCATGATGCCAAGGTTTGGTGTTACTCTTTAAAGCCCAAAGTGGTTAAGCTACTGACCATCTTGAAGGATTACCTATCTTGGTATAAAACTATTCGGGCATTAAGGTCAGCAGAAGAGGCTATCTTCAAGATGCCAGCAATTTCAGAGGACTGCTTGTTCCACATGTAGGAAACAGCTTTTTCCTAGTTGCTCCAAGCTGCAGAATGCACTTACTTGGCACCCATGCTTTCCTACTTCAGGACAGGTGTCAAGATCTTCCTCTTCAGCAAGTCCTTTGGAGATGGATTCATGATTGAACGGCTCTATGTATTAACACTTTTATATTTTATTTTGGTTTTGATCTTTAGCTGCCTTGAGTCTCTAGTGGGTAGAAGTATTCTGATCTAGAGGAAGAACATGGGCAAATTACTTGCATTCAAAAACTGCCCTGTTCATTTTGCTAAGGCAGCAGATTCCCCAAGATCGATCTCATGAATGGCTCTTAGGACAAGAAGCCTAAATTCAGGGCCTTCATGGACAGAGGAAGCATAATTACCTCTACAATTTCAATTAAGCAGGCTAGAAACACAATTGCTTCTATCCAGGAAACAGTACTGCCCACCCAAAATCCAAGTTTGACAAGTTTGGGGAAATATTGAAGTTTATAGAGCTTAAAGAGGAAGAGGAGCAGAAGGGATCTTGAAGAGGGAATCCTTCATACTGAAATGTTTTATTGCAGTTCCTGCATCTGATATTGATGGAAGGCAGTCTCCATTAGGCTCTGGTTATAACCTTCCAAAGAATATATGAAACATCTGGAATAGATGAAATTGATCACAATAAATCCATGTAACCCAATCATGGCAACTCTGGCTGGCAGCAGTTCTTGGGGTCTAAGGCAGACATTATTTGACCTTGGCTGATCTACAGAGCTAAGCAGTGGCACCCCTGATTATTACTTGAATGAGGGACCCCTGGAGAGTCCAGATTAGTAGACTAGACTGAGAAGTCAAAAAAAGCATTCAGGAAGAAGACAATGGCAAACCAATTGTGTATCTTGCTAAGAAAAGCATGAGACAGAACATGTCTATGCAAATCACCAGAAGCCAAGCTCAACTTGAAGGCATCTTAGGGTTTTTCCCACCCTTTTCAAAGTGGACATTGTTGGGGAATCAAAGTAAAGATGAGCAGTGTAACTCATTTCCATTTCTTTCTTTCTTTTCATTTTTGAGGCCAATATTTATTTCATTTTATCTTCTTTTAATGGGTTCAGCTTTATTTTTATCTTTATTTAGTTTCCCTGTTAATTATGATGGAGACTACCATTGCTGTCTACAATTTGCTCTCATAGCATGAACTCTGTAGTCCTTCTACCATTCCATAAAGGGATAAGACTATCAGAGCTGCTAACCCTTACACAAATTACACACATTCTGCCCACTTTAGGAATAAGTTTAAAAAGGGTAATACCCTATAAAGGATCATTTTCAATTATTATTTTCAAGCATTAATTTTTAGATATTTTCAAAAATGTTGCCATCTTAGAACATACTGAAGTACATGGTATAAGTGTGAAATATCAATCTAATAAATAAGGGTGTGAGGTATACATCTAACAAATAAAGAGATAAATAAATAATATGGAAATCCATCCTCTACTGCTGGTCCTAATGGCACTTGGGATTCAGACATCATGCAAACTGTGGGGATTCTGCTACTTAATCAGGACATCACAATTGTCAGATTTTAATCATAAGGGACAAAAGGAAAGAGTAATCAAAAACATCTTGGCTATAAATAAATAAATAAAATTAGAAGACGAACAAACCAAAGAATGTATGATAAATTGGGCTAGAAATTTTGGATACAATATTATGTATGATCAATGGGAGAAAATGTAGATAAAAGGACTAAAATTTACATTAAATTTTAATTTGAAAGAAAACTTTTACAAAATGATGTACCGTTGGTATATAACTCCAGAGAAACTATCAAAAATGTATAAAAATGTATCAAACAAATGTTGGAAATGTAACAAAGAAAAAGGAACATTTTATCATCTATGGTGGACATGCAAGAAAGCAAAGAAATATTGGGAACTAATACATAAAACTATTAAAGAAATTATATTAATGGATATACAAATAAAACTGGAATTATATTTACTTGGCCTCATGGACGATGAACTGGGAAAAAAACATGGAAAACTTTTATTGTACATGATTACGGCAGCCAGACTCACATATGCACAAAAATGGAAAGAAGAAAACATCCCTACAATAGAAGACTGGATCATCAAAATAATGGACCTTGCACAGATGGCAAAGTTAACAGAAATGTTAAAGGATAAAAATATAGATCAATTTAAAAATGATTGGCAACCATTTCTTGTCTATATGAAAAATGTACAAAAAAATAATATAATTAATATAGGATTTAATGATTAATTATATTAGAAATAGAAATGTATCAAAATGTAACTAAGACAAGTAAGAAAAAAATTATATTGATATACTAGTCACTGTAAAGATAATCGGGAATCGGACACCTATTTTTTTATTTTTCATTTTTTTTTCTTTCTTTTTCTCCTTTTTTTATATGTATGTATATATGATTTGTGTGTATGTATATATTTATTTATTTATTTATTTATTTATTTATCATACTTATATCACCGCCCATCTCCCCCACAGAGGATTATTATATGTAATATGTGTATGTGTATGTATATATGTTGTACGTTGAAACAATTTTATATAATAAAGTTTCATTATAGAAAAAAAAAACATATTGGCTATATAGTAGCTACCTCCCTGAGTTTTAAGTTAGTTAGTTTTCTAGCTGTACTTGGAAATAACCTAACACTAAATTTGGGATCTTTTGTATGTCTGCCTATGACCTTTTCCTGATACCATTTTGATTCAATAGATCTTTGATGTTGATTGAACTATTTTTTTTTTGTTTTGGAGTCATTTGGCTAGGCTGGTGTTTGATGTTGGTATATTTTTTGTGGTTTTGTTTTAGTTGCTGTTTTTTTAATAGTTTGAAATTCTATTGTACTGTTCACAATGTCATGAATGTAAATGAAGATTTTATTTTTAATTTTGAAAATCTAATTAAATAAAACCTAATGAGCTGATTTTGGGAAGGGGGTCAGATTTCTTTGATAATCTATACAGTTCAGGTTCTGCATAATAATAATAATAATAATAATAATAATAATAATAATAATAATAAAAACTTGTATGCCACCCAACTCTCGATGACTCTGGGCATTAATAAGACAGAATGGGTGGAAAAAAAGTTGGTGGCAGCAGGGTAATCACAGAGCACAAGCAAGGAGGGAAATAAAGAAAAAAACACAGAGTAATTTCTGTAGGCAATCTCTCCTGTGCCTGACCTGTTTCCCCTCCCCCCAGCTGAGTGGAGAGATTGGAGAGGAAGGGATTACAAGAGAGTAAGCAGGCAATTAATGTAAATACAAACATTAATTCCCTTCTTGCATTCCAAAGGGCGGGAAGTGGTTAGGAGGCAAACAAAAGCCAAAGGTGTGAAACTGATTAGTCTTGTCTCTTTTCCAGCCCAGTGCCAGGGTGAGCATTCCAAAGGATGGGAGACTGGGGAAAAGAAAAGTACAGTCACAGTTATGTGATTTCCTCTTAGCAACCATTTTGCTTAATGATGGAATTGCCAATCCCAATTGTGGTCACTAAGCAAGGACTACACACACACACACACACACACACAAATATATATATATATATATATATATATATATATATATATATATATATATATTAATCCATTCAATCCTGTTTGATTCTTGGAGACTGCCTGGACAAGTCCCTGCAGTTTTTCTTGGCAAGGTTTTTCAGAAGTGGTTTGCCATTGCCTCCTGCAAATTGGCTCCTTTAAAGAGGTGCTTTGCCTTACAGAGGCACAGAAAGTCAGCAACATGTCTTAATGTTATAAAACACTGCATAGAAGTCCACCGATCCCTTTGATGAAGATCAAGCTGGTTCCTATGTGTCTTGATGAGGCCCTTTGCTCACACATCTCAAAGCAAGTGATATGATTGCTCTGCTCCGGTGTTTATGAGTGCAGCTTCACATTGTTCCTTCAAAGAGGGCATACTCTAGTATACAAAGAAATGGAAAAAAAACCTTTTGGAGATCTGTTTCAGTCAATATTAAGCTAAGTGCAGGATAAGGGATTTACTATGAAAGGTGGAGATTCTGTTCAGCCTTCTACCAAAACACTTCCCAGTCTTTCTCTAGTTGTTTGCAATTATTTTAAGAAAAGTATACTCTGCCCCTCCCAGTCTTCTCCCACACAGGTGGTTGAAAGGAGTTGCCTTGAGTGAGTCAAGCTATTTCAGAGGTTGCTGTGAAGACAAAAGGAGAAAACATACCAATTGTTCTAAAGCAGATCTCCACAATTCAATGTCCACCCGATATATTAGAACAGGGGTGGGCAACGTCAGGCCTGTGGGCCGTATAAGGCCTGCGGGGCTCCCACCTAAGGCCCGTGGGGCTTCCGCCCACAAACCCCACGCTTTCCATGCGATTGGCTCCCACCCGCAAACCCCGACCCCCAGTGCTTGTGACTGGCTCCCGCCCGCAAACTCCGGCCCCTGGTCCACAGAAATCCCAGAAACCCCGCCCCCCGCCCCCCAGTTATAAATATCCAAGTGGCCCTTGGCAGAAAAAAGGTTCCCCACCTCTGTATTAGAACTTCAGCTCCAGGATGGCTGTAAATTCTTGAAGTTGCAATCAGAACAGAACCAGATGAAGGCCGGTTGGGAAAGCTACCCTAAATTCCTCAGACAACAGTTTATATAAAAATAAATCCTCCTCCTTTTTATTTAGTACAGACACTGCCTACGCTGCTTTGTAATCAAGATGAATCAAGAACTATCTGAAAATTTACTATGATCTCAGTCACAGTAATGGAAAGAAGGAAAAACAGCAACAACCCAAACCATTCTTTGTATTCATCATTAGATGTAAAATTTCAGGTCTCTCATACCTCGGTGCTGACAGGTGCTTTTTCAGGAGAACTCAAAAATGAAAGGAATTGCATTCCTTTGTAAATAACAGGGAGTGGTACCAGGGCTGTATTTTTTTCTTTTTTCTTTTTTAACACTTGCACCATAGGATCTCTCACAGCAGGAGCCTTATATTATAATGCAGATTTCCTGGGCTCTCTAGAATATCCTAGTTTCTTTTAAAGCTATTCTGGTAACTGTATGCGATTAGGGGAAAAGGTGTCAGACATCAATTCTATTAAGGCCACTTTTATATTAAAGCAACTTATACAACCTACCCCCTCTGAAACACAACTGCTAATGTATTGGAATTATTTTCAGCTAATCTAATTAGCTTTTCATCGTTTTAACCTTAGTGTACTATCACACCTTGTTCTTTAGTACTTGGTGCACCATGAAAAATGAAAACATTGTCCTTTTCTTTTTTAAAAAAAAGCTAATTACAAAAGAACGTTTAAAATGCAATGGAGGAAGAAGCCAAACAGAATATTCTCCCATGTCTGAGACAAAAACATTTTTTCAGTGTGATCATATCCCTTGAAGACAGTGCAAACTTCGTTACATATAATGTTGTGAATTGCAAATAAGCCTTACTGACAAAACCCTGCAACCTGAACCCAAAAAGGCAGCTCAGTAGTTAAATATTTCTGGGAAATTTCTCGTTTTCTTTACCAGGGTACAGTGGTGCAGGTAGGCCACCTTAGGGATGGGCATCAGGTGTGCTTCACTGTCCTGTTTCAATCCCTAGATGTCTAGTGCCACACTGAACAGCTGATGATCAAAGGGCAGCTTGGTAATGTCCAAGCCATCTCACGTGCCCTTTCCAACAAATGCCCCAGCTGCCTCCAACTATCCTACCTTGCAAATGAATAAAGCTTTCCAGGAATTAAATTAATTTACAATGATTGCAAGTCCGAATATTTCTCTGTTTTTATGCATATCTGTGTATCTATAGTCCCCACCATTACATGTAGAAACTTAGCATGTCAGGAAAAAACAAAACCGTAACTGTCAGGGAGATAGAATCCAGGCTCCTATTAGGATATTTGTATCTGGATAATTCTAACACATTCTTTCAGCTTTGATTTGAGATTTTGCTTTAACTGAAATTTAGTTGTTTCAGGATGTATTAACATTATACCTTGCAAGGAAAAATTCTTCAATGGACTTTGAATAGGTAATTTTTTCAAGGTGCCTGTAGCCCAAAGGAATCTCTGTAGTTCCCAAATTGTGCACCTAACAGTTCCATTTATTAAGTAGTAAAATATCCTGTGGTCACATCCTGTGAGTCCGCTGTGGTGTCCTGGGGTTCTGCGGTGCACAGTTTGGGAACCACAGTACTAGAATATCAAACTGCTTTAATTCTTTTTATTGGAGCCAAGCAGGAATATGTGAAACCCATGTAATGTTGCCAGGAGCATCAGAGTGTGTGTGTGTGTGTGTGTGTGTGTAAGTAAAAAGTCAAAATGGTGGCTGTGACCGTGTGATTAAAGCCCCATCCTTGTTTATGTGCATCGTACTTACCTGAAAGTATGGCCATTAGACTCATTCTTTTTTTCTGAATATTTCCAAGATTGCTGGAATTTACTATAGAATCAGTAATCAAACAGAATTTCATTTATTAATCTGGGGCATTTATGTAGGAATGGGCTCTCATTAAAAATACTTTGATTTGAGGTTGTTTTTAAAAAATGGTGCTACATTCAAATGTTGGATGCTGAAACTTTTCTTCTACAAAATGCCTTTTTTAGTTTACATGTTCTTTGCAAACATTATAAAAACGTTGGCCAAAATACCTCCACTTTTGCCCTTTCAATTATTATTTTTATGTTGAGGCAGCACTCATTTAAATCAATCCAAACTAATTTAAAATACAGTAACCTTGTGGGCAGGATGTAGTCCCTAAAATTGACAAATTGGTCCCTCTTGAAAGAATATGATAATATGAACCTTTGCCAGGTTATTGGCATATGGAATGAAAATGTAAAAAGTTGGTCAAATTGCAAACAAATAAAAGAGGTAAGAAAATCAGAGCATGGAACAAAGAATATATTTTAGCACAATCTGCTAAACTGTAAACAATGATTTACAATCCACAGCACACTAAATTCCCTTAGTAAACCAACACAGCCTTTGGGAATGTGCTGTATACAAAGAAAGTAAATCTATCAATCAGTTAATCAATCCAACCCAAAAACCCCCACATTTTCACCTTAGCCAACTTAAGTCATGGTTTCTTTTCATCATGAATTCTTGAAGAAGTTACATATATAGCATTAAATCATAAACCATCATAAACCACTATGTATAACCACTATGGCTAGGTTTATACTAAATCAAACCCAAGCAACCCTCATCATTTCATACTGTGTGAACCCAACCAGTGTAGAGCTGGATGAATCAGTAGTCATTCCTAATACTGTATATGGAAGCTTTGCTAGTTCCAATGCTAATGCCTTGTTGTTTATCCTCAACTGAAAGAAAACCTTTTATATGACAATAGATTGCTTCCATATATCCCATTCTTTAAAAGATCAGGGATTTTAAATTGAGCTCAAATCCTGATGACTATGTCATCACCATCCAGAGTTTTGGCAGTAGTTTAGAACTTTTTCCATTGCACAAGGAGTTGCTGTGTAATCATGATGTCTTGTATCTAGGGAAGGCTTTTATGAGAAACTCCTATGTTAAACCACAAAAGCCCAATCTCTAGACATAAAAATAATTGTTTCTTGGTGAAAAGAAAAATTAAGAGAAACAAGGGAAAGTAACAATCAGCCATGCCAAAAAAAAACACAATCCAATAAAATCTTAACTAAATTACTTATTACCTCTTTGAATAACTTCCTTGGTTCCAGCACTTATTTTAGTATATTCATTAGAGCAGGGTTTCTCAACCAAGGTTCCGTGGAACCCTAGGGTTCCATGAGAGGTCACTAGGGGTTCCCTGGGAGATCACAATTTATTTAAAAAATTATTTCAATTCAGGCAACTTCACATTAAAGAGGTAAGTTTCATTCTTTATTTTTAGTTTAAGTACACTGTTAGTGCATATATACAGGCCTACACATGAAACAAATATAATAATTTTGTAACTTCTGGCCTATATTTGAGCCTGAATGTGTTCCCTGAAGCCTGGAAAATATTTCAAGGGTTCCTCCAGGACCAAAAAGTTGAGAAAGGCTGCATTGGAGAGAAGATGGTTGGAGAGAAATCATCTGGGCCTTCTGATGGGATATTTATAGGCAGTTCCTCCTTGTTCTGCCTTCTCTTACACCCCAAGCACTGCACTCAGTATTACAGGATGGGGAAGATAATTGAAGCCGGCCTCTTTGGAGAGATTGACTGTGGCTTTCCCAATGAAATACTAAGTGGCTAAGTCCACCCTCCTAAATGGAATGATAAAGATGCTGTTTAGTTTTCACCAGTTGTATTTTTGTATAAATGCAAATATTTAGGAGGCATGGGGGGAGCTGAATTCCATGTATTCAGACCTCTCAGCAAGGGTTCATTTTATCAAATGCTTTAGCAGGCCCTATAATGCCATATCAAAACTAGGGGTTTATCACATGCTCTCTCTCAGCCTGTCTTACAAGAGAAGGATAAAATGGGGGAGGAACCAAATCATGTATTCTTTGAGTTCTTACAGGAAAAGTAGAATAGCACTGTAACAAACAAACTCATTTGTCAAGCACATGTTGGGAAAATCTACCCTAACACTGTGAAGCAATATCAAGCAAGACAACAAATTAGTTGTTACTTCCAGAACTCCCTAGAACAGCAGCTTTCAAATAATCTCATTCAATTCCTAGCCTTTATGTATGATTCATTTTTTTCCTTTTATTTTAAAACAAAATTCTTCAAATTATTTACTGCTGGATGATGCGATTAAGGTGCATGACTGTGTATATGCATGCCTGGGTCCATAAATATATTTAGCTTACTCTAAGAAAACCACCTCTAATTCTCCCACAATTTCTACAATGCTATTACTTAGAGCTAATCTCTGCTGTGCTCAGAGAAATATGTTTCCAGTAAATATGCAGAGGAGCTGGATATAAGATCTGTGCTGGGATGTAAAGTGGAATGCTAAATTCCATAGTTTGACTTCCCACAATGCTAATCAGCTCAAACATACAACAACCCACTCCCCTCCCCTGCCCCCCAAAGCTTCCAGGATTGGAGGAAATGGGGAAAAATGGGAGAAGTTGTGTGTTTCTACGCATGATAAAATGTCTTTTTGGAGCTAGACCAAATTTCCCTTTTGCCACTGTAACCATAAAGCATAGCTTCAATATTTAATGAAATGCTTATGTTGCTGCACCTGGATACATTGTCAGCCCTTGTTCCCTTGTGGGTCATTACTGCAGCCATCTGAAAGGGGGACAAACTGTTCATCGATGGCAGTAATGTGTGTCTTGAAGACTTGAAAGCAACAAAACAGCAGGAGGCAAAGTTACGTTAGTTCTGATCTTGGGAAGCCGTTCAGCCAGGGGGGGAAACATCATGTTTCCCATACTGGAGGTGATCTAGTTTCCCATAAATCTGGAAGTCACAACATAAGTATGAGATCCAAGTTGGCTGCCTTCACTCCCATTTTGCCCTCCCGGTTGTAGAGAGCCAGCGAGAGCTCCCTGTCAACAGGAGAAAAAGAAGCACCAAATCGCGCAATCGCCGCTAATGATCCGATGCATCAATAGCTCAAACTATCACAACAAACAGATGTCCTAAGTTGATATAGACTTCCCTGGGATTTTAACTGGGAAAACATGTCTTTTCAGAGGCATTTGTCTTTTGTGTCCTCATGAGAGATCTGCTAAACCCTGGCAGTGTTTTCTGTGTGCATACAACAAATGGACAACCTTCCCTCTGCACACATTTATCCCTCCCCCAAACACACACACACTTTCGCCCCAACTAATGGAATTTAATTACCTTAGTGGTATTAATCATCTGTACAGTAGAACAAAGTGTATTTTATTACCACTTTTAAGGGTTATCAGCAGAGTTATTTCAAATGAACTGTCAAACTCCATTACGTGTCAAGCATTCCAGGTTTGAAATTCTGCAGCACAGTCAGGAAAAAAAATGTATCTTGTTTTGGAAAGAAGCAGAAGCAGCAGCATTCACAAAAGAGTTATCCTAGAACTGAGCAAAAAACACCTTCCTAAATTCTCCATTCAGCTTATTGGTAGACAAATTTTAAGGGGAAAAGATTGAGTCAAATATTCTTTGGAGCATGTGGACTTCTCCAAATGGGACACTAAAAGAGATTATTTTCAGAGAAATGTTCTCCTGTTTAGCTATTGATTCTTATTGGTGAAGGAAGAGAAGTAGTGGGCTAAATAGAGAAAGGGAGGTGACCAAAATTATTGCTTCCTTTTATAACATTAGTAAAGGTAAAGGTTTCCCCTGCCCAGTCGTGTCCAACTCTAGGGGGCGGTGCTCATCTCCGCTTCTTAGCCAAAGAGCCAGCGCTGTCCGAAGATGCTTCCGTGGTCATGTGGCCGGCATGACGCACACGGAACGCTGTTACCTACCCACCAAAGTGGTACCTATTAATCTACTTGCATTTGCATGCTTTCGAATTGCTAGGTTGGCAAGAGCTGGGGCGAGTGCGGGAGCTCACTCCGTTACGCGGGGCTAGGGTCTCGAACCACCGATCTTGCGACCTTCCGATCGACAAGCCTGGCATCTTAACCGCTGAGCCACCGTGACCCTTAATAACATTCGACACAATAAAACTAGATCCCCAGTTCTGCCTCTACCTGTTTCAAAACCAAGGGGTGCTGAAAAGACCCCTTTTCTGAATATTCTTCCAGGTGGTGACTCTCTGACTAGGTTCACACACTATCCTAATCCATAATTAATGTAGCTTATTAACTATGGTTTATGGCTCGGCATAAGCTATGATCCCACATGATTCTGGTTTAACCAGCAACCTATGGTTAAGCAAATTGTGACTTAGTTGTGTCAATAGAACAAATTCTCCACCAGGTCAGGTGGAACTCAAAAGACATCAATAACAAACAGGAAAGTGTTGTCTGAGATACTTCTTTCTTCATATAGGTACAAAAATCCAGATGGGCATTAAAAGCAACTTCGCATTTGGACTGAGTATAGTGGAGAAGTTATAAGATTTTAGACTTTGGAGTTAAAGTAATTTTAGAGCTTTCCTTCTTTAGAATGCCAGTTGTAAACATGTATGCTATGATTTACTTCAAAAAAGTATGCCAGCCTGCCATATTTGGGTCTCTATTATCAAGTCTGCTGAGAGGACATCTGCTTTATAATCTTGCTCTAGAGCAGTGTTTCTCAAACATGGCAAGTTTAAGATGTGTGGACTTCAACTCCCATAATTCCCCAGGTTGGGGAATTCTGGGAGTTGAAGTCCACACATCTTAAACTTGCCAAGTTTGAGAAACACTGCTCTAGAGGAACCAGAAATTTAGTGACTAATCTCAGCCTGATGAAAGGGGCAGGACGCAACCTCTTCCATATATGTGTAGTCCCAATTGCCACTTGGTTTACTGTGCTAACCGTCAGTATCTACATATTTGCAACCAAAAGTCAAAATCACAATCTTGTGATTTATTATTGAAACTCACTTCAAGAGAAAGAAATTGAGAGACTAGGAGCAGGAAAATAATGCCTTTCTGTACCTTGCCTAAAACAACTTGTTGTTTAATAGAAAGGCCAACTCTCTGTTTTGCTATGCTAAAACAATTATATAAACTCTTTCTTTTATAACATGAATAAAAAAACAGCAGGACAGGGGGAACTTTTTGCTTCAATTCTTTTAATACAGCAACCACAGCAAGACAGAGCAAGGTATACATTTCATTCAGATAAAACTCTTTTAGGGCTACAGGGAGCATCAGGTTGCTGCTTCTATCTTGTGATGTACTTGCAACATTTATCTTCCCGTAACACATGCTTGTCTGTGTTTAGTTATCTGAAAATGACAGTAAAAAGATGATTTCCTCTTGGCTCACAGGATGACCCTGGCCACACACATGCTGCTGGCTAAAGTGCTGTCTGTGTCAATAACAGAGTCAGAGACAGAGAGCAACCTATCTGAAAATTATGTATCTATGGCATGCCAGATAGGAGCTGGAAAGAAGAAAAAGAAACAAGGCTCAGTTTGCCTGTGCATGACCCTGTTACAGGATGAAGCCTGGACCCAGCAATGGAGTCTAGATGCTTAGGATCATCATCATAATAAATCTACATTTAGAATCTAGAAGCTGGTATGGAACCTTGGTTCAGGTGGAACTTAGGTCCAGAGATGGAATCCATTCTCACCCAATAGGCCCTCAGATGGCATGAAGTATACCTCGCAGATTCAGTGGAGAGGCATGACAGAAGATCTAAAAGCCAGTCACTGGGAAAGGGAGAGAGCAATGCCACTGATGGACAACTGTGGGAAGCACGATGCTGAATTTCGATCTCTCTCTCTCTCTCTCTATCTCTCTATCATCTCTCTCTCTCTCTCTCTCTCTCTCTCTCTCTCTCTCTCTCTCTCTTATCTCTCTATCTCTCTCTCTATCATCTCTCTCTCTCTATCTATCTATCTATCTATCTATCATCTATCATCTATCATCTATCATCTATCATCTATCATCTATCATCTATCATCTATCATCTATCATCTATCATCTATCATCTCTCTCTCTCTCTCTATCTATCTATCTATCTATCTATCATCTATCATCTCTATCTATCTATCTATCTATCTATCTATCTATCTATCTCTTTATGAAAATGGACCACTGGATTTTCCATAACAGAAACTTCCTAACTAACTAGCTATGAATATCAGTCAGAAACAAATTATAAAGCAGCAAATTCAAGCAATTTTTCAGTAATTAAAAAAACACACAATTTCAATCTATGTCCTCAGACATGAAAATCCCATTTAACTGAATGGAGCTTAGTGCAGAAAATAATTACTGTGAATGAGTTGCAAATAAGTGAACATTAAGATTTGTGGAAAACATGAACCCCTGAGATCAAATCCAGAGAAGAATGGTTCTCAGTCAACTTCATTTTGGGTTAAGATCTGATTTTACATCAATATCAGAATTCTTTTGTCACTATGGAATTCACTGTAGCCTGCACAAAGTTCCCACATAGTTTCCTCAGTGTTGGCTTAAGTAGGCAAGATGTCTTTTGGGCATCCCTCCTGAGTTCCGCTGGCTCCTCCTTCATCCAGAGAAAGAATGCAGAGCAAACGGTCCCCGGCCCCTTCCCTTCTCCTTCCTTCCGTCCTGCTCAGCTGCTTGAAGAAGGCTAGTGAACAGGCACAAACATTAGGGGAAAGGAGCAGCCAGAGGATCAGAGAACTCACATGGGCCCCTGCTTGGCTCCGGACCTCAGCAGTTGACCAGCTGTGCCAAGCTCCGGGTTACTAGCCGTGCAGCCCTTTCCCATTCAGGTACTGAGACCTCCTTAGCTTCCATAAGGATGTTGCCCATCTTCCTTCAAGCTGTATCTGGGGACTATATAGCTATCTATACCTCTTTGTGTACCTCTGTGCTTCTTTCTGTACAAGAAAATGGGGAGAAATGTCAATTAATGTACAGGTTGCACTCAGCACAGCGTGTATGTACAGTATATGGTGTGTGTCTACGTAAACTTTTCTGCTGCAGTTACTTCTGTGTTTGCTCGTATCTTATTTTGTTTTTTAAGTTTATGAAATTTCTGTTCCAACCCTTACTACCCCCAGATCTCACTACATTCCCTTGTATTTGGAGAATCTGTGCTTGAAAAAAAGGGGGGAAGTTCAGTTTCATTCCATTATTGATCTGTCAGACAAGAACCTAATCAATCTTCTTTATAAGCTATTAAAGCAGAGCAAGAGAAATGAACTCACCTGATACATTCAACATTGATTGCTTCTTTCTAAGAACCGAATGTCAGTCTTATCTGCTGCTACAGCTGCGATTCAATTTTTCAGAAACAAGTTTTTCCTCTTGTTAGTTTCCCAAGAAATAAAGAGTGCATTTTTACATTAAAAAACACATTATGTCCTAAAATAAAGAATATTGTGAGGATTAAATAGGACCAGATTTTCTCTCCTAAAATCTAGTGGCTGAAATGGGGATCTTGCAATGCAAATCTAATCCCTGTGAATATGTAGTTCCTCCAAGAAAGCTCGCTCTTCCCTCAAAGCACCTAGAATTACTAACCTGGAATTACTAAAGTAGAACTTTAAGGTTATGAAATGAAAACTGTATGTTTCCTCTTAAGAATAAATTTGCCAAATCAGCAACAAGTTTAGAAATCTCAGAATCTTTTGTGGAGAGGCATGAAGGAGATGCCGAAGTGCTAGGCTGCAATAAAAACGTTAGTTACAAATTTCAAGAATCACTGCTTTTTCAGCGTAATAATACAAACAACAGTTAAGAAAAGTATGACAGAAACAAAGGTATTCTGAAAGGGGGGAGTCAAATGACCAAAGCAGTGTCATGCCATTGTCTGTTTCATGATGTCACACATACAGTATGTACAAAGGGAGGGGAGCCTGCATTGTGACGGTGCAAGTCTGCTTTCATTTTTGATAAAAGCATTGGCTCCTATGGACTTATCTGGACAGAGATCAAATAAAAACAGACAAAAGCAGCATAAAAATGGCCTAATATAGGAAAACCATTTCCCAAAATAAAGTTGTGAAACTTTCTCTACAAATGTTATTTATTTATTTATTTATTTATTTATTCAACTTTTATCACCGCGCCAACTCCCCCAAAGGGAGAGTTATTGTATCCTTTTGTTCGGATCACCCAGCAAAGTGTAAGTGCATATTTCTGCTATCATAAAAGAAACAGGTATTTCAAAACTGCACCATTTAATAGCAACAACATCCCTTACAGGAAAGTGCAAGACCTGAATTAAGGGGCAATTTCCCAATTCCCAATTACATTCTGTTTGCACTCTTGTTTCCAGTAGCTTCATCAAATCTTCAGAAGCCTCAAATAGGAGGAATGTGAGAAAGGCCAATAACATGGATAGAATATTCCTTGGATGCAGTGTGGTACAGGGATCAACAGGTTGGAGTAGGACTGGGGAAGTCTAGGTTGGAGACCAACCTCAGCCATGGAGGCTCAGCAGGTCCCTTTGGGCCAGTCCCCCTCTCTTAGCTCATATGGTGTTACTGTGGTGGCTGTAGAGAGCATGTTGCTTACCTCCTGAGGAAGCTTCTTCAGTATGCCATTAACTGACCACACAGCTGCATAATGCAGCAGACTTATATTGTGGATGCTAAGTATTGGGCAAGAACTCTGTGTTTCACTGTACTAGGCAAGTAGCAAAAATGGAACACCCTCTTCGTCCTTGGTGGACTATTCTACATGATCAGTAGCCCATATTTGTCTCAGTCAGATACATTGTGTTGGCATGAATTACTGTATTGCAGAAAGAAAGGCCATGTATGTAAGGCCTCTGCAAAGGAAGAGTCCTTTGCTGATATTTCAGTACAGCTGCTTTTTCAGAAGTTTCACTAATGCTGGATAGGAGAGGATTAGATTCAACCATATCAGGGAGCCAAATGCCGAGATTGCAGTGGGGTTCCTGCTGAGCTTGTTTTATTTTCCTTAATACTAAATTGATTCCTGGAATATTAACTGTGCACACTTTCTCAGAAACCCCATCCATTCGCAATACGTGGATATAATTTCCCCTAGGAAACGGTGATGGTGCCTTCAATCTTATGTTTATTTATTGCAAAAAAAAAAAACCACCCCACTATGAAGAAAATGGCAGGGACATTTCTATGAGAATGTCTCAGTCAAATTACATTAATTTCTAATTAATTTTCACTGGTATTTCCAAGAGGAAACCTTTCATCAGCATCATTTAGGCTTTGAAAATTACAATATTAACTAATTGTAATTAAATAATAATGTATTAATTTCAATAATTTTAATTATATCCTCTGATTAAATTACCTGTTAATCAGTTCCACACTGCTTTTGTTATTAATTAGCTAATTTAGGAAGGAAGGAAGGAAGGAAGGAAGGAAGGAAGGAAGGAAGGAAGGAAGGAAGGAAGGAAGGAAGGAAGGAAGGATACCCTATAGAATCCTAGAAGTTGAAGTCCAGTGTATCTGGTCAGCACCAGGTTGGGGTCAGCTTTGTAAGAGGTTATTTATATTTTTCCTGAATAGGTCAGTAAACACTCTTAAACATTTTTTAAATTTTCTGTTTTCTTGAAACCATTTTTGACAGCAATTTCTTTTCCACTGTTTTAAATGAGAATGGTTAAAAGGTACAGAACAAATGTTTGGTATAGTACTAAAATAGCTGATATGAATTCAAACATAAAGGCTCAGAGGGGAGAAAAAAACTAAAAGTACAAAACAAATATCATCTTCAGCATCTATTATGGCTCATCCAAAGTCTAAACTAGACATGATGTTAATTGAGCGAATGCAACTTCCATGCACATTAGATGTGTGAATGTAATTAACATTCATGGGTTTTGCTAAGTGAATAATAGTTGCATAAAACTATTCAGTGTCATGTGGGGAATGGTATGAAAGAAAAGTTTAATTCTTTCTCTTCTTTCCATGTTCACAACAAAAATAATTTATTTGAGATTTCCATTGGTACCAATGAAAACTGTTAGGTGCTTTAAAAATTTGATTTTTGATTCTGTGGCATGAGAAAAAATGGAAAATCTGTCTGTTTCATTTTCTCTGATACTTTATTTAACTTTGAATCTCAAGGTCTTTCTATCAAATTTATAAAGGAATTTGTGAACATGGGCAAGTTATTATTAAAAAGCAAGCCAAATGACATTCTCATGCATCTACCTCAGCCAAATTTAATATAGACATCCAGCAGCATTCATAGCAAGTGATTAAAAAAAAACAACACCCCCCACCCCAATGGTGGAAATAGTGTTGTGGTCCAAGGACAGGGCTTGGAGCGTGATGCTGCTTCCCCCAACATACTGTTTTTAAGATGCTGCTGAAAACATCTGTTCCCACAGTGGGGAGGACCACGGGGTACCAGCCTACATCTAAGTATTAGAACTGAGGATCCTGAATTGTGAGAGGAGGGATGGAAGGGGAGTCACAGCAACACTAATCCTGCCCCATCAATATGCTTGAATATACAGGAATTCAGAAGGTTTAGAATTTAATATGGTGAGTACTGAAAAATCTTCCTAGATACCTTTTGTTTACCATTTGTTTACACGCACTCAATTTTAAAACACACTCAATTTTAAAATTCTCTCTAACCCATTTATGAAGAATTCTGGGATTGCGTAAGCTCTAGGTTTTGGTTTTGATTATAAAGTACCACACAAAAATATCAACCCATCAGCCATTCCTACTCTAAAAGTTATCCTATGCAATTTTTAAAACACATGAATCAATATTTATTTATTTACTAAATTTCTATCACTGCCCATCTTCCCCCAATATCTCAAACCTACATGGAAATGAGAGAAACTAAATTTAAGACTGGAAAGCTAAGAGGGGAGGGAAAGAGAATGAAATTAACAGTCATCCATCTATGGTCTTTTACTACGGCAGGACATGTGTGACTTTGGCATAGAAATGGGCAAAGCATAAGCATCCATGAGGAAACAAGTGAGGAAATGTGCATCAAAACATCATAATTCATGTACAATGGGGTAGAGCTTACATTATAATGTTACAGTGTATGTTTCTTATTGTGGAGTTACCATAGGTCAGGATGGACACCTGTGGGTACCTGAAACATGTATACTAGTCAATGGTGAGAGATGCTAGGAGTAGTACTAAGCTGCCCAGAGTCACTGTGTGTGAGTTGGGCGGCCATGTAAATTTGTTTTAATAAATAAATAAATAATAGTACTTCAGGAAAATTTGGAAGAGCATGGAATTCATCAGGTAAAGCAACCTGCTCCCAAGCTGGGAGCATTCTAGATGGATGGCCTTTAAATCCCAGAATTCTCAGGAACTGCCATATTGCCTAGGCACTCTGGGATTGAAATCCAGGTATCTAGAAGGCCCCAGGTTCACAGTGGTAGAGATTAATTATTTCAGTCAGTTTATCTTCAAGCCATAAAGAAGCTTCATGCACTGAATTTTTACTTGATGCCCGTATGTTAAAAACATAGGAGTCCTGACTGCCTCCAGACAATCTAATTGAAGGATGATGAACCCTCAGTTATTATATAGAACCAAACTAACTTTTAGAGCTATCTAGTAAATTTCTCTTGTAATTAAGTACATTTCAAGGTGTGGCGTTAAAAAAAAAGGATTAAAGCAACCAGTAATTTTTTCCCCCAAAAAGCATCAAATGATTAAAAAAAATAGCTTTCCTGCTTGCAAGATAGTTTTAAAAAAGGAAAACTATAATGTGCGTTTGCCTTTAAGAACATTATCTATGTCTTTTGTTAAGTGATTTGTAATTGTTTCTAAATTGTTGATCTGTCTTTAATGGTATATTTGCAGCTGTGCGGCTGTTTAAATTCTCATTGCAGAAGCAATTTTTGGATTAACGTAAACTGTTCATCCATCTTTTGATGTTGTTAAAAATAGAGAAAAAGGAGTACAGGGAGAACAACTGGAAGAAAGAGGGAGAAAAGATTCTAATATGCAATTATTAAGAGATGCATTGTGATAACACCTTTAAATATTTATATAGTTGCTGATTATATATTAAACAATTCTCACATGAACTCCCTGAAAACCCATTAATATTATTATTAGATTTCAGGCACACCTGCAGACTCCATGTGAGGTAGGGCCCATTATCTTAGTTCCTGTAAATCTACATTATTCAAAATCCTTGCTTCATGCCCCAGGTGGCAAAATGTGTAAGCTCAATGGCTTATAAATGGTAACCCAATTTGTAAGCTGCTGTGCCCACCCGTACTCCGATCTCAAAGTTCTGCTGCACACAAAATGTTCAATAGCAGGGAGAGATGTGCCAATGCAAGCATGCAACTTACATGCACTGATTCATTTTACAAAGAGATTTAACCTGTATTCCACTGACGGAAAAACACAGAGGGAGAGGGGCAGTTTTATAACTCCTTACATTGCTTTAAAATCATTGCTACTGCTATTACAAAATTTAAAAAAAAAGCTCTCTTGAATCACCAAATCAGGATTCTTTAGCTCTTGTGTTTTATTTGGAACAAACTTTCCATTTGAATGTTAGGATTTGGAAGGTGAAAAGGGAGAAGGAGAAGCATAAAACAAATGAACAGGGATTTCCAGATGCAACAGTTCCAATGTCTGATGTAAAAAAGATGAATGTGTAAGATATGGACAGGGCTGTGATCACTGGTTTTGGTGCTGCCTTGATTTTTTTGACCCTCTCCCCTCTCAACACCCCTGATCAGAAATATGGTATAAAGTCTGGGTAAATTCTGATGAGGTCAACCTGGGTTATTCTAAGCTGTTCTTAACATCAAAGCCCTTCCTATCCTGGGAGCAAAGGGCTGCTGCTTGGCATACTCTATAGAAATCTCTATTGATCAGCAATAATTGAGCATATTGAAAATCAGGATACAGGGGAAAGGGCTGATCATGCCTTTAACAATAAACACACACACACACACACACAACATCTAGCACTCCTTTCCCACTTCCAAACAAGCATGCTATGTTTGTTTTGTTTGTTAAGCCCATTGTGAGTGGGTTTAGTGAGGCCAATTCCAGCCTGATGTAATTAAAGGGCTCAGTCCCAGGATCTTTTGGAGGAGCTGAGAGGTTGAGACTGATAAGATACAGTAGATCCCAAGCCAACCTGCACTGCTCCATCATTGGAATGACAAGTTATGGAGACTAGTATCTGTGAGAACAAGGCCAGTGGTATTCATACAATCCTGGGAGCTTTTAATGGACATGATAAGGGCCTCCAAGTACTAGTAAAGCACACCTCTCTCACCCTTATCCCCTCCACAATCATCTGAAGCAGGGCTTTCTAAAGTGCCGCCGTTGCAACACCCACCGGCGGCAGCAGTGCGCGTGGGGGTGGGGGCGTGCACGGCGGCGGTGCGGGGGCGCGCGTGGGGGCGGGGGCGTGCATAGCGGTGGCGGCAGCGGCGGCAGCCTCCGCTAAAATGCAGAGGCGCTGATGGCGCGCCGCCGCCACCGTGCACGCCCCCGCTGCCGCTTCCGTGTTGTGTGGCGACACACCAGACTGTGTGTTGCGACACACTAAAGTGTCGCGACACACAGTTTGGAAAGCTGTGATCTGAAGAGTAGAGTTGGCCTGTCCTCCATCTTTCTTCTAAAAAATTCCTTGCTTGGGAATTATACCATCTTCTATTAATTGTGGTAATATAAAGTCTTACAATGGTCTGTGACCAAAATGAAGATTTGATTTTAATTGAATATAAAGCCTGTTCTCATTACTGTTATTTACAGTTGCTGTACGTTTTTAGAAGATGCTGTAAAGTCACTAGTGGGGACCCTGCCTTAGGAGCAAACTTTTCTTTCTCTTTTCCCTGTTTATTTCACAACAAATCTGAGAATAAAGGATTACTTCCAGATGATTTGGTATTTGCACGTATGTCTCCCAACTATTTGACATTTTTAGCTACTATACCTAACTATCTATTAGTAAATACATTATACTACATATAATATTGCTCCTCATTTCTGGACAGTTGACCAAGCATTCAAAACATTATTTCCTTATCAGATGCAGCAAGAATTGAAATGCTTTCTGCTGAAATCAATAGAATTTATTTCCAAGTAATATACTGGGAGCTAGGGTTGTTAGTAAGGCCTCTGTTTTGCAAAGGAAGAACTTTATCTGTGTTCCACTTAGTAGGTTAATATTTTTTTTTACCAAAGCTGTGTCCTTTGTTTACACACAAATACGTTATTGATTTAGACTAGCTCATTCATTTGCTTGAGAAAGTCTGGATCTAAACATTGATCCTCAATTTTAAGCCATGTGTCCTGTGAACCTGACAGAGTTCATGCAATTTAAAAGAGTTTGAAAATAAATACACAAAGCCCAAAGAACTCTCTTTGTCTCTTTGTCTTCATACTCCTTCATACATGCCTGCACATGCGCGCACACACACACCTCTAGAATCTTTAGACAAATATAAAACAGATTTAGCATATTTTTTTCTGTGGTTATATTTACATGACTAAAATATACAACCTAAAGACGCTTGCTCCTTGGGAGGAAAGCTATGGCAAACCTAGACAGCATATTAAAAAGCAGAGACATCACCTTGCCGACAAAGGTCCGTATAGTTAAAGCTATGGTTTTTCCAGTAGTAATGTATGGCTGTGAGAGTTGGACCATAAGGAAGGCTGAGCGCCGAAGAATTGATGCTTTTGAACTGTGGTGCTGGAGAAGACTCTTGAGAGTCCCTTGGACTGCAAGGAGGTCAAACCAGTCAATCCTAAAGGAAATCAACCCTGACTGCTCATTGGAAGGACAGATGCTGAAGCTGAAGCTCAAATACTTTGGCCACCTAATGAGAAGAGAGGACTCACTGGAAAAGACCCTGATGCTGAGAAAGACTGAAGGCAAAAGGAGAATGGGATGGCAGAGGATGAGATGGTTAGATAGCATCACCGATGTAATGAACATGAATTTGAGTAAACTCCGAGAGACAGTGGAGGACAGGAAGGCCTGGCGTGCTATGGTCCATGAGGTCACGAAGAGTCGGACACAACTAAACGACTGAACAACAAAAAAAAGGGTATTATCAGGACCTAGCTATAGGGCTAGTTAGCAATTCAGTGTGTCACATCAACACAGAAAATGGAGATAAGAAAAATGAATAAGAGGTAAATATGTTGTCCTGGTACATGTATTGAGAGAGAAGGAACTAAAGCTGCTAATTATTATACTGAATACAGAAATAAGTTCGCAAGACTTCATCTGGAGCACAAAATTGCTGGTCTAATTGAAGAAATCAGTAACTTGTTCCTTTGTTTTACAATAAAGCCACCCAAATCCAGGCCAACTCTGGGCAGGTACAACAAAGTCCAAAAAAGTGCACTTTAAAAATATATAATAAAAACTCGATAAAAAAATCTGAAACTTGAACATGATCTTCATGATATAAACTTGTCTGGTGGTTAAGCTCTCATCTCTCTGTCAGAGGCTTATCTTTCCAACATGCAAGAGAGAACCTTCTCCTGGTTTGCTCCCAGTCTATGGAATGCTATTTGTTCCACAAATACCACTTGAAAAATCTCTAGAGATGCGTCTCTTTTGGCAGGCATTTAACTGCTCGACGATTTTTAGTACCTATTTTATTGTCTATTTTAATCTGTATTTTGTTTTCTTTTAATTTTGTTAGCCACCTTGAATACTTGCCAGAATAGGAAAAGGCGTGGAAAAATTAAATAAGTAAATAAGCCAGTGAGTAAGAAAGTAAGACTATAGTATATCTTACAAAATAGCAATCCAGATCATGGATTCAGTGGAGATAATAACAATAACCCAATGGTTATTGGGCAATAACTATTGCCCAATAACACCAAAAGACTTTTTATACATGCATGTGAGTGGCTGTATTAAATATCTGTCCACTTATTTCCAAATCCAAAATGATGCATATTTGTTTTAAAGGGAAATAATACTCAATATTATTTCATTCAGGTCAGCTGCCAAAACCATATACCTTTCATACTAATAACATATTAGGGGATAGAGGATTTCTTCCCCTATCCCTCACCCATCCCATTTTTAACTGCACAATACACCAAAGTCACCAGAACCTGTCCTGCCATGAAATCTACTGCCTTGGACTTAGGACACAAAAGGCTGGTGTCATGGCTTTGAGCCTATTGCCAAAATCATTGGGTGGGACCATAGCAATAGGTAAGCAATGAAAATGATCTTAGAATTTCATAGTGGTCTTTGAATGGCTAAAAATGATTGATTTTCCAACACTCCCCATACAATGTATTGTCGAAGGCTTTCACGGCCGGAGTTCAATGGCTGTTGTGGGTCTTCCGGGCTGTGTGGCCGTGTTCTGGAAGTTGTGGTTCCTAACGTTTCACCAGCATCTGTGGCCAGCATCTTCAGAGGGCAGGAGCACAGATAGAAGATAGACAGATAGATAGACAGAGATTTTGCTTCTGTCTGTGCTCCTGCCCTCTGAAGATGCCTGCCACAGATGCTGGCGAAACGTTAGGAACCACAACTTCCAGAACACGGCCACACAGCCCGGAAGACCCACAACAGCCACTCCCCATACACTTAAAAGTAGAAACTTTCCAATGCAATAACCTTAGTTGACTCCACCCATACAGACTAGCCATTAGATCTTCTTGGGTAGAAGAATACTGTATAAGACAGCTTCCTACTCAAGTGAAGCTTTGTTCAGGTATGGTCTTATTGGATCTGAAGCTGCCATTGGTCCAGTTTCTTAAATTACCCCTTGATCCTTACTGTAGGCTTATGTTATAGCTCTTAGCTCAGGTTAGATTGCTCTCTGTGACCTATTCCTGTTAGCTATGCAACTACTAAACAGGACAACAGTGGTTTGGAGGATAAAAACAATGGCATGGTTGGGACTTAGGCTTAGTCACTTCCTAAGCACCAATACCTGAGGTCATGACATGAGACCCTTAGATGGGCTCCAATGGTGAGCCACCAATCAATCAATCAATCAATCAATCAATCAAAGGACCAGAGACAGGTAGTTCAATAAATACCAGATCTGCTTTCTTCTCCACATTAGTAGGGCAGTGTATTTGTCTGGTGGGTTTATCTGATTATTTTTAAAAAATCTATAGAAAATATCATAACTGTTTACATTTACTGTGTTTAAGAGCTTTTTTAAAACTCATCTTTCTCTAATTTACATAGCTATTAATGTAAATTACCCAGGGATCTTTTTATAATGCAAATTACCACTCATTCTTTGACATATACATCTCACCACTGCAGACTCCTTCAATGTAAATTTCCTGAGCTCATTTTTTTCTATTTTTACAAAAAAAAAAGTGTTTAACACTGCTTCTATGCAGCTTCTATTTAGACACAAGTTTTTCTTCTAGAGTTTTGACTAGGAAAGGTGAATGCTAACTCACTTTGATGCTAGTAATAATCCTGTTGCAAAGTCATTAGGTGCAAAATATCTAAATCTGCTTCCAACAAAATCCAATGCAAACTCAGCTTACATCCCTCCTATTTTAGGCCTGGCCAGTTGGGAAATCCACAGTGATGGTCACAGTTTTCAAAATGGTGAGCATGCCTGGGGATTGAAGCGCTGCCTGTTTTTACATGTATGCTATGCATGTTAAAAGGGGATTGGGGCTTTGGTCTCTGGTCACATCCATCATTTTGAAACCAGTGACCATTGTTGTGGATACCCATGCCTATAATAGTGAGGTTCAGCCTCACTATCTTTTTAAGTTCGATTTACTGTACCCCTAAGACTCCATAATTACCTCTCTTTACAATTCTCTCATTGCACTGCAATAGAGCTTGAAAATATGTGGACTTGTGAAATGAAACAGAGGAAAATTAATTCTATTGAGACTGAGATTTAGATCCTGAATCCCCACCATGGATTCCTCTGGAATATTGGCTAAGTCTACCCCATATCCAATCTCATCCAGTACGAATTAAGTCTCTCTTTTCTACAGGAGTTATTTACTAGTTACAGTGAAGAGTTGAAACTGGGACATATGGTGATGATTTCTTTATATTTATGTTCAGAATTACTTTACAGCACTATTTCCATTTAATTAAAAAAAGAAAAGAAAATGGTGTTCGTGGAAGAGAGAGAAAATACTAACATTGTGTGTGTGTCTGTGTGTAAGCCAAGCTGTTACAGAAACACATTGTTAAACCCTATTAATTGTTTAGAACTATAGCAGAAGAGTAAACTCTTTATTTAAAAAAAAATGCTTTAAACAGAAGCATCAAACAAGATCAAATAAGAAACCAAAAAGATAAGCAGAAAAGGAGTCAGTGAAAAGTTCTATATTTGAATTATAAAGGCATTGTTTTCACTGGTGGCACCTTATTTTTCAAGTACATAAAGAGAATGCAAGCCAGAGCAGGGTGAGACAAAGATCAATGCTGAATGTATTACCTGGCAGTGGTCAGACTCAGTTTAATAAGAAAAGAATTGATCCATTAAGCTAAACCTAATTCTTTGCCGAAAATGGTTGAAATCTATTCCTTATATTGCCAGGTTCATAAAGACCTATAATATTTGGAAGAAACAACCCAGAGCCGAGTTTAATCAGATTAAATGTATTGCAAAATATACTTAACAAGAATCTATCAAGTTGTTAATGATTGCTATTAATAGCAAACAATTTTTGTATAGAATTTTTTTTATTAGAGCTATCGTCAAAATACAGCCTATGTGGAATGCAATGGAGTGTGGGGGTAAGAGAGGGAAGCTTCACAGTAATTTGTAACAGCTACAACTATGGGTCTGAAACCTTCACCTACAACATCTAAGTAATTTATTTCATCAATCCCATTTTTAACACAAAGTGAAATTTTATTCATAAAGTATTTAAGTGCCAGCTGTTAACACAACCAGAAAAATTCAAAGGGGGCTGGAACAGTTGTTTATGGCTTGAGTTTGCAAGAGCAATGTGATAGGAGAATGATAAAAATGATTTCTCATTTTGGAACTCTTCTGAGAATTAGTATAATTTTTTTTTAAAGTTTAGTGCAATTTTTCCCAACCTCCAGAGGGGCACTCATCATGATAGCTGGGTAACGGTGGGGTAGTGGTACCCACATAACTGGCCCATGCCAGGTTGGGGAAGGCTAGTTTGGTATTTCTCTATTGATGCTTCGCGTATACAGGAGCTCCCAGTTTTTTCTGGAGTAGAAATCCAGATCATTTTAGTGGTAACTCTAGAACTCAGGGGAACTCTGGGAATGCTTGGGGTCAGAAGGAGATTGGAGATACCTGGAGATGGCTAGCACCTTAGATTTGCTCTGAGGAGCCCTTTTTATAACTTAAGAATACTCTGCCTTTGGATTCCATCTTATTTATTATATTTTAAATTATTATTTATTATGTATGTTATTTTATTTATAAATGTATATTAATGATTTTAAATCTGTTGTAAACCACCCAGAGTCCCCCTAGGGGGAGTTGGGCAGTGATAAATCTAATAAATAAATAATAAATAAATAAATAAATTACATAGCCAACATCTACCAACCTCTTTTCTTCTCTTTAAAGGAAAGCTTCTTTGAGTTGAGAAGCTATGTTTTTTAAAATAACTTCCAGAAGCCAACATTAGGTAGAAGAGAGCGCTTTTCTGCTGCTATATTCATTGATTTCAAAATGCAAGACTAGGACCAAGAGGTCAGATGCCACATGGAACAAATTCATAGGGTTAATATTTGGAAGCATAGACAGACAGCCATTCTGAACAAAATCTAGTCCAGAGCATTAAATCTGCTGTCCTTTTGAATTTCTCCCTAATAGGTTTTTAAACTTTGCCTTAAAAAAAGGTTTAGTACAGAAAAAGAGGTCAGAAGGCAAGTCGCAATATAAATTATGCTGGACAGCCCATGACTCCAAGCTCCTTTAAATCTAGGGCAGCCAATGTGATAAAGTGGTTAGGGGTATGGAGACCCAGCTCCTAGTCCTCTCTCAGCCAAGGAAGCTCACTGAGTGACTATGGGCTGATTGATCTTTCTCAACTCAACCTACCCAATGGAGTTATTGTGGGGGAAATAAGAGCAAGTGCTACATATGCCACCTTGAGCTCCTGAATAAATTATAGGATATAAATCTAATAAATAAATCCCGCTTTGACCATGATTGCTGAAAATTGACAGCATTTTGAGACACATAGAGGTAAACAACATTTACATACCATTCATAAGAGACAATAGAAAAGCCAGAAGACCAGAACATCTCTTTGCCAGCAATCAACAACAAGATAGGCAAAGATTAACAGCAAGATTAGCAGCAGAGGAGCAATCAAACCACACAATAGACCCTAATCAAGGAACTATTAACTCAGTCAATCAACCAAGCAGCAAACAACAACCCAATCAAGGTACTACCAAGGAGAGTACAACACCCCCACCAACACAGGCAGGACAAGCCAGGGTATATAAACAGAGAGCAAGTCCCACTCCCTTTTCGCACTGAAGATGTTGCCTAGCCTGGCAATGAAACGTCTGCAAGAAAACAACAAGGCTCAGAGAGCACCATGGACTCCACAGCATTTTTTTTTTGCTATTTGGAGATGGGAAATGAAAAATAACTGTGAAATACACCTTCAAATAGGCCCAACTCTGTTAAAAAATAAAGATCCAATTTCCAAATAAAGGAAAAATGGATAATCCTGGACTATGCCCATCCACTTTACTTCACTGTGTGCCCTTTGCTCTCAAAAAAAAAAAAAAATTAAGCATGGCCCTTGGCCATCAAAAGATTGCCCACTGCTGGTGGACACAACACATAATTAAGTTATCATGGATTTTCCTGCAATTGCAGTTACCCAGCTACACTACAGCTGATTTTCACAGGATTTGCATATCTTACTTAGCCATAGTATGATTTGATTAATTTTGGATCAGTGTATTATGAGGTTTGAGCCACCGTGGCTTGTAAACCTTGCTTTAGGCTTCCATGTTGTGGGAATTCAGCCAATTATGGTTCAATAAACCCTTTAGTGCAGCACATAATCTAGGCCTTGAATTGCTCAAGTGAATCCCATGTACGTATACAGAAAGCACTGAAGATTCATATTATAATTACCACCCAGAATTATCCATGAAGTTTCAGATGCAACTTACCTTCTTTTCATGGTAAAGCCTCATAAAATTATTTTAGTTTTCTATGAAATCTAAGGAGAATCAGCCCTCCCCCAATAAAAATATGTAAATTTCTATATATCCCTATTTTCTGGGGAGAATGCATGTGATGCTGATCTGTAACACCCCTCCAGATTTTTCTCAGATGAAACCTGGAGGAACTAAACTGTTCCAGGTTTCAGTTCAGATGGACCAGGACCCACTTGGAAGAGTTCAGCTGAGCTTCTGAAGCACACTGTGATTGTTTTGGGCATGAAACAAAACATGCTTTCTAATTTGTGCACACCTATAAATTTAAATACACAAATGTTTAAATTTCAGAATATGGATTATATAATTATCACTGAACACATGTAAAATGATACGGATCAGAAAAAAAGCTTGATTGATCGATCTATCCATCCATCCTGAGACTGGAACGAAATGATAACAGAACTGTCGTTTTTGATGATGATGATGATTCAGCTTTGAAGAATGTAGCTCACTCAGCTTGATATTAAGCTTTAAATTGATTCCCATAGGTGAGTGCATTAACATCCATACTAATAGCTAGAGTAAACTAATATCCTTCCATAGGACTGCAGTTCCGTGTCCTTTTTCAGCCCATCACTAGCAAAAGAGGAAAGATTTTGCATGCTGGGTTTGTTTGTTTTGTTTTTGTTTTTTGGGTTTCAGTTTTTTGAGATTATTTATTAATGCAAAACCAGAATATGTAATAGCATAAGAAAAAGTGAGTGAGACTGAGACTGAGTGATGGAGGGGACCAAAAAGGACCTCGCACTGTAAAATTATACTGTGTCTATAGCTTGAATCATGTCAACTGGATTTCTATTTTCTCAGTGGAAACGTTTCGCTCCTTATCCAAGAGATATCTCAAATAACCATGACCTAGCCACAGGTGC
Source organism: Charina bottae (assembly GCA_023362775.1). Lineage (NCBI taxonomy): Eukaryota > Metazoa > Chordata > Lepidosauria > Squamata > Charinaidae > Charina > Charina bottae. Next base: position 83,115,496 of record JALMGJ010000001.1, on the reverse strand, counting down.
AAGGTCACACAGCCACCCTAGAAACATATTTAAGGATTCCCTTACAAACTTTGCTCAGACTGAAGAAGCTTCTTGGATAAGGAGCGAAACGTTTCCACTGAGAAAATAGAAATCCAGTTGACATGATTCAAGCTACAGACAATTCCACCTGGATGACTGAGAACCTTCATCGACATATACTGTGTCTAATTTTTCTTCCCTTTCAACAGTCTCATGACATAACAGATAAAAGAGAATATGAAGAAATAACTAAGCAAACTTGCATTCACACTGCTGGAGTCAGTTATAAAATTGGATGTGTATGTAGTAAGTGCCAAACAAAACAAAACAAAATAAAAAAGGCTTAAAACTACTGATAAATGTCAGTTTCTGTCTCCATCACTAACACAGTTAGTGAAAGACACTCTGGAAGCTGAAGAGCATTCTCAGAAAGAGAATGTGCGGTGTTGTTTTTTTATCCCGCCTTTATTATTTTTATAAATAACTCAAGGCGGCGAACATACCTAATACTCCACCCTCCTCCTATTTTCCCCACAACAACAACCCTGTGAGGTGGGCTGGGCTGAGAGAGAGAGTGACTGGCCCAAGATCACACAGCCAGCTTTCATGCCTAAGGCGGGACTAGAACTCTCCGTCTCCTGGTTTCTAGCCCGTTGCCTTAACCACTAGACCAAACTGGCTCTCTTACTCATATTTACTCATAAGTTTACTTATAACTTATAAGTCATACATTTACTCATAACTTATGAGATTTACTCATAAGTTGTTTGAAGGTTGATGCAAAGCAAGACAAGCTGGTTTACCAGTGGACACCTGGCAAAGGGATGGGGTGCTCTTTAGTCTCAAATACATCTTATAAGGAGATGTAGGCTGAAAATCTTATCACAAAGCAGTATTGCAGTCTCCCATGATCTGCTGTCCTTTGGGTTCTATATATCAAAATCCCTAGATCAATGTTTCTCAACCTTGGCAACTTCAAGTTGTGTGGACTTCAACTCCCAGAATTCCCCAGCCAGCATGGCTGGCTGGGGAATTTTGGGAGTTTAAGTCATGTTATTATAATATCTAATAATATAATATTATTGGCTGGCTGGCTGGCTGGGGAATTCTGGGAGTTGAAGTCCACACAGCTTGAAGTTGCCAAGGTTGAGAAACACTGCCCTAGATAGTATAACAAAAGGTTGTGCTGACTTCAAAGATTACAATCTCCAGATAACATGAAAGGAGGTTGAGCACTGGAGTCCAACACATCTGGAAGGCACCAGGTTTGGGAAGGCTGTTCCTTGTTAAGATCTTTCTTACCTATGTGTCTGTGGTGGGGCAGTTAGTGGGATGGTATCTCTTTATAATATATGAATATACAAAAAGCATTCAAAGAAAAGAATTATGTACAATGAGTGTATTCTTTGCCTGTCAGGAATCACTTAGTTCCTGACAATTTTCCAGTTAAAATAAATTGTAGATTTACTCTTTATTCTAACAGACAGGATAGACATATTAATACATGCAGGTTTCCCACTCTGCTATGTTTCAGAAATATTTATCATTATAAAAGGTAAAAGATGACATTCCATAATGTTACCTCTTAGAGTAGTTAACACTACAGGGAAGATATCTGTCTTAGTCTTCACACTGCATTACCATAAAAAAAGGCAACAAGTGAAGTCTAGCATGTACAAACAAATCATTTGTTTTGACCAAAACCACTTGACTTCTATGGCTGCCAAATGGTGCAGTCCTTCGCTCTCCAATGCACACGACTGAGAGAACCTTTCCAGCAGGGACAGTCCCTTGGTGTTTTGGGATGGCCGATCCCTTGGTCACCACTGGTTAGGGCTGGGTGGAACTAAAATTCAACTTCACCTGGTATTGTCAGTCTCTGAATTACAAATATTATCAGTCTAAATGATCTAGATTAGAATAATCAACTCAGCACCTTGAAGTTCACAGGACATGTTTAGAATTCTTAACTGGAGGTGGATGAGAACAGGAATATAGACTTTAAACAATGGTTAAAAATCTGATATCTGTAAGCCTCTTCAAATATCCTCCTTTTTCTTCTTACAGCACAATCATAAGTGTCATGGGATGCAACTTTTCTGGGCTGGTTAGCACATCTGGAATTTTGGATGTTCTCATAAAATGGCTGACAGTCACAAATGTCAATTTAGCAGAAGGCAAACTAGTAAAGTTGTTCCCAGTCAGTCATTCTACCTCTGCAGTTGTCAAGATGGTGAATCCAGCCATTTCAGGATTGGATGTGTAGTAATTAGAGTAGCTAGCCTGCTTGCGTTAGAAGTGAGGAATGTAGCTAGTAGATTAGGAGACAGGACTGCTTATGATTCAAGGCCAAATTAACACACGTTATCAGTAACCATTAGAAGACATGTATACCTAACTGTATTTTATGAGGAAGGTACTAGAAGGGAGGGAGGAGCAAAGTAGCTTTTGTACTAATGGTTGGGTGGGCTTTTCTTCAGTCTGATCTTTGAACCAAACTGATCACTGTATTAATAAAAGTTTTCTTCCATATCCTTAATGGCTTCTGACTTAGAATTCTTGAATTAATATCCAGGATCATAAGCGTCACAGAAAGATCAGACTGAAGAAAAGCTGCCCTACCAGATACAATGTCTACCGAAGAGGGACAGCAGTCAGAACACTCAGAACATGAGGAAGCCCCTCCAACCTGGGGGAACAGGAGGAGGAATTGGAGCTCAAGGAGGCTCGCAGCCAGTCGGCTACAGAGTGGCAAGAACATGGAGAAGTCCTACTCAGAGAGAGTAAGGCACGACCGGAGAGAATCTCCAGCCATGAGGCGAAGGAACAGCGGAGAGGCTTTAGAATTCAGGAGGAGGAAGGTGAGATACCTCCAAACTGACAGAGGGCGAGCGATGGGAATCATGGTGTCCCAGAGGGAAAACTCCAACCGTTCCAATGCCAAAAGTTACGGTATCATGGGTGATGAGAGCAGCCAAACGCTCGTGGGTTAAGGAGATAGGTTACAGCTCAGAGACGGACTTGGCGCGCTGGGGGGCAACGCAGAAAAGTGACCCCCTCCCCAACTCAGCGGCATTGAGGGAACAAGTGGAGCAAATGCGGAGTGAAATGAATTCCCTCAGAGGTGAATTTGCTAGCATGCAACAAACCCTGAAGCACAGTCTGGGGAGATGCCAGGGAAGCGTACTTGCCCTGTTATCTGGGAATGGTTTGATCCTGTTGGACCTGAGGAAGTGGACAGGATCCTCCAAACTGTAAATGCCACCACATGCCATTTAGATCCGTGCCCTTCCTGGCTGGTAAAATTGGCCCGGGAGGTGACGTGTGGCTGGGTCCAGGGGATGATTAATACATCTCTGGGGGAGGGGATGTTCCCGGCGGCATTTAAGGAGGTGCTGGTACACCCCCTCCTCAAGAAGTCATTCCTGGACCCTACCGTATGGGACAATTTTCGTCCTGTCTCCCACCTTCCCTTTTTGGGAAAGCTGGTTGAGAAAGTGGTGGCACTGCAACTTCAGAGGATCCTGGAGGAAGCAGATTATCTATACCCCTTTCAGTCAGGTTTCAGGCCGGGATATGGGATGGAGACTGCATTGGTCACACTTATGGATGATCTCTGGCGAGGGTGGGATGGAGGGAGTGCATCCATCCTCACTCTCTTACATCTCTTGGCAGCTTTTGATACCATCAACCATGGTATCCTTCTGGGGTGGCTCAGGGAGTTGGGGGTGGGTGGCGTAGTTTTGCGCTGGTTCACCTCCTTCCTCCAGGGCTGTTCCCAATCGGTGGTGATAGGAGAGGAGAGATCTGACCCACAACCCCACTTATGTGGGGTGCCGCAGGGTTCGGTGCTCTCTCATCTCCTGTTTAACATCTATATGAAGCCACTGGGTGAGATCATCCATCACCACGGGATGAGGTATCATCAATATGCGGATGATACTCAATTGTATATCACCATCCCGGGTGAAGTAAGTGATGCGGTCGACGCCCTGTCTCAGTGCCTGGGGGCTGTGGGGGTCTGGATGGGGAACAACAGGCTTCAGCTGAACCCTGGTAAGACGGAGTGGCTGTGGATTGATGGCCTGTCGGTTTCCAGGAAGTTGTCCTCTTTGGTCCTGGATGGGGTAGCACTGCCCCATTCGAAGCCGGTACAGAACTTGGGGGTCCTCCTGGACTCACGTCTCCTGCTTGAAGAGCAGGTGGCAGCCGTGGCCAGAAGGGCCTTTGCGCAACTTCGGGTTGTGCGCCAGTTACGCCCATTCCTGGATCGAGATGCCCTCCGAACAGTCACTCATGCCCTTGTCATCTCCCATATAGACTATTGCAATGCGCTCTACATGGGACTAACCTTGAAGAGTATCCGGAAGCTCCAGCTGGTCCAGAATGCAGCCGCACGGACAGTTATGGGTGCTGTAAGATCGGCCCATGTAACACCCCTGCTGCGCAAGCTGCATTGGATACCAGTTTGCTTCTAGGTCCAATTCAAAGTGTTGGTTATCACCTTTGAAGCCCTACATGGCATGGGACCATGTTACCTGAGGGACCATCTCATCCCCAGAACATTGACCCGCCCCACTCGGTCATGCAGAGAGGGCATGCTACGGACCCCATCGGCAAAAGAATTTCATTTAGCGGGGTCCAGGAGGTGTGCCTTCTCTGCAGTAGCACCCGCCCTTTGGAATATCTTGCCCCTGGAGCTGAGGCGGGTTTCTTCACTCCCGACCTTCCGGAAAATCTTGAAGACCTGGTTCTGCTGCCTTGCTTGGGATGGGAATGCCAATAGTTCCTCTTGGGAGTGGCTGGTGCCATGAAACCTGCCTTATTATTAACATCTTTCTATTTGGATTTTACATGTAATTTATTGTTGTTGTAATTTTATATTTTTAACTTGTTTGTTGTGAACCGCCCAGAGTTCCCTGGTTGGAGGAGATGGGCGGTGATACAAATTTAAATAATAAATAAATAAATAAATAAATAAATAAATAAATAAATTTTGATAGATTTATGAATGCGCTCCGCAAGAGGTTTAAAGACCATCTATCTAGAATTAAAGTGAAGACCAGCCTGCAGCACATTAAGCAAGGAGCCCGATCAGTCTCTGAATATGCCACAGAGTTTAGAAGGCTGGCTGGGAAACTAGGGGACTGGCAGAATCCTTAAAGGTTGAATACTTCCAAGAGGGCTTACACCCAAAGATTCTGAACTGGTCTTTTACTAGAGGGAATCCAAGTACCCTGATGGAGTGGATTTGCTTAGCTGGTGAAGTAGAGGATATGAGGATTTGTATCAAGCGGAAGCAACAGCCACAGATGGGGGGAAAGAAACCCACAGTAGCTAGCAAACCTCCGATAAAGACCCCAGTGAAGATGAGAGGGCGTCAGTCATGGGAGGAAGAGAAGGAGCGCCGGATGAAACAGGGTCTATGTCTGGGGTGCGGCCAAGTGGGGCATCGCATTGCTGATTGCCCACAGTCAGCAACAACCGGGAAGAGCAAGACTGGGAGTAGCAGCAGTGGTGGCACTAGGACCCTGTCAGCAAAGAGCAAAGGCAATGCAGCGTCCGCTGCAAAGGATACAATTTACACTCTTTCCCTAAGCGGGAAGGAGGCAGCTGAAAGTGAAACTGAGCCAGCGGGAAACGACGGGAGCCTGTTCTGAATAGCACCAAGGAGCGGGCTAATAGAAATGGGCGCATGGATCCGATGGTGAGTGGAACTTGTCCAGTAATGCTGGTGGAGTTGCAATTAGAGACACTGGGGGGCCGAAGTAGCATGAATATAGTAGGAATGATAGATTCGGGCTGCACCAGATGCCTAATACACCCAGCTATTGTAAATGGACTGAGACTGAAAATGAGTGAACTGAAGGACCCTATAATTTTTACCCAACTCGATGGTTCAGAAATGAAAGGGGCCCCCGTGGAGCACTACACAGAAGAAGTGTGCATGTGAATAGGAGGCCATGAAGAGACTTTGAGATTCATAGTGGCTCCTATCGCTAATCAACCTGTAGTGTTTGGGCTGACTTGGTTGAGGGTTCGAAACCCTCAAATAGACTGGAACACAGGTCAATTGACTTTCGCTGATGGGACATATGGGGGTTTGGCCTTGTGAAGGTCTAGAACTGAGTTAATAGGGGCAGTAACCGAAGTTGCAGGCAAGGAGGAATTAAGAGATGACATTTTCATCCTCATCCAGTATAGAGATTTGAAAGAAGTATTTGGAGAGACAGAATCAAACCAACTTCCACCCCATAGAAAATCAGACTGTGTAATAGAGCTGTAACCAGGGGCAGAATTACATAAGACTAAATTGTATCCTATGACTCCAAAAGAGCTAGTAGCTTTACGAGAGTTTATTGATAAGAACTTGGAGAGGGGATTTATCCGACCAGCCACATCACTGATTGCTGCCCCTGTTTTCTTTAGAGCCAAGAAAGATGGATCATTACGCCTATGCACTGATTACAGAGGCCTCAATGCTATTTGTACTTCCAACAGATATCCCTTACCACTAATGAAGAACCTGTTAGCCCACCTGTCGAAGGGGAAATTTTTCATCAAATTGGACCTGATGTCAGGAGCGAGCCTGGTCCTGCTGTCATGCTGGATCCTGAATAGGAGGAAGACGAGCCGTTAGCAGGAAGAAGCTGCGATGGCATGAAAATTTAATCCAAGCCAGAGCCGCTGATTGGAGGTAGCCCGGAAGGAGAAACACCGCCCATCAGTGCATGGCAAAGGAGGTGGGAAAGGTGGGCTGAGCAATGCAAAGCCCAATAGGCTCCTGGCGGCAAACGGCATGAAACTCAGAATAAAAGGGCTAGCACACCCAGCACTGGTTGCCAGAGACAACCGTTCTATCTCAGCACCCACGTGCTCTGCGGATCACATTCCTTTCACCACATGCGATCCCATGCTGGAGACTAGTGTCGCCGCCATCCGCAGACCCGATTCCGATCCACATTCTGTCACCGCTCCGGATCCTACCTCCGCTCCAGATCTTCTCACCATCGGGATTTCTGCTTCCAAGCCGTGCCCTGCAATTGTCGCTCGGGACCTTGCACCTCAATCTTGCCTTGCTGCGGTGCGCCCGTCTGCTCTCCTGCCATCACCTGCTGCCACGTGCTTCCCAGAGGTACAGACTTGCCTTGCTACCATGTACCCGCCTGAAATCTTGCCGTGTACTGAGGCCACGTGCCCTACTGAAGGACTACCTTGCCTTACCACTGTGCCTTCACATGCAACTCAGCCTTGCTCTCCTGTTGTTCAGAATTCCGGCTTCGAGCCTCGGCCATTTCCATGACCAGTCGAGTTCCTACAGAAGGGCAATCCCAGGACCCAACCAGTAGTGATCCGGTGCCCTTCATAAATTGGGCTGCATTTTGTGATTTTGTAAATAAAGATCTTTAAACACTGCTTCCAGTGTCAATCTTTGTTGGAACAGGACACCTGAGGGAGGCGTATTTCAGAGTTCGAATCCGGGCGGGGGACGAATGGAAGACAGTGTTTAATTGTCAGATTCTTTTGAGTATTTGGTCATGACCTTCAGGTTAAAAGGGGGCCATTGGGTATTTATGTATTTGATAAATGAAATTTTACATGATTTGTTGTACAGGGGAGTATTAGTCTATCTCGATGATATCTTGATTTATTCTGAAACAATAGAAGAACATGTGCAGGTGGTTAGGGAAGTAATAAAATGACTGTTGCAGAACCAACTGTATGCTAAATTGTCAAAATGTGAGTTCAATAAAGAGCAGTTAGATTACCTAGGGTATAGAGTGTCTAGCAAGGGGATAGAGATGGATCTGGCAAAAGTATAAGATGTTGTGAATTGGGAACCTCCAAAAACTAGGAGACAATTGCAGTGTTTCTTCGGGTTTGCAAATTTCTACTGCCAATTCATTTCCAACTTTGCACAGGTGGCTTTACCTCTCACTGATTTGCTAAAAACTAAGGGAAAGGGAAATTTTAAAGAGGTAAAGAGGCCAGGAGCAAAATTGCAATGGACTGGGGAATGCCAAGAGGCTTTTGATCAATTAAAATAACTGTTTACCTCAGAACCGGTACTAAAGCATCCCAATCCCTCAAGGCCTCTCATAGTCCAAGTAGATGCTTCTGACATCGCTGTGGGGGCCATTTTGCTACAAAGAGATGAAGAGGGAAAGATGTGGCCCTGTGCTTACCTCTCCCGCAAGTTCAGCGACACCAAACGTCAATGGCATGTATGGGAGAAGGAGGCCTTTGTAGTACACTTGGCATTGTTAACATGGAGATATTTACTGGAAGTAGCAACCCAGCCATTTGAAGTGTGGACAGATCACAAAAATTTGGAGGCCCTACACCCCTCTAGGAAGCTGAATTCTAAACAAATCTGTGGGTAGACTGTGGAGCAGAAAAAAGGATCCCAGAAGAAGGCAATGACAAACCACTTCTGTAGTATTGTCAAGAAAATTACATGGACTTCTCCAGATATTTATAAGGAGTCCAACTCAATTTGAAGGACACTTTACCTTAACATTATGGCAACCTTGCCAACTAAAATAATCTCTTGCCACTGGCCATGCCATGATAAGAGTTCGAGCTCATGATCCTGAGGTTACACAAAACTGATTGACTGACAATTCAGCTACCTTTTACTAGAGACAACATTTGATGACAGATCTTTGATTCAATTTCCTCACTACTAGGCTGTATCAAATCCAGGTAGTTTTGGCAAGCTCTTTTCTCTGAGTCACAGCTTCCTGTTTCTTCTAAAAAAGTAATGTAGAAGCATTAATATCAACCTTTTTAGGCACTGTTGGTCATAGGGGATCATGTATACACATCATCATCATCATCATCATCTCTTCTTGTGCTGAGGCTGAGGCTAAGAAATAATCTTCTCTACCTCTGTCTTACTGAACTCATTATTAACTGTGTGAGCGACCGAGAGTCACATATGTGAGATGGGTGGCTATATAAATTGAACAAAATAAATAAATAAATATCTTTAAGTATTTGTATAAATGCTGTTGAAGCTCCAGTTTAAAAATATAAAACCTTATAGACTAATTTCAGATGTAGTTCTTCTATACTCTTCTGCACTTTTAATCCCAATTTTGAGCATGAGCAAAATCATTTTCTGCCTATGAGACACAATTGTGTAAAATACCTATATATACACCTTTTCTTAACATTGTTTGACACAAGGTTTTGGCCCTCGTATCTTGCTATAGCCAAGGCAAAAAGCACCATCCTATGAGCATTTGTTCAAACATAAGTTCTGTTTTATTCAGTTTGGCTTAATCACTGGTAAGTGCGACTCAGTAGAACTTACTTCTGAATAGGCATGTACAGGATTACTCTACAAGTACATTAAGAAAGTTGTACATTTGTGCTCTGTTTACTTGACCTCATTTTCCTCTTCTCCACTGTCATTTCCCCTGCATTGAATTGTAAATTGCAAATCCTTTGGGGCAGGGACCTGTCATTCTGTATTTCATTGAGTGTGTCAAGCATATTGATATATTATATGAAACAAGAAATAGTATGAGGCCTACTCTTGAAAAGTTCTATGTGTAACCTGTGCAATTATATGTTTAACCTGCATAGGATGACCATCAGAATACTGAAATCATTGATTGCTTTCAACAGGATCCAAATTGTGTATATAATTAAATTTGCATTCCCATCAGTATTTGATGTGCGTTTAGTTGCATGACCTTTGGAAGTAATCCAGTGTGTATATACCACTTTTGCATTCAGATATGCACCCAATTGAGATTCACAATTCCTAATATGCAGAGACAGCTATTTCTGCATGTGGATTAAGATAAAAAACTAATACAAACTAATATAAAGTGAGAAAAAGAAAAGAAAAAGAAACAAATCAAAGAGAAAGCTAAAAGTGCAAGAAAGAAAAAAAAGTGAAAGAAAAACAGAAAAGAAAGAAAAAAGATACAAAGAAGTTGCTTCCGATCTTTACAGCAGTTATAAGTACAATTATATATTTCCCTCTTACTCTATGGTTACAACGTAGCTCTCTCCTTTCTATAATCTATTCTGTCTAATCATCAAAACCATAAATCATAAGTTCATTTTTTTTCTGTTTCACGCAAAAAGTCTATAAGGGGTTTCCAGTCAGCAATAAACTGAGATATTGCCTTTTCTCTGATCAAAGAAGTTAATTTAGCCATCTCAGCAAGTTCGATCATCTTCACCAATCATTCCTCCATTGTGGGTAGTGCCAAATCTTTCCATCTTTGTGCATACAATAATCTTGCTGCAGTTATCATGTATGAAAACAAAGTTCCGTGACTTTTTTCCAACTGTTTGTCCATTAATCGCAAAGAGAAACCTCTGGTTTCATCTCTGTGTGTATTTGTGTGTGTGTGTATATGAAATAGCTTGGACATAGCTCTTGATGCATTTATTTATTTACATTACTTCATATTGTTAAAAATAATCTATAATGCCATTGTGTGGGAGTTGCCATTACAGACAGTAGCAGCTGTTATGGTCTATTGTGTAACTAAGTAATTATGGAATTTACAGACTGTCATGTAAATATGTAATTATGGACTTTTAAAAGTGTGTGTTATTCCCTCCATGTATTATTTACTCAGCTTGCTACAGTTCCTTGGGATGGAGCCCATCCAGCCTATTTGAAAAAACATGTTACAACCAAACTATATATATTATTTGTTCCATAGTATTAGTTTCAATGCATGAATTAGATATATTTTAAATGGAAGTATGTGCATAATTACTCTGCTAACACCCAACAGCTCTCTTTGTTTCAGGAAAAGCTGAGCTCAGTATACCAATAGTGATAATCTTACAGCCCAAACAGTACCAACTATATACAACAGGGCACTTAACAATAGAATTTGGTGAATCCAAAGCTTTGAGTATCACTAATAATTCTTTAAAAAATAATGGGAGGGGAAATAGTATGGGTTAATGAAGACTGAGTATGCTGCTTCTGGCTGCTTAGAAAATGTAGTTCATGGAGTAGGTACACTCTACACTAGAAGTCATCTAATCATTACTTTTTAAAAGTCTCTTTAAAAGTGAATTGAATTATTTACATGTGAAAGTTATTAGCAGATGTTTATCATCATCATCATCACCATCATCCAATGATGCATTATTTAATTTCTATACTGTTGTTACTTCCAGAGGAACCTAGAGCTGTGTACAAATAAATAATTTAAGAATCTGATGTAAAACTATCTTTATAAAAATCAACAATCCTTAGAAACTCTGTGTGTGTGTGTGTGTGTGTGTGTGTGTAACATTTAAATCATAAATAAAAGAGTCTACATACAGTTTAGTTCTGGAATAGACTGATATTCTACAAATACACCACTGTGAACTGACTTTCAGAGGTATTGATGTAATGCAGCTGACATGATTATTGATTTAGCCTGGGTGAGACTCTGAATTTTCCTCAAAACAAAAGCTAGATCCAGCATCAAGACTAAAACAGCCAAATCTTCATAAGGAGATCTGGATGTTCAATGTTTAATCCTTCTTGTGGTTCTTGATTTGGGATGCTCATCTTCTAAGACCCAATCCTCCCTTGCCTCTGTCACCTATTAATCCTCAAACGTGGTCTGAAATGTAACTTGTTCCTGAGTCCAGTATAGTTGGATATTCTGAGACCTTAGTACAGAGCTTTCCAAACTGTGTGTCGCGACACAAAAGTGTGTCGCCACACACAGTCTGGTGTGTCGCCACACAACCCGGAAGCGCTGATCATCATCAGCGCTTCCGGGTTTTCCTGCGGCGACACACCAACGGCAGCGTGCAAAAACCCGAAAGTGGCAGCAGAGCTTCCGGGTTTTTGCGCGCTGCCGCAACAGCGGCACTTCCGGGTTTTCCCACGGCGACACACCAACGGCGGTTGGTGTGTCGCTGCGGGAAAACTTTGGAAAGCCCTGCCTTAGTAGTTCACTCAGATCTCTTTCCAAGGCCTAAGGAGAGTCTGTTCAGAGAATATGAAGCATTTGCTTCCTTGCAGAATGCAAACTTTTGAAGTGAAATTCTTACCATAAGAACAAAAGGGAATGTTTAGGGTCTTAATATAACACTGACCTCTGAGCCCAAGAAATCACCTTTCTGCTCATGCAGCCATATTTTATAATAGACTGATAATCTGATACCTTCGGATCAGAGACATCAGTGATAGAGAATTTTGGTTCTCATTTTAATACACACCAGTCTCGTTCTTTCTTTTTTAACTCATATACAAACCAGAACACAATTATCCTTTAGTTTTTGTACTCCTCAGAATGTTGTGACAGCAGATAAAAAACTGCATACAGAAATGTGAATGTTAGAGAAAATTGCATACAAATACACATATATTAGAAGAAATAAAAATGTGTGTTTAGTTTTTCATGAAGTTTTTTTTCTACCAAAAATTCCAACCAGATGAAGAAATACAAAGAAACGAAATACTTCCACAAATCCTAGAGAGAGACTTCAACTACAGAGATGTGACCTAGATCTCTGTTCCCTTGAATGGCTGAACCACAGTGAAATATCATAAGCCACTAGGACCTCCACTGCTCCATTTTTCCCTAGTGTGACGGGTTATTGCTTTCCCCCACCCTATATAAAGCTTTTGCTTCTTAGCAGCTGACTTTCTCTGTGGTCAAAAGTCCACAAATATTGAGTTTCTAGCCAGGGGTTACTTCTTGCTGTTTCCAATCACCTTAGCAGCACCCTCTGGCAGGCTGGGAGAGAAGTGAGATACTCTCTTATTTGTGTGCAGTATGAAGATTAGAAATGGTGGGAGTCTCTCCAGCTGCTGGGGGTTGTTATTGTTTTAACTCTCTTTAAAACTGCAATGGAAATTAGACCTTTGGGGTAAGGATGTATGATGCTGCTGAATGTCCTTTCTTACAAACGTCTGGAGGCACTTTCCTCCGGTGAGTATATTTGTGGATGCCTATCAGCACAACAAAACAAAACAAAACACCCATTTCCTCCTGCTTACAAACGCCTATTCTGACAGTCTCTAATTTACCTTCTGTTGCTACATGCTTTTCCTTGGTTCCTCAGCTGTGCCAGTTCCTTCTACATTTTTCTTTCTCTACTTTTGAGTTAATTATTATTATTATTATTATTATTATAATCAAATTTATTCCCCGCCCATCTCCCATGCAAGGGACTCTGGGCGGGTTACAATAAATAAATATTTGCTTGGTTTGTGGGGAGTTGATCTCATTTTGTCTGTGTAATCTGCCATTTTTCCTCCCTGCTAAGTTTATCTTGAGCAGCTTTCAGAAAAAGCTGTACCCTGCATAATTCTATATCCTTCTCCTCTTTTTATGGAAAGTCCTAAAATTCCTCTTCTGGATCTCAACATCTGTTTCCCATATTCCCCCCTGCTTTGTTTATTCTGGAGGCCTTGGTGCCATTCACAAGGTCATGCCAGATATTCCTCGTCACACTATATTGCCTATGCATGAAATCCTCATTTTGTGTGATGCTCACAAATATATATTCATGTCATAATATCTTAACGTCCAGGAAGGATTCAACAAGCAGAAGCAAGAGAATTCACTGTATGCTTTCTGCATTATTGTAACTAAACAGCCCAATGGGAAATGTTGACAGTTCAAGACTGGAAATCCATAAGGGAAGGAGGAAAAATAGAAAGGTTTAAGTTAGTTGGCATTGTAGAACTAGGGCATTCAGCCAAAGAACGAAAGAGAGACAAGTCAAAGGAATAAATTGCCTATCAAGGGTTGCAATTAGTTATGTGTGAAGCTGATGTACCAATCTGAAAACGGTGTCTGTATTTTTGTGAGAATAACTGCAGAGGCATTTTCAAGGTGGGATTATGGGCAAGAAGCCCCCAGGGGCCATTGCTGCCCATGCAGTAAATCCTCATTTCGTACAGACTTAATGAGAAAGAGAATTTCTTGTAAGGCATTCTGGGTATTGTCACTTGCTCTCCCACATTGAGACAATGTTGTACTGTTTGGACAGAATAAAGACAGAGATCATTTGGTACATGTGGGGAGGGGGGCATAAATTCCCTCTGCTAAATGCTCCAACGCTAAAGTCAAGCCAGAATTAAGACTTTTCAGTATGCATTAATAGCTTCAAGCCAAAGGGTTTTTCTTTTCTTTTTTTTCTAGATTGCTGCCTGCAAATTCCTTGCTATATCTTCTGCATTCTTAGTTATGCCACAATGGACTTGACTGCTCTGGCTGGCAGGACTTGGCAAAGAGGAATGAGGGTAGATTTCAGTCCAAGTTCTACATCCAGATTAAAGTATTTGGAATCCTGAATGGCAACTAATGATGGTCAGGGGATGTGGATCATCTTGCCCTTACTGCTGCTATAAAACCAGTGGTTTCTACAGTGGTTTCCTACCAAAAACAGATAAACAGGACAACAGCAGTTGTGAGAGATCAAGATAAGCTTCAACAATCATTTAAGGTAAATAGCTGAACAGTAATATCAAAAATTTGGAAGGGTTTATCTCTATTCAAAGCAAAAAAAGGAAACAAATCAATAATAATAATAAATGGCAAGAGAAGTGTAGACATGTCTTCATTTCCCCTGGTTTGTTTTTTATTTTTTTATTTTGAAGTTTTATTAGATTTTTAAATATACAAAGTTAAAAGTTAAAAGTGAAACAGAAATAGAAATACAAATTAAAAAGAAAAGAAAAGAAAAGTGCAGTAAAGAAAAAAAGAAAGAAAAAGACAAACATAGAAATTAGATAACCTCCGATCCATCTATGGTCATAAGAATAAAATAGATAGTTTGTTCTTACATGCTGGCTATTCATATAACATTCATATATTTTTCTTGTCTATTATATACTATTTATATATAATCTAATCATCAAAACCCCACGCAAGCTTTACTCCTCCTGCTTTTTGCAAATAGTCCATCAAGGGTTTCCACTCTTTAAGAAAGTAATAATTTGAATTGTCTTTTAATAAGCAAGTCAGTTTATCGTTTTCTGTCATCTCTAATAATTTCAACATCCATTCCTGTATTGTTGGTACACTTTGGTTTTTCCAATTTTGTGCATATAAAAGTCTTGCTGCTGTAATCATGTATTGTATTATTCTAAAAAAATGTTTTTCTATTTGTACATCCCAAATTCCAAGTAAAAAAAATTCTGGTTTAAATGGTATTCGTATCTGTAGTATATTTTGCATCAATGAATATATCTCAGTCCAAAATTCTTTTGCAATGTTACAAGTCCACCACATATGGTAAAAAGACCGTTCTTGTTTTGTACATTTCCAACATAAGTTGGAGATGTTCCCGTACATTTTTGAGAGTTTTTGTGGGGTCATATACCATCGATACATCATCTTATAAAAGTTTTCTTTTAGGTTGTAACATAAGGTAAATTTTAATCCTTTAATCCACATAACTTCCCATTGTTGAAGTTGTATATTGTGGCCAATATTTTTCGCCCATTGAATCATACAGTCTTTAACTTGTTCCTCTACCATTTCTCCTTTTAACAATAATTTATACATTTTAGCAATTAAATGTTCATCATTTTCACATAGTTGTATTTCAAATTCTGATTTAGTTTGTTCAAATTCCAATTTTTTTTTGTCTAATTTCAATTTCTCTATAAGTTGCATATAGGAGAGCCATTGAAAAGTATATCCTTCTTGAGCAAGTTCTTCTTTTGATTTTATCACATAGTGTCCTTGTTCTTTTTTTAAGAAGTCCTTATATGTCAACCACTTATCTTTATTTCTTGCTTCTGTTCTATAAAAAGCTTCTTGCATGGAAATCCATAAAGGTCTCTTGTAACATAAAATTGGTTTATATTTATTCCAAATTCTCAACAAAGATCTTCTAATGTAGTGATTTTTAAAGTCCACATTAATTTTAGCCTTATCATACCACAGATATCCACGCCATCCGAATCTCAATTCATGTCCTTCCAAATTTAATAATTTTTCATTTCTCAGAACAATCCATTCCTTAAGCCATTTCCCCTGGTTTGTAACTACCAAGGAAATTACAAGTGATGTTGGCAACCATTAAAGAAATAGTAAATATTTATATGAAGCAAAACTCCTCCAACCCCCACTATCCATTCTATGCTATTACACAGGATCATCAAATACAGTATAAGGGCTTGAAAGGACCTTGGAGATCATCTGAATGATACAACTCAACCTCCTGTCCAGTGCAGGTATCTATTATGACAGCATCCCCAACAGATGGCCATCTAGCCTTCAGTAAAAAACCTCCAGTAAAAGATAGTCCTCTATCTTCAAAGATAGTCAATTTCACTATGTCAATTCCTCTATCTTCAAAGATAGTCAATTCCACTATGAAAATTCTTACTGTCAGAAATGTTTCCTGATATCCAACCAAATTATTGCAATTTAAAGGCAGTTTCTTGTCCCATCTTCTTAAACAACTCTGAAAAATCTGCCCTATTATATATCCAATATAGACCAAGACTTTCATGATATATTGCTGTGAATCGAGATTTAAGGATCTGATTGGTTTGGAATCTGAGGTCTGCATCTATCTTTAGGAAACAGTACCCTCAGTGACCATCACAACAATATTTTTGATTATAAATGTGCAGATGCCATGTTGAACTGGTATACATAATATGCTAATTCTTTTAATAAGATCTTGAAAGTCAATAGATTTTTCTCTAATTGGACTTTTTAAAAAAATATCCAGAAGTGGTGTATCAGATACTATGCCTATGGTGCCCTATCATCCAACTCCCTTATTACACAATGCCTGCAAGAAAATGTATGAACATGGCATCAAATGAGGAAAGTATTATTAGGAAAATAAAATGAGAAATGTCCTGTTGATTTTTGTGCGCTAGGTTTTCTGCAGAATTCATTATGTCTCAGCTTCCCGCTGTAAGCACAAGGTCATGCCAGATACAACTCGTCACACTATATTGCCAATGCATGAAATTCTCATTTTCCTCAACACTCCAAAATATATATTCATGTCATAATATCTTACTGTCCACTTATAGTCTGGGAGAGCCTGCCTATTACATATGCAGCATGTTGGAAGACAAATCCAGCAACAGTTCTGAGATTTCTTCCTCCTCAATACACATGCTAACTCCCATTAGCTGAAAGTTTTTCACCAAACCGAGAAGGCAAATTCAGCTTGAACATAAATGAAGCTGCCATAGGACAAGTCAGACCATTGATCCATTTAGCCCAACATTGCCTTTGGCTGGAAGTGACTAAAGACAGACTAGGGCAGACCCTTTGATTTGGGACAGAGAGAAGAGAGTTGGGAAGTGTTTATTCCTTCACCAGTTGGATTATGCTTATTCCTATTTCTTTCGACCAGCTTCATTTGTAATAAGTGACACTGGCAGTGTAGAACAGTATAGCACTGTTAATGCCATTGTGTCAGTGTGGCATAATAGCTTGAAGATGTTGGTCAAGGACTGGGAAAATCCAGTTGTAAATGTAGTCTCAGATAGGGAAGCTCACACTAAGTGACCTTCAATTAGCTGCTATCAGCTCAACCTTCCTTACAGAGTTGAGGCTGTGAGGAGAAACTGTAAGAGTGCTATACATGATGCCTTGAGCTTCAAGAAGGAAGGTAGAATATAAATTTGATGAGTAAATAAAATAAAATTTAAAAAAATGTTCATAATATGATATTTGGCTAGAATTAGGTAAAGGTAAAGGTTTTCCCCTGCACAGTCGTGTCCGACTCTAGGGGGCGGTGCTCATCTCCATTTCTTAGCCAAAGAGCTAGCACTGTCCAAAGACGCTTCTGCGGTCATGTGGCCAGCATGATGTGCACGGAACGCTGTTACCATCCCATGGAAGCGGTACCTATTTATCTACTTGCATTTGCATGCTTTCGAATTGCTAGGTTGGCAAGAGCTGGGGCGAGTGTGGGAGATCACTCCATCATGCGGCGCTTGGGTTTCGAACCGCCGACCTTCCTATTGACAAGCCTGGCGTCTTAACCACTGAGCCATCATGCCCCTTTCTTTGGCTAGAATTCTTTGGCTAGAATTACATAACAGTAAAAAGAAGTCAAATCAAAAAGGAAAGATTGTGCCAAAGCAAGCACTCGGTAGAAATGAATCAAGAATGGAATGGATGAAGTTTTCAAGGCATAATGATAGTAGTTCAGGAAATGTTTCAGGACATCCAAAGTCTTGTGCTAAGCAACTTTAAGTAGAAATTCTCTTATACCTTCATTTCTTTACAAGTCATGTTCCCCACTTATAGTAAGTTGAAATGCAAATCCAAGGTCAAAATAAATTAGAGAAGATTCTAGTGAACCAATTAAATCGACTTCACTGGAAATACTTTGGAAGGGTAAATTGGAGCTTGCAAATTGGAGCACAGGGCCTAGATCTAGCATTATTACTTATATGATAGTGGCAGGCATGCTGTCAGCTTGGAATGAGTATACAGTACAGAGGCAGCTGGAATGTAAATTCCCATTGCTTGGGCAAAAGGTTCTTGGAATCATGAAAAGTGGACAAATCTTCACATGTATATCAAAAAATCAGATAGCAAAGCTAGAGATGCCACACTATCGGGTGGGCAAGACTGGTAGAGAAAATACCCAGAGTGACTCTACAGAGATATTTATTTATTTGTTTATTTATTTATTTATTTATTTATTTATTTATTTATTTATAAAATTTATATCACTGCCCATCTCCCTCCACCGGAGGGACTCTGGGTGGTTTACAACAAAATAATAAAAACAAAAAACATAAAATATACATAGAATATAAAAATACAAATTATAAAACAAGATTAAAATCCAAGAGTTCCAGCAAAGGAGATCGTTACCTTGTCGTGGTGCTGGAGCTTGAGCACCTCAATGAAACCATGAGCTAAACCGTGAAGGGACACCCAAGACGGGAAGGTCGTGGCAGAGAGGTCAGACTAAATATGATCCCTGGGGAAGGTAATGGCAACCCACCCCAGTATTCTTGCCGTGAAAACTAAATGGATCAGTACAACCAGAGATATGTCGGTATACCATCGGAAGATGGGACTCCCAGGTCGGAAGATGGTCAAAATGCTACTGGGGAGGAACAGAGGATACGTTCAACTAGCCCAAGATGTGATGACGCAGCTAGCTCAAAGCTGAAAGGACGGCTAGCGGCCGACGGTGCTGGTGGTGAATGACAAATCCGATGTTCTAAAGATCAACACACCGTAGGAACCTGGAATGTAAGATCTATGAGCCAAGGCAAATTGGATGTGGTTATTGGTGAGATGTCAAGATTAAATATAGACATTTTAGGTGTCAGTGAACTGAAATGGACTGGAATGGGCCACTTCACATCAGATGACCACCAGATCTACTACTGTGGACAAGAGGACCACATAAGAAATGGAGTAGCCTTCATAATTAATAATAAAGTGGCTAAAGCAGTGCTTGGATACAATCCAAAAAACGATAGAATGATCTCAATTCGAATTCAGGGTAAGCCATTTAACATCACAGTGATCCAAATATACGCCCCAACCACAGATGCTGAAGAAGCAGAAGTAGATCAGTTCTATGAGGATCTGCAGCACCTATCGGATAATACACCAAAAAGAGACGTTATTTTCATTACAGGAGACTGGAATGCTAAGGTGGGTAGTCAGACGACACCTGGAATTACAGGCAAGCATGGTCTGGGAGAACAAAATGAAGCAGGACATAGGCTGATAGAATTTTGCCAAGACAACTCACTGTGCATAACAAACACTCTCTTCCAACAACCTAAAAGACGACTTTATACATGGACTTCACCAGATGGTCGACACCGAAATCAGATTGACTACATCCCTTGCAGCCAAAGGTGGCGGACATCTATACAGTCAGTAAAAACAAGACCTGGAGCTGACTGTAGTTCAGATCGTGAACTTCTTATTGCAAAATTTAGAATCAGACTAAAGAGAATAGGGAAGACCCACAGATCAGTTAGATATGAGCTCACTAATATTCCTAAGGAATAGGCAGTGGAGGTGAAGAATAGATTTAAGGGACTAGATTTAGTAGATAGGGTCCAGGAAGAACTATGGACAGAAGTTCGCAACATTGTTCAGGAGGCGGCAACAAAAAACGTCCCAAAGAAAAAGAAAACCAAGAAGGCAAGATGGCTGTCTGCTGAGACACTGGAAGTAGCCCAAGAAAGAAGGAAAGCAAAAGGCAACAGTGATAGGGGGAGATATGCCCAATTCAATGCAAAATTCCAGAGGTTAGCCAGAAGAGATAAGGAATTATTTTTAAACAAGCAATGTGCGGAAGTGGAAGAAGACAATAGAATAGGAAGGACAAGAGACCTCTTCCAGAAAATTAGAAACATCGGAGGTAAATTCCAGGCAAAAATGGGTATGATCAAAAACAAAGATGGTAAGGACCTAACAGAAGCAGAAAAGATCAAGAAAAGGTGGCAAGAATATACGGAAGATCTGTATAGGAAGGATAATAATATTGGAGATAGCTTTGACGGTGTGGTCAGTGAGTTAGAGCCAGACATCC